>WEIV01028315.1:49880-54880 GCA_013390005.1 Calyptomena viridis | reverse complement strand
CAAAAGGTCATTTTAGATCTTAATATTTTATAAGTTTTTACTTTGATGTTGCAATTTTGTCAGGTTATTTAAGTATTTTATTGCAGCATTGGTGAAAAATGCCTCGTGAAGCTGCTGTGAAAAGAATTTATTTCCCATTCGCTGCGGTGAAAACGAAGGTCCGTTTACAGATAACGTGAAACCCGTGTTCTAATAAGAGATACATCTTTAATTATTCATTATTACACTTATTGGTATCTTACACTGCACTTAACAGCTGAGCAGATATCAGCTCTCTGCTGGAGCTCAGCAACAGCCGTGGGTACAAGCGGAGCGGTGCCAACACCAGCAATTTCTTGGTGTCATTTTGGCAGAACCATTTGGCATCATCCTGTTGCTTTGCCACCTCTACCATCACCACTGAGCATCAATAACCTCTGTGTGTGCCCTATAAAAACAGAAAGGCTGTTCTCAAAAGCTGTGATTTTCTCTTTTTGGTGCATATGATGTTTTCTTGGTTTCAACGATATGGTTTAATGTGAGGCCCGGGGGCTTGGGCAGGGCAAATTAAAGAGCAGACAGAGCCTGTGCTGCAAAGAGGGGTTTTGTTGGTATCACTTGCCCTGAAAACACAGGTTGGTTTTGCTCTGAGCTCTGGTTGTTACAGTATGGATTAACATCAAGTAAGATCAAAATCTCTCAACAGTACATACCTTAATTCAATTTTTAATCGAAACACATATCAAATGCCTCTTGATAGCGCTACATAGAACCATAGAATGGTTTGGGTTGGAAAGGGACCTTGAAGATCATCTAGTTCCAACCCCCAGCAGGAGGTTTGTAAGCACTTCAGGATTGTCCTGTTCCTCTATAAAGTGCACCAGGAGCTGAGCAGCCCATTTCAAGGTGGCGTTCACAGACCCCGTTGTTTCAGGGAGAGTTTTTGAGCAACCAGCACAGAATCAGGAACAAGAGTTCATAATTCATCCCACTGGAACAACCCCAGCAGTTTGTTCTCCTCCATGAAAGAGCCAGTCAGGGGCAATCTTCCTCTGGAAACTCTTAGTCAGCACTGAGCCATCGTGCTGGGATCCACAGGAACGTGGCGGTCAACAATGTGAGGTGTTGCCTTCACCTCGAGGTTGGCTTGGGTTGTTGGGTTGAAGCATCTCCTTCTCCAGTAACTTCTCCAGGATTCAAGAGTGAGGTGCAACCCCACACCCACACAGAATGTCCTCCCCACCTGCAGCATCACCACGAGCTGCCGGTGGGCGCCTTGTGGAGGAGACAAACCGTGGTGGAAGCAGCTGAGCTCCACATCCAGGAGGAAAACACAAGAGCCGCGTACACATCCAGGAGGAACATCTGGGCTATTGTCAGCATCTTACACGCATTTACTTAATTGCAATCTTGAATGAAATTGTCCATCATAAAAGATGCCTCGAGAATTTTGATTTCAGCTGTCTGTCCGCAACGTATGCTCCTATCGTTTGTCTTAATTTTATTTCACTAGCGCTAACTGGAGGCACTACTTCAGAAATATTTTGAATTTAGTTTTAATTGTACAGCTTTCAACTCACGCAACATTTCTCTTTGTGTTGAAAGCATCACGGTGATTTATCCTCATTATTGTGTAAATAGGTTTCGGCAGTTCTCAGTAAATAAAACAAAGAGTGACAGGAGGAGAAGGGGGAATTTGCTTTCCTACCAATTAGAGTAGCCTTAGGCAGTACTTTTAAGAGGAGATAAATCCTGCAAATCACTAAAATGATCCTGTCACATGCACCAAATATTAAAATCACACAGCGGCGCACTTCATACAGTTTGCTTTGGTTTAATGAGTTGGGGTGGGCTTCGTCATGAGGTTTGCATCTCGCAGTTGGGGACTCTTGATTGACAGTGAAGATCATGCCCAACTGCAGCTTCCTAACCAGTAGGGCCAGATGGAAAATCACAATTCATGTTTAATATGCAGTTTTTCAGCTAACGAAAATTCCCAAATTGTCTCCTCACCTCCTACCTGAAAATTTTTTCCCATAATAAATGCAAAATATGCTTCATATTAGCCAAGAGTGGTTTTTTCCCCCTTCCAGCAAGTTATTAAAAAAATCCTGTATAAATGATCCCTATTAAGTGAACAACCTGTTAACTTCTTCAATTATGTAAGTTATTAAAAGATAAGTTTAAGAAACATCTGTTGTCACACTCAAACACTTTTAAAAGTGAGTAAGTGGCCTGTCAGGGTAAAGAGAAGATCACAGAAGAAGAAGAAGACAGTTTAAAAGTACTAAACAAATAACAAATGCTTTGTTCTACTACATTTTGTGCTCCTGTACTGTGCTGGCGAGGATGCTGTGGTGCCTTTATGGCAGAGAACACAACCTGGTAAAGTTTGCAAAGGTGTTTTTACCCACTGGAACAAAACATGATGATGTAACATAATATATGTAATAAAGAGATGGTTGATACCAGGCTTTTAATGGTAAACAAGACATAGCAGACATATTGCATGATACCATAGGAGCCCTTATAACTCACAGCCTCACTGTTATAGCTCAGACTCTCCTATTTTCAATTATTATCTCCCCCTCCACTGTTCTCCTGCAGTCAAGTTTTACACTCTGACATTTATACTTAGTATATTGAGCAATGATTGTTACCTTGTTCCAGCATTTTTTGTGCAATGCTTTATGAGAGTGGAACTAAATGTATGACAGGAACCCCAGTAACCTGAGACCCTGGGTCAGTAATGTATTAAAACAAAACAAGACACACATGGCTTCAGCACAGCAAGAAATCATGCAGGAATGGGGACTGAGACAGGCTGAGATAAAGAAGGCCCTACCTAACAGCTGCAATTATAGCCTTCGTTATATGAGTCAATCCATTACTGCATATAGGCTTGACAAATTACCATAAATGCCACGCCAGAACAACAGCCAAGTAATTTAGCTTCACACTGGACACTTTGAAAGTTGGTACATCTAGTGAGGCCTAATTAATTAATCAAGTCTTGGTGGTGGTGTAATGATTATAATTTTTTTCTGTTTTGTTTTGTTTTGTTTAATTTAAATGCTCCCTCCAACTAAACAACTGGCAAATTATGATTATAGCAGTTAGAGGATAAAATCATTGATCTGTGTTCTCGTTCGAAATGGAATTGCACATCAATTTGTAAACGTCCCAAAATAAAGGCAAGTTTTTCATTGCTGCTCTCAATAACAAGTATCTGCAAATTAAAGACTTTATACTAAAGAAACGCTCGCTGTCAAATACTCATGAGGTAACAAATGCTTGCACAACCTCCACATAATATTGATTTATAAGTATTAAATGATATGATTCTATTTTATCACTTTCTCTTATGTAGAGTAGCTGTCCTGCTCCACGGACAGGATGGGGAATGATGATTAACATTACCTCACACATTTATATTCCCTGAAAAATATGTAGCACCTTGACTTCCACAGGGCACATCTTCCTAACCTTGCAATTTATTAAGTCAATGTCTTATCAAGCTCCTCATAGACATTTTCCCCAGCACATTTAAACATTTCAGAATTAACAGCACTGCCCTTCCAGAGGTGAAATTACCTCTGGATCGCCGGGTTTCCATCGGGGTGAAACACAAAGAGATTGAAACCAGCTCTGCAGGGCTGGGGGTGCCATTCTGAGCACCCAGGTGAGGTTTTCCCTGAGCACCACCCCGGTGTGGGACCTCTGGGCTGGCTCCACCTCGGCCAGGTCTGCTCCAGCTGAATAGTCTCAAAGCCTTAGTTAGGTTTTGCTTGGAATTTTCCAAGGTTTTCCTCCATCCTGCACAAGCAAAGTGTTCCAAAGCATGGTCCAAACATGGTCCAGCCAACGACAGGCTCCAGGTGAGCTCTCAACTGCAATTAAAACTCCCAGTGGAAGAGAGGAATAAGCAGGGAAGGATTTTCCAATGCTGGAAGAATGTCCAGGATGACAGAAAATACGTGACAGAAATAGACATGGAAACTCAGTTTGGGACTAATCAGCAGAACCCAACTGGAGGGCTGATTCCTTCCTGCCTCCTACCTCAGATGATAAATATTCCCTAACCTGAGCAGTAAATGAACAGAAGAAGGTGCAGTAAGTCTCCTACACCACACAGTCCTGATTTACACCTTGATAAATATGCACATCCACCACAAAAAGGGTCCTGCATGTCAGAAGCCATCGTGCAGGTAAAGACTTATCAGATCCTGTTCCATAAAGGGGATAAAATTCAAGTTTCAACAGACAACCTTAACGCTGCCAAAAATGCAAGAGTCAGTGGTTGACTTCTCACCTCAGCGTTCCTGAAGATATTTCTCCACGTAATTTCCTACTCTTAAAACTGGAAGATAGAAGTGGTGTTACCTGGGAACGTCCAGCCTCCTCTCTGAAACACATTTCCTAGCAGAGTTCCCAGAGATCTCCCCAGCTGGTAAATGAAGGCTGGGAGGTTCCCAGCTCCCCAGTGGGGATGTGTTTGTCCCGTGTTCTCTCTGAGCCGGGCTCTGGTAGCTCAGCACTTCTCACATGACAACTTAGTCTAATTGAGTGGGACAAATTATCTTACAATGGACTCTATGCAACAGCAGCAGGACTAAATCTATACTCCAGCTAACTCTGAACACATAATTTAGCCAGAAGAGACTCGCAGAGTCAGGGCTGTCCACAACTATCCGCCAAAAGAAAATTAAATCTCAAGAAACTCTGATTTCAGTTCCAGTGAGCAGCACAACATGTTCATAAGGCGTGAGCTCAGAGTTAGAAAAACAGTTTCCTTCTTGCACAGCCTGTTGTGTTTCTCTTTCATTGCCTCTGACTCCTGGCACCCTGATCCCGTGCCCCACACTGCTGGTGGTGGGAGAGCAGGGCAGGAGGGATATTGCCTGGCTCCCAGCAGGAGAGCTCTGAAGAGAAGGCAGTGCTCTGCCCTCCAGCCCTCCAGCCCAGTACCTGCAAGTCAGGAACAGCCACCAGAAAAAAGAAATCTCGTTCTAGCATTTAAA
>WEIV01028315.1:24880-44880 GCA_013390005.1 Calyptomena viridis | reverse complement strand
GGACAGACAAACAGATGGACATTCAGCCTGATGAACACTGCCCTGCTGCATATCAAACTAGAAGCAATTTGCCACCGCAGTTCATTTTTCAAACACAATTAGTTTGCAGCAGCACTATTGACCAACTACTGCTTGTTTGTTCAGCAGTGGGGGTGAGTTACTGCTCTGCCTCACGCTGTCAGGGCAGGGGAGCTCCCCAGTTCTGAGCATCCACGTCCAGCACCACCTCCCTGTGCCCTGGGCCTCCTCCTCCTGCACAGCATCATCCCTCCCAACACAGGACCTTCCCAAGGCCAGGGGCATCTTCCCACATCCAGGATCACCTCCCTGCACCCAGAACCACCCCCTTATACCCAGGACCACCTCCTTGTGCCCAAGTTCATCTCTCCAAGCCCAGAATCACCTCTCTGCACCCAGAATCACCTTCCTGTGTCCAGGATCACTTTTCCACATGCGAGACCACATTTTTGAGTCCAGGACCATCTCCTTGTTCCCAAAACCACTTCCTCATGCTCAGGACCACTTCTTTGTACCCAGGACCACCTCCCTGTGAAGGGTGGGTGGGGAGGCAGGGGGGGCTCAGGGCTCAGTTTGCATTAACACCCGAGGATCCTGGATCACCAGCAGCCTGATTAGCTCTGGCAGCCCAATTAATTCAGGCCAATGGCAACTCCATGTGTTTGCTTTTTCTTTCTGGAACGCGCTGTCTCTTCCCTGGGCTAACAAACACCAACGAGAGCTGGGAAAACAGAAGGAACCGGCCACAGATGATCCAAGGAGGGTTCTGGGCTGCTTGGGAAGCAGAGGAGCTCCCAGCCTGTTTTCTGAGGGCTGGGAGCAGGAGTCCTTCCCAGCCAGGCAGAGCAGCAGAGGCTGGAGCGACTTTTATTGCTATTGTTTGTCTACAAATCTCCCCGTGCCAAACCCCGACGTTGTCCAAGGCGAGCTGTTTGCTATTAATGACTCATGAGTACAATAATGCTGCCGGCCCCCTACGAGGTGTTTTGTCAATGCGCTTAAATTTCTAAAGTCTCAAACTGTTGCTATTTGTTTCCCTCCATCCCCCAGCACTTTGCACAAATGTCTGTGGAGTACCCCGGCTCCAAAACCCTTCACTCTCAGCGCTGACCTTTGTGCTCTGGAAACAATTACTCCTGGAAAGCCTGTCAATATCATTATTTTTACAAGAAATCAATACGCTTCACAAAGTTAATGGGGGATTCAGGCAGCAAGCGTTTACCTTCTTACTGTCAGTGGTGCAGCGGGCTGTGCTCTGGCACAGATGACAGATTCGCCCAGACACCGAGCAGACAGTAAGCAATGGATGTAAAGGAAAAATAGGCTGCAAGCAGGCGTGGAAAACGTCAGCTTCTGCAGGCATCCATGCTCTAACGAGCCAAAGATGTCAGCCTCTTGTAGTGTCCACTCTGGAGCAAGCAAAGAATACAGGGAGCTAATGAAAAGGGGATTAGGGAATGGTTTCTACTTCACACATAGAAATAAACCAGTTTGGAAATGCTGGAGGGGGATATCCGTGGGTTTTCTAGCAAGGGGAGGGGTTGTTCAAGCAGCTGGAGTTGCTGTAAAAATAAAAAAAAAAAAAAAATCGCATGGAAAATGCGTTCTATAAATTAGTCTGCAGGGTGAATTAAACCCCTTAATTCTCGGAGTTTTGCTAGAGTGGGAGAGAAGTGAATTTTTCCATATTTAGCTCAATTTCCTCCACAAAAGTGTAATGCCAGAGGGATACTTTGTATGTACTGAATGTAAACAAAAAAAAAAAATCACTGTAGAAAAGATGCTACAGTTACCTATTTTTTTCCTAATAAAAGACTCGTATTATTTAAGGATATTTCTAAAATATTCACAGAAGCCTTAACTAAGCCATCCATTTTTCAAAGGTTTTATACTAAAAGTGTAATAAAATCACGGAAAGCACATTTTCAATGCATTCGGTGGAAACCAAAAAACATTTTATAGGAGTTGCCCATCACAAAAAGGATGCTCCGGGCAACCCCTGAGCCCGATACGACATCGGTGGGATGCGAGAGGCACCGGGATGCCTCGTGTCAGCAGCCTTGGGAACTCTGGGCTGGGAGAGCAAGGGAGGATGTGTTTCCATGGAATATGTGCCTCCTGCCCCAGCCTCTCGCTGTGTGCACAGAGCCCTTGTGCTGCCACAAAGCAGCTGCGCGGCATCGCCTGCCTGACGTCACTCATTTTCATAGCTCAAATCTCCCAAAATCACGGCACCAACAGCATCCTGCTATTAGCAGGAGGGTGGGTTTTTTTAATTAGGAGGAAGCGAGAGTGTGGCGAGGCCGGAGCGCCCCTCTCCCCATCTCCAAGGGAAGGGCGGGATGACTTCAACACATGGCGGGGGTTAAAAAATACTAAGAAAAAAAAAATTTCTTCAGCTCCCCTCGCTGCTATCAACAGTTTGGAATTTACACTAGCGCTTTACATCATTACACCAGCCGTTCACAGCTTTTTAAGGCTTTAATGCAAACCACATGCAGAACCGGCCCCTCCCCGGCAGCGCTGGAATGGGTGGGATGGGAACCGGCGGGGAGGGGAAAACCAACAAACAGATCTCTTGTCTACAAAGCACAACTCAACACATTTTTCATGCATTGTGGGCTTCTCCAGAAGCAGCAAGCTGTTTAAAAAAATACCTGGCCCAAATTGAGCATTTGCTTGACATGATGGAAAAGTGAGTGCTATTTTCTGTTATATTGCCCCTATTCTACATCAACAAGAATATATTTTTTTTCCTGCTGTTCCCAACTGATTTCACAGTAGTGAACTCCGTTTATGAATTATCTGACACATTTCTTGCAATTCTTCTGACAACAGTGCTCAGTGGAAATTTCAAGGCACCTCTCTTCTGACAAGTAGAAATATCAATATTTGAATAAATTGTGGATTTTAAACTTCTCACTCTGATGCACCACAGCAAGGAAGACTGAATTTTTCTTTTACTGGGTCTAATCCCCTTGAGCCTAAAGGAAGAAATCTGTATGCAGCGTTTCATTACAAGAAAGCTGTACTGAGTGACATTTGAAGCACACATCTAAGTCGACCTGATGAAGTTTACTTCCTTCAAACAACAAATAGCAGCTTTGTATTATTTCCCCTTCTTGGGGGAAAAAAAAGCAAAAGCATGATGTCTGAGCAAAAAGCCGAAATGTTGATTCACAAATTGACAGGCCAATCTTTAAACAAATGTGTTTCTTGGGGGAAAAATGCAGCTTTGTTCAAGCTGAGCATTTTTCTTGTGCCTGACAGAAGCATTCCGGGGCTGATTAGAAGGAACTTGTTAGGGCTCCGTCTCAGACACTCTGACTCCACTTTTTAACAAGCATGCAAAGAAAACAACATAAAGATAACAAAACATTGTCATTACCATCTATGGGCTCTATTTGGGGCGCTTTTTTTGCCTTTTTTTTATTATTTTTTTTTTATTTTAATGCTTACACTCAGAAGTTTCTCGCAGCTCATCTTGCACCCGTGGCCATGTGGTGTCTGGGGCTCTGTGTCAGCCTCCTGCCCTCACCCCAGGAGATGTTCATTCCCAACACCCTGCAAAGCCTCCAAAGGGAGGCAGGGAACAGAGTAATCCTTGTGCCAGAGTCCTCCCTGCCTGCCCACCAGGTGCCCAGGGTGGGAGAGCCTCCACTCACCTGGTGCACCAATAGATATTGTCAAATAACCTCTGATAAATCACTTATCAAAGCTTCCAAGCAGGGTTGTCCTCATACTCCCTTTAGCTCTTTGTGTGAAGGGCCCCGTGTGCCAAAACCAGTTAAATGGTCTCAGTTCAACCTCCCTCAGCCACAAGAACAAGTTGTGAGTCTGTTCTTGATGGTTTTACCTACAAAAATCTGCTCCATGATGAAGTAATCGTGGCTGGAGTGTATTGGAAAATTTGTCTTAGGAAAGAATCTGTTTTACTGGTCAGGTTGGATGGGGCTTGGAGCAACCTGGGATAGTGGGAGGTGTCCCTGCCCATGGCAGGGGGTGGGAATCAGATGGGCTTGAAGGTCCTTTCCAACCCAAACCAGCCTGGGATTCCATGATTCTGTGAACAGGCCAATTCCTGATTTATGGGAACACATACATGTATTTACAGACCCCCTCTCACACCCACTGGACCTCCAAAACTCTCAGCAGCAATAATTAAAATAACATCCAAGCCAAAATAAAACCAAAGGGAACAAGTATGAAGATCTGATTAGGAACATTTCTCCCCAGGTTGCTGAGTGAGGAAAGCTGGAGGACAAGGATGCTCCACAGAAGGAGCATTAACATAAAGGAAAATATTTGCTGAGGCAGCCAAGAGCCCAAACCAGCCTAAATATTTTAATCCAGAATATTTTACTGCAGCCATGTGTTACTTAGTTTACACTGATGCAGGTAAGAAATCTGTCCAAAATATTTTTTTGGTGAAAGCAAAGACAGTTTTGAGGAATTCTCAAACAAAGTAGGAGGGTGGAGGCTGCATCCTGGTGTTTGTGTTTGGTCCTGGGATGCTGGAATGCAAGCAGGAGGACAGGGCTGGTTATAGATGGGTAGGACCTCCCCCAGGAATGCCTCAAAAAATAGAGTGTGACCAAATATCAGCCCTGGTCCAGATGTGATGGAAACCTCTCATCCCTCCTGAACCCCCCCCAACACAACTGCACCATTTGGGGGAGCACCTGAACTGTGAAAACATCCTTCACATGTCAAAAAAATTAATTTAGCTCATGCCTTCTGCCTGAATATTGGCATGAGGGTTTCCTGGGGACCAGGGCAGATCCTTGGTGCCACTGTCAATGAAAAATGGCTCTGTGGGAATTTCTCACTATGTCAGAGGCACTTGCACTCAGCAGACTTGGGCTTCTCTTCTTGCTCAGCCCCTGGGGTGGCACAGGGCCAGCCTGACACTGATCCATCCCTGCACATCAGGTAATCTCCTACCCAAAAAGCCCAAACCCTGAATATTTCCCCCCTGCAATTATTATTTTTATAATTATTAACAGAAAACACAACCCTGTACCTGTGCACTGTATGAAATCTCAAAGCTCTTGGATTTGTTTGGCCTCCATTTATTCTTATTTTCACTCTCATATAGTTCATCTGCTCTCAGTTCTGCTGAATGAAAGGGCTGATAAACCACTGGTGTTCTGCACATGCCTCTTTTACTTTCAGGAACACTCTTGAATGTCTCTGATAACTTCAAGCCAGAGTAAATTTAGAGTCATGTGCTTGCAATTTATACTATCAACCTGCAGATTTCTTTTTTTTCCTGTACCTTTCTGCCAGATTTCCATTAAGATTTATGCTACTGAAAAATATTGTTGCTTTAAAACTATGTATTCAGGTATTCACCCACTAATTTATAAATATAATGCAAATTATCATGTTCTTTTTTCCTTAAATCAGTGCATGTATTCACATTGTATATTTTTACCCTTTTCTTTCTTATCTCCCCTTTCTCCCCATTGCAGACACACACACAAAAGAGAAGAAAAAGCCTTCTCCACTCCTGAAGGGAACAGAACCAAATTCCCTAGAAGAGACATTTCACAGAAAATGCTCTTTTATCCACTCTGAATCCTACAATGAGGAAAACAGCAACAGCCCAGGTCACCCAAATCACCTTGGAAGGTGCAGTTGTGCTGAAGAAAACAGCTAAACAAGGCTGCTCTGCCCAGCCAAGTCACAGGGTGAAGATGTGTCTGGTTTTGGAGACCTCTGAAGAAATGTGACAAAAATTTCCTTAGGAAGGGAAAAAAAAATGGATAATTGAAGTCAGAAACAGGGCTTTTTTTTTTTTTTTTTCCCCTCACAGCTTTATGAAAGACAGTAAAACTAGTGTAAAATCAGTGTAACTTAATTGACTTTCCAATGCTAATTTATGTTAATGGAGGTTCTGGTCCATAGTTTTCACCTGGGAACTCAATAGCAATGAGTGATGGCTCCAATTAGTCATTCTAATTGTGAGTTGCTAAAGCTAATATTAGTAGAACTGCCTGACATTGTGGGTATCTCCCCAAACTTTTCCCAGAACAAGCACTGCTCCACACAGCTGGATCAGATTTAGCTGCAGATGTGTCTCAGCTGGGGTTTTGGGGCTTTGGGGTCATCTGGGAGTGTTTGCAGAGGCCTTTCCTTCATCAAAACCCTCTGGTGGTGCCCACACATCCCAGGCCAATTGGAGGTGCAAACAGACAATATTTGCTGGTTGATCCCCACTTTAATATCCATGTATCAAAGAGCTGGATGTTTTATCTGATGGGATCCATGTTGGATAATTAATATAAGTTGTTTCAGTCTGTATCTGCAAACCACCAACTGCCCTTTCTCTGGTGGTTTGGGTTGGGTATAAAGAGGAATTTTGACAATGAGACACAGTCAAAGCTCTCAGTATTTTACAGTAAAGTCCCTGCTCTCCCTGTAGTGCCTCTGAGATCCTGGAAAAGCTTCAAATTAGTGTTGGGACAACACTCTGAGGCACATGGTGGGATTTTTGGGGTGTCCAGAGCAGGGCCAGGAGTTGGACTCGATGATCCTGACGGGTTCCTTCCAGCTCAATGACTCTAAATACTTTAAATTAATTTAAATACTTCCATTCAAATGAATACTAATAAATAAATTACCTGTACGGTGTCTCCCCCTCTCGATTAGTTAGATATGAAATTTTGCATCACCCCTAAATGTCCACATTCTGCACAGATGAAGAGTTACAAATTCCAAACTCTTCAGAGGACCCAGTTTAACAGATGAGTGAATCCAACAAATGAGGAAGTAACAGGTGGGAATGTTGGCACCTAATCTGAGCAGGATTTCTGGGACAGATAAATGTCTCCTGATATCTGTGGGACTCAGCAGTGAAGAAGCTGATAACGGTTTGATGACAGGCAGGAGATGTAATTTGCCACTCCAGCTTCTCAGAGCTCCCTTTCCATGGAGATGGATGGGATGCTCCTGCCTCCCAGGGCTCTGCCCAGGTGGGCATTGCTGGGCTGCACAGGGATGGGTTTTCACATCAGTCCTTAAAAGAGGTCCACAATAATCACTCAAATATGATGTCTTTATTAATTGAATTAAATCTTTGTCTGTTTTTAAAAGAGGCTTCATTGGAAAACTGTTTTGTTTGCTATTTGAATTAAGTTCTCTGCTCACTATGCTTAGAAAATATGGTTTTATGTGGCATAAACAGATGGAAAATGTTTAAAATATATGTACTAATGTAGGCATTTTTTCTTTTTGCACAGAGCTCAGTGTTACCACCATTCACTAAGGAAAGCAGAAATCACAGTTGATGGAAGAGGATTCTACACCACAATGAACAAAATAAATGGATGAATTTTGTCCCTTATACAATATTTCACATTACTACAGACAATCACAGTTTTCAAGCCATCATCACAAACAGCAACAGGAGACACTTCATTGTGTCTCACTTCCACAAGTAAGAACCTATCAAGGAGTTTAATTAAAGTTCAGGGAGTGAAAAATGGAGAAGCAACTTCAGCTCATTTGAAATAATTTGCTGGAAGAATTCTTTTAATTCAAATGCAGCAGATTTAATTGTGGAGAACACACCAAGCTCTGCATGGAGAAGGATGGTGGCTCCCACAGGAGGCAGCTCAGGCCACTTTTTGGGTGAACCCAGTCCCTGGTAGTTGGGTGAGAACACCCAAAAGCCCAGGCTGGATGAGAAACTTCCCTTTCTGGAGTCAAACCCATATCCTTCCATGTGTTCCCTTTAACAGCAAAGCCAAAGACTATTTATTCCCTCAGGGAATCACATCCAACTCCATCACTTGCTGGAGTCTCGTCCTCAGTCCTTCATCTGGGATGAAGTTTTGTAAAGGATTCAGAGCATCTGAAGTCTTCTGACTCACAGGGTTTTTCTTTGTTGAAATAAAAATCAGAAGTTAAACCTAAATGTAGACTCTGGATTAATCAGCCATGCCTTGGACATGTGAGGTAGTAATTGCTGCAGAACTGATCTTCACAGAATTCCAGACTGGTTTGGGTTGGGAAGGACATTAAATCCCACCCCATTCCACCCCTGCCATGGGCAGGGACACCTTCACTATCCCAGGCTGCTCCAGCCTGGCCTTGGACACTTCCAGGGATCCAGGGGCAGCCACAGCTTCTCTGGGAATTCCATTCCAGGCCCCTCCCCACCCTCCCAGCCAGGAATTCCTTCCCAATATCCCATCTAACCCTCTGGCAGTGGGAAGCCATTCCCTGTGTCCTGTCCCTCCAGCCCTTGTCCCAAGTCCCTCTCCAGCTCTCCTGGAGCCCCTTTAGGCTCTGGAAGGGGCTCCAAGGTCTCCCTGGATCCTTCTCTTCTCCAGGGGAACATTCCCAGCTCTCCCAGCCTGGCTCCAGAGCAGAGGTAAAACCTGATTATTTAAGTTGGAAAAAGGGCTGTGCTGAATATTTTATGCAAAAGATATATAAAAAATCATATCACATGGGTTACCTGAAAGAACGGGGTACATACTTATTCTGGTTATGTATTAATAAAAAATTAATACAAAATAACTATCAGAAATATTGATCATGTTGGTGGATTTATTGTTTTTACAGGGCAGAAGAATTCAACACAGAGCACACACAGCCTGTACTACACACATAACTTATTTGCAGGTTATTATTTAGATGCACTTTGGTACAGAAACAAAAGAGAACCTGATTCCCTTCTCAGAAACCTCCTTTGGAAAACACTAGGACTGGCTTTAGGGAAAAAAAATATCCTTGCTGGGTGCTCAGGGTTCTCCACGTTAAGGGGCACTCTGAAATAACCTAAGGCTTTCTCTAGGCTTGTTCCATTATGTCAGAAGTATTTAGGTTGCCAGAAAGCTGTAAGTCAGCTGTGGAAAATGCAGCCCTGAAATTTGGGGAGAAAGGACAAGAAAGGCTGACAAACCAAAGAGGAACAATAGTTGGCATCTGCCACAACCCACTTGATTTGCAGAGGAACAAGAATGTTCCCTCTCAGGGCCCTCTGTGATTGCACAGGACTGGGAGCTCTGCAGAAGGGGAGCTACAACCAAGTGTTGAGCTCCTTCCCTTTGACAGGGGATCATTTTATGGTGCTGGAAATAAAGATTTCATTTTTATCCGCAAGGGCTTTTTCCCTGGAAAGCTTAAACAATAAGGAAAGAGAAGGTTCTGTTCTTAGCTTATTTTGGCAACTAATCCAATTAGCAACAGTAGTTGATTGGAGAGCCAACCAACTGAAATGAACTTGCCTATAAATCTTATCTTTTAATAACTTCAGCCACTTCCTTGCCTTTATTTTTTCTCTGTCTATTTTAGATTCCAAGGTTTCCTGGTCACCTCCCAGTAGCTGAGACTCTCTGTAACTCCTTTTTGATTTTGCTCTGTCTGCTGCCAACAGGTGACACTGGTGTCACCTATTGGGAACAGGACACGGAGCAGACTGGGAGAAGGGATAGAGCAGGACCTTTTTGATGGGAACAAGTCCAATTCATCACTTCTTGTTCTCTTGTTGGTCCTTTCACTTGCTACAGCTTCGCTGCCTCTTCCCCTTGCTTTGTCTCATCTCCTTTCTGCTTTTATTTTCATTGTCCTTATCCCAAATCCAGGCTCGATTTCTCTCCATCTTTCTTCCCAGCTTTGTGAAAATAAGTATTTTCCGAAGTTGATCCTTCCTTAAAGGGTTGTCTTGTCCCTCCTACTCTTCCTGAACACTCAGACTGAACAACAAGGTGTCAAAGCACCTTCAGCAGGTCCCCAGTTAGGGAGAAACTCATTAATTAGTTGAGAGTTTCCTTGGGAGTAGGAGCAGAGGAATGTGTTCCCACAAGGCTCTCCCACTCCACACAGGATATGAGATTGCCCAGCCTTATCACTTCCCTGCCATGAACAAAGAAATACCTGGGAAGTTTTAGGGATCTTTTCTTTATTAAGAGTCCACAACCAAGTGTGATGATGTCTCTGCACTGGATTTAAATGTTTCAAAGGTGTGGATGCCCCATGGGTTTGGGAAAATCATATGTGGGGTTTCCTTAAGGATGGAGAAAGTTGCATGAAGGACCTTATTTTACACCCTGAACAGCCACTCTTGTATGTTTTGTGATTTTGTAGCTAAAATGACTTTCTACACCAGGACATTCCTCATAGAACTGAAATGAATGATTAATTCAAGTGGATTTTTTTAATCACCCCTCTCAAATCTTGTTAATACTAAAAACTGTGAAAAGTATAAGTCAGAACCTTGAAAGAAATATGGCTACAGGAATTAGCAACCCTCTGCATGCCCCTTAACTCTCCCTCAGCTCATCATTCCAGCCAGGTCTCCTCACACCAAAATTGTGATAGGTGATGATTAATTCCACATGACTCATTTTTCAGTGCCTGACTTCACCCCAGACTTGGGTTTGTGCATTTTTCTACAACTGAAGTTGATGATAGCTGGGGTTTGAACAGACAAAATGCATATTTTATGTACTGCCTGTAAATAAAATCATGTTTTATGTACTGTATGTACATCGTACATAATTACATATATATATATATTTACATACATGTTACATAGGCTATAAAAAATCAGAGCCCAGATATACATGTACTTCTAATACACTTCCCTACTTAATTTCCTACTTAATTCCTCCTTTCCCATTTCTAAAGCAGGGCTATTTGGGTGACAAGGAGCCTGTTGCAGAGCCACAGAGCAGCAATGAGCTCAGGGAGAAATTCAGGGGGTTTTTTTGAGGCCAGACTTGAATAACCCTCAATAACTAAAGCATGAGAGGACCACACACTGAACAATGAAGGCAAAACTACAGAACAGACCTGAGTGAAGTGGGGACTGTGCAGGGGAGGAAATGCTGTTCCTGATTATGGAACAGAACCCAGTATCCTCCTGGATGTGCTCAGGGAGCCCAACCAAAGCTTGCAGGGCTTTCCTTTATCACTTTATTTCTAAATGCTTGTCTTTGCAGCCTTAAAAATGTTCTTTGAATGGAATTGTTTGTATGCTAAAAAGAAGCAGACAAGAGAGAAACTAGGCCCATTAGCAAATGAGGAAAGGAAAAAGATTAATGACAATTCAGAAATAACTAGAAGTGATTTGACACTGGGGATCTGCCCCAGTTACAGCCTTCAGGGCCAGTCACCAGCACACCACCAGCAGCACAAATCCACAAAGCAATTCAGGAGCTCTGCTGCCACTGTTGTGAGCTGTGGAAATCAAGCAATTTACTTTTTAATCTCTATTTATATTTTTGTCAGCCAATTTTTTTTTTTTGAGTGGGAGGTAGGTGGTATCAATCGTCATGAAAGCCTGAAATTCTCACTGAGAAGGTCAAACCCACCCTCAAAAATGAGGAACTTTTACTTTTTTCAGGAGAAAAAATCGTACAGCTTTTAAAAATGATACTGTAGGCAGCTATTAAAAGGTAATGTATAGTGAGTGGCCAGTATGGATGTACATGCCATATGCATTATTTAGTAAACTCAACGTGCAGCCAATGGCTGTTTTAGAAATAATGAAGTGTGGTGGTGGCAGGAAAATTAGTGAAAGGTGAAAAAGTTGATTCTTGATGATGGATGAAAACAGCAAAGCAGGTGTTTGCTTGGCTCAGTGACAAACCAGAAGGCGTCTGGAATAAACATCTAAAAGAAGCCAAGGAAGCAGTGGCTTCCCAGTGAGATGAGTAGGTGTTACAGCAGGAGGAGGGAGAAAAGGAAGGGAAAATTGAGAGAAAGATGCAGGAAAATCATAGAATTACAGAAGCATTTAGGTTGGAAGAGACCTTTAAAATCAACAAGTCCAAATGTAGCCCTGACGCTGCCAAGGCCACCTTAAACCACGTCCCCAAGTGCCACCTCTAGAGGGATTTTAAATACCTTGAAATATTGTGGCAGTGAGGTGCCCAGGCTGGGAGCAGTCACAGAAGATGTGCTGCCTAAAACACCCAAAATTGGGATGCAGAACATTCCAGAAAAACGTGCAGGCAGGAGCTGCTCAGAAGGGACCCCACAGTGAGTCCCGTGGGTGCCAGGACCCATCTGATCCCACTGGAGCAGCTGCCAACTCTTCCACTTCCCTCTGCCACCCAACTCCCCATTGCCAGGCTGCTTCCAGCTGCCAGGCTGGGAAAAGATCTGGGATAGTGGGAGTTGTCCCTGCCCATGGCAGGGCTTGGAATGGGATGGTCTTCAAGGTCCCTTCCAACCCAAAGCATTCCAGGATTCCAGGATTCTATGGAAAGAGTTAAGGTTGATACACATGTTGGGATCCTTTTGCAGGATTATGGGACAACCCTGTGTTTGTCACCAGAGATGGATTTATGGGAAAACCAGAAGGCTCAGCAAGGATAAGGATAAAGGTTTCACAGGCTGAGTTCTGGAAAAAACCTCCCAGTAAAAACAAACCCTGACATAAAATATCCAACCCCATAATTAAGATGGAGAGTTAACGAGCAATAAAAGGAGGCCACGGAGGTAGAAGAGGAGAAGGAGCAGGACACAGGAGAGGCAAACAGGAAACATAGGAGGGTTCCAGGTTGGAGTTTTGGCTGCCCAGAGAAGCTGTGGCTGCCCCTGGATCCCTGGAAGTGTCCAAGACCAGGTTGGAGCCACGTGGGATAATGGAAGGTGTCCCTGCCCATGGCAGGGGTGGCGCTGGATGAAATTTAAGGTCCCTTCCAACCCAAACCATTCCAGGATTCTCTTCCCTTTCAGAAGCTGCTCTGCAAGGTCTCCCCTTCCTGTGTGTCCATGCAGAACCAATGCTTCCAATTTGTACTTTCCCAGTGCCAGAGAGAGAAAACCACTCCAGAATATGTATCCACAGCCACTGCTTCCACATCAAATTGTCCTTTTGCACACCACAGGAATAATGAGGAGGCCACTCCTCTCCCTTGGCTTATTTTCCTTGATCTGCATCTCACTGTAACCAGCTGACATGCAAGAAAAGGCTGAGGGAAACACTTTTTTAAAGGTAAATATGATGAGCAAAGGCTGTGAAGGCAAGACACACCATTTGTATTCCACACCAGGAGCCTGTGATGGCTCATGTGGTTGGAACAGGATGGGAGAGAACATTCCTGCTGCCTTTTGAGGCAGGGGAGGAGGATGGTGAGAAGGACAAAGAAGTGAAGTTGCTGAAAGCCTGACTCCCAGGATAAGAATTCTTTCCTTTAATGAAAGAAAAAGAAATAAAGTTGGTATTATGGGAGAAGAATTTGTCTGTGGCTTGAAAGTGATGAATTCAAAGGCAGCTCCCGAGCTGTGACACGAGTGACAGAGCCCAGGTGTGGCATCACTGGACTCATCTGAAACTTCTGAAGCTGATGTTGGCTTTTGCTCACATCTAATTCAGCTTCAGCAAACCTTCTGAAAGAGATACTCAAAAGAGAGACTGGGGTGTAGGTCTGCAGAGAAAAACAAGGCAGGAGGTGAGTGACAGACCTGGAAGTCACTTGACAGGCTGATTGCAGCTCTTTGGGTCAAGGAGACCACATTCAAAAAGGAGAAAATGCCACCAAACCCAAGCAAAGCTGAATGAGCAGGAAGGAAGAAAAAGAGAAGAGTCAGCACAGCACAGAAGACAAAATTCCAAGGTCCAAGAAGGAAAAGATCACTGAGAGAAGCCCATGACTGAGCAGAGCACCATGAAGTCTGGTGACCATGGAGGTAGAAAGTCAAAAAACTGCTAAAATGTTAAGAGTGGAACAAAGGTAACAAAATGCAGAGTGGAGGAAGAGAACAGATGGAAAAATCTTGCAGCAGAGGAATGCTGGGCAGAAGAACTGGAGAAGGAGGGAGTATGGATGGAGACAAGGTCAGAGGACCCATACCTGGAGCAGAGGCAGCTCCTTGGAAGAGCTTTTTTAAAACTACATTAAAAAAAATTAAGGAAGGAGAAGAGGGAACACAGTTGAACAAAATGAATGGAGGAAACAGTAAGAAGCAGAAAAAAACAAATGTAAGGAATAAATAACCAGAGAAGGCTCCAGCCCCACTGGAGGAAGAGGACTGAGAGGAGCAGGTCTGAATTAGTGAGCACTATATTCCCTCCAGAACTACTGCAGTTATCATACCATTAGCAATGTAATTTCTTATGAAACATATAACTATGTAATGTAGCAAAATATGATTTGGGGGCTGGATTGAATATTGAGATTCCTAATTGCAACGTATTTAGGCTCAGAATTACAGTAGTCAGAAAATTTCCATCCATCTCTTCCTTCAGAAAAAATCCACACAGCCCTTTTTTTGACTTCCATCCTGTTGTCTTTGGCACTGAAGCCCATCAGGGTCCCCTCCTGCTCTTCCCACCAGGATGGGGACACAGGAGCACAGTCACAGAAGCTGCTGACAGTGCCACTTAAGGACCCATCAGTGGAACTCTATTTAAAAATAAAAAGGGCTTTCACAGCAGTTATTTGTCACATGTCACACAGAACTAAAGATCTGAAGTTTCCTACACCACAAGGTAACAAAATCACTGCATGTGAAAAATAGGAACCCATAGAAAGATATATAACCCTAAATACATAAAGATAACCCTAAACACATACAGATAAATTAACCATAACCATTTTATGATTCTAAATAAATAGGCTTCATTCTGCAAAACTATGGTTTGACATTATTTTGTTCTGGTGTTTAAATATATATATTTCTTTATTTTTAATATGTAAAACTTAGAAAAATAAAATCCCTCCTCCTGGGAAGGCTGCCCTAAATTGCCCTAATTTCCATGCATGCCACCCTGATGACTTCACTCCCTCCTGCAGCTGAGATTCAATAGGTGTAACTAAAAGCAGAGCTGATCCTCAATATAACTCCAGAGCCCGAGCCCGGCACTGCTCCAGTTACCCACCTCCAACCAACAACCTTCCCAGTTTGGGGAGCAATTAAAAGCAGCTCACCCCTTCCAGCTCTCCCCTCCAGCCCAGCACACTTAGCCTGCTCCTTTTTTTTCCAATTCCAGCGTGTTCAGTGTACCAATAATGCTCTGATGCATTTCACTCTTGACTGGATACAGTGAGATTGCTAATCAGGATTACTTGATTCAGTCAACACTGATTTCAATAAAAAGACAAAAAAAAAATTATCATAAATATAGAGAAAGTGCTGGCGGCGGTGACAGGTGATTAAAATCTCATTCACTTGGAATCAGGCTGATTCATGGGAGTGGGATAGAGGAAGTCTTCATATCAGCAGCAGATGATTATTATCTCACTCACTCCAAGTCACTTCTGATTGCACATGCACACACAAACTGGCACAAAGTAGATTCATGAACAACAAATCATCAGGCAGGGGTCTGACCTCCTTAAAATGAGGCTTTGTATAATAATTCTTCAGAAACAAGCAGATAGAGGGCGGATAATGCTAATTTACGGAGTAGGCATAACAAGCAAGCTCACATTAAACATCCAGGATGGAGAGGAAGGAAGTAGATGCCAATAAATTCTCAGTATTGAGCTGAAATACTGAAGATTAATTGATTTAAAGTGCTATTTTCATCTGTTTGCAAACAAGTCCAATCATGAAAATGAAGTATTCGAATTATTGCATCAAATGAACAGTAAGAGATTCAAACACCAGGATTTCTGATGTTTTAATTTAAGAAGCAGAACTTCTCTGGAACATTATCAGTTGTGAGCATCTCTCTGCCTGTACTTTGGATACACAGATAAATTCAGCCCACTGGTGCATTTTTATCCCTGAATTTCAGAATTAAAACTTTAACCACGATGAATAAAGAACAATATGTTGCCCAGATAATTTTAGCCCTTAATACACATCAACACACCAGTTTCAGGAGAACCCCAGTTTCTTTCTGTGGGAAATGTGAACCAGAACAAAGCTGTTGGAAGCTGGGGACCTCCCATCCCACTTGGTGTTAGTGGGGCAGCACCACTGATGGGATCCTGATGGGTCCCTTCCCTAAGATTTAATTCCAGCAGATGCACAGGGACCACCAGCTCTCCTTCTACAGCTTGAATTATATCTCAAGGAGCAACACCCACCCCAATAAGTAGGTATTGATACTATATTAATGGCACAAAGTAGATTCACATTTTAATCATATTACTATATTGATGAGAGAATAGACATGCTGATGTTAGAGCTCTTCAAAATCCACAAACAGTGAATATTGTCACACCAAAGAACCCAAATCATGCAGCCATGCAGCAGAAAGGAAGTGACCACCTTAAAAATATCATGTAAACCAACATATTAACCTGCCAGCATTAATTGAGAACACTTGTAGATATGTATATTTTATCTGCTTATGCTTAAACCCCTTAAAATCTCAACGAAAAAGGGAATTAATATTGCAAACACTGGATTAGTGCACTCTCCCCTGGCTCTCTGTGTGTCCTCTCAGGATCACACCACGACAGCAAACGTTGGGCAGAAAAGTTTATGCAGAATGAAGTTAAACAATTACATGTTTTACTGCTGCCTTGAAAGATTTTTTTTGTTTTAGATTGACAGTGCAATCAAAGCCAGTAGCAGTGGCAATGTCAAAGTGCAAGTCAATAGCTTGGTTAGATGTTGTCTAACAGAAATGAGTAACAGCAGTGGAAGGCGAGGGAAGACTCACTTGAATCCAAGGGTCTGGCTTGTGCTCCAAGCAATTACAGACTGTTGAATCAATGGGGGAGAAAGCAAGGGGAGATGTTATTTAGTATGGCCATGGCTCATAAAATCAACCTGTTGAAGGGTGGAGAAAGGGAGGATTTTGGGGTGGCAACCAGTAAAACCCCGTTTGGGTCATCTGGGTTGTGTCAGGCTGACAGAGCAGGAGCTGGGAGTGAAGGAAGTGACCCAGGAGTCCCAACACTGAGGAGAGATAATGCTCAATTCCCTGCAGTGTCTGCATCTGATAACCCAATTATCCCCAGTCTATTTTTTCCAGAGTCTCTTTGAACCTGTGACCCACTACAAACAAAATGTATTTGTGTTGTTCTTAACTGCTAAACTCTGAAACAACAAAGGACTTGGGGAAGAGTTGCCAACTTGTGTTTCTTCAAGGTCTACAACAATTACATTTACATCAATCCAGTGTATTATTTTTAAAAGTGGTATTTTTTCAATCTGGAAGAAGTTGAATGGCAAAAGTGATTAAAATACACTGTTTAGGATATTTAAACCCTTCTGACTAAGCAGAAATAAATGAAGCCAGGAAATACTGTGCTAGAACATGTAACATAAGTTAAAAGTGACACTTGTTATGCAGCAAATGTCAGTTCAGCTGCTCTTGATGTTTATTAAATAGCACTTTTATTTTGGACAAACACATCAACTTTGCTAACTACTTCCTGCTAGAATTTATTCCAGTGATACATGTATATATATATATGTATTTCAACAACATTTTCTTCTGCAAGTGATAGTTTCTGCCAGGAGAGAAGTTTCAGCCCCTTAGGAAAAGCAGCACTTCTCCAAGGTTGCTCTTATTCCAAGATTGCTCTTACAGCAACTACAGACATCAGGGTTTGCTCTTACATTTATTAATCTATTTTTCTATCCCCTGCCTTGTCTTTTTTTTCCAATGTGATCTGGGTTGCCCACACTTTTTTGTACATGTGTAGGTCACGCTGTCAGTGGAGGGACACATCTAAAGGAGTAGAACACATCAAATTTATACCTGCAGTTAATTAAGGCTGTGATTATTTGGGAGCTCAAATGATGTCATGCCAAGCCAGAAGCATCTTTCCACAACCAGAACCCAGGAGAGCCAAGTAATCTGAAAATTATACTGCAGGAATCATAGGTAATCAGTGGGATAGTTTATCACAACAGGGCAAATTAGGGTGGAGTTATTTTTGCTGACTAGAAGCTCTCCTGAAATCGCAGAAAAATGCAATAAAAGCCCCAAGGTTGAACCAATGGTGGCTCAATGTGCAAAGAGCTGTGGCAGAGATGACTGTTTTGTAAATCAAAAATTTAAATGACACACGAAGGGGGGTGTGAATGCTGGTTGGTGCAAATTACATTTTAAAAAACCCCAAGTGGCTGCACTTCAGCACACACACATTCAATGACCCCACAGACATGGTAACACACAAAATAAAATTTTATATTGCCTTCAGAAGCCAGATCAATTGTTAATTCTACCATATGTTCAAGCATATTCTGTTACATTACTGTCTTCAGCAAAGCTCGTGGAATAGGAGGGAATGTGTGAAAACATCCATGCTGTGCCAGTAAGTAGTTATTTTATGTTTGTAATTCTAGTTTTACTGACTTTGGGCCTCATCCAGTATGGGGAGCCACAGCTCTCCTTCATTAGAGCACTGGGAGGGGTTTGGGGGTTACAGGGGCTGTTTGGTGTGGAGGAAATCCAACATTCCCCACCAGGATGTGCATCTCCCAGGGGGACTGGCAGCCTGGGGGTGTGGGAGGGCTGGTGGGACACACAAGACCATTGGGGTCTCCTGGTGGCCTCCCCATTGTGTCCTAAACACCCAGCTCCTCTCAGGGCAGGATTTTGGCCACGGCCCAGGAGAGCTTGACCAACAACATCCAGCAACTTCCACCAGAGGAGACACCAAGAGATGCCTCCAAGGGTTGTGTTAAAGTTAAATAAATTTGCATTATTGCTCAGCTCGTGGTGTGTTTGTGAAGGCACATGTGACAACACCAGGGGTTGGAATTAGATGGTCTTTAAAGTCCTTTCCAACCCAAACCACTCCATGATTCTGCAATACCCAGGCACAGGACCCACCGTGTACAGGCACATGTAGGAACCCACCATGGGTGTTCACAAACCCTTCTTCCTCATCACTTGGGCACAGTCAGCCTGGGCAGACCACCCCAGCACTGCCCACTGCCCTGCCCCAGTGCTGGGCATCCCCCGGGGTCTCCTCCAACACCCACAGCACAGGCACAGCTCCCTTCTCCCAGGAAATGCTTCAGGTCCCACCAGGCTGAACCCTGCCACTGCTGAGCCCAGCCTAAGGCACAGGAAAGCTGATCTGAACTCTACAGCATCCAAAAGCGTCTCCACTTCTGGACGCTTCAACCCAGTGAAGTTAAAGACAAATTTGTAGCAGGGCTTGTTGCAATAAGATAAGGGGGAAGTTTTTAAACCATTCAGGGTTAGTTTAGGTTAGATATTGGGAAGAAATTCTTGGCTGTGAGGGTGGGGAGGCCCTGGCATGAGTTGGCCTGAGAAGCTGTGGCTGCTCCATCCCTGGAAGTGTCCAAGGTCAGGCTGGAGCAACTCGGGACAGTGGAAGGTGTCCCTGCCCATGGCAGGGGTGGAACTGGATGGGATTTAAGGTCCTTTCCAACCCAAACCATTCCATGTTTCTACAATGAATACTTGGGAGTGACCAAGGAGAAGAGGAGGATGCAGGAGCAGTGAGCTGTCCCCGGACCATGTAAAGGTATCGAGTTGTGAAAGGTGCAGAGGCTCTCCAATAGTCCAAAGATGGTACCTGAGGTGATTAATTTGATTTTCCCATGGTCTGACACACCAGAGAGCTGGTCTGCACAGGAAGGACAGCAGGGAAGCCCACATGAGCACAACTGGCTGAATCATCCCCCAGACCCCCACGAGCAGAAGTGGTGGAAGTCACACTTAGATCATTTCCCGGACAGCAAAAACTTCCATACACAGAAGCAAAATAGCAGGTAATGAGACAAAAAGATGATTAAATGCGTGATGTCTCCAATACCTTAACTCTTTCCAGGCTCAGGTTAAGCACACCTGTTTGCATGGCCATGTTTCTGCATCCTCAGCTTTAAAAAAGGAATAAGAACAGTGGAAACACCACTGTGTTCAGTCACATTTATTTTTCCTGTCTGTCGTGGGAATCTGGTCTTGTAAGCTGGGCTGCCCTAAGTAAATATGACTCTTATGCATAAAGAATGACATCACACACATCTCAGATTGTCACTTGCTGTCACACAAAGCACCTTGGAGCTGTGGCTCCAAGACAAGCTCACACCCAAGGAGCCAAGGCACAGAAACCCGAAATCTCCACGGAGCATCA
>WEIV01028315.1:12380-19880 GCA_013390005.1 Calyptomena viridis | reverse complement strand
ACACCAAACCCGCAGTTATTCAGGATTATAGAATAAAAAAAAAAACAGAGAAAGAGAGAAAAAATAATCTTTAGAATAATTGATGCCATTTTTCACAGGCATCAGGCACTACCCAAGCAAGGACATCCTCCCAGGTCGAAAATCAACCTCCAATGGAAAGAATCAAAGTTTTGGTGGCCCTTTTTCCTATCATTGACTTTCCCTCATCCATGGGAAGCCCAGTGACCATCAGACATCCAGCATCACTTCCCTAGGAAATACTGGGGGGTTGGTGGAGAGCTACAGAATCGCTCCCCAAATCTCTTTGTACCTTCAGCTACTCAATTGTTTGTTTCCAGCAGGACAGACCCAGCTCCAGACCCCCCAACAGATACATATATGGCTTAATAAGGCTGTTTGGATTAGCTGCAGGCAGCTCACTGCCCACCAGCATCTCGTGAAGCACAGAAGAACTGCACAAACATAAAGAGGAAATCCTAATCAAATTTGGATTGGTAAAGAGCATTCCTGACAATCCACACAATACCAAGACCAATTCAATTTTATTGGTTGTTATTCAAAAGAAAGGGCACTCACATCTCTCCTTTGTGCATCAATAACCTCACTCCAACTAGAGGATTGGGATTTTCTTTTTCCCAGATTGGGCGTTTTGATAGGGCTCGTTGTTTGCTTTATAACTAAACTGAAGGCTCTGCACAGCCACGGGCCTGGGGAGCAAACCTAGTGTGGGGTTAAGATTTCCAGGAGTGAATTCACCTTTTAAATGAGAGCACCACACTCTCCATCCTGTCAAATTAACTTCTTCCCATGCCCATGTCACAATAAAATGAGTTTATCCCAAAAGTGAGGCAGGACCTTTGCTTTTTAACAACTCCTCCAGCTTTCAGGTTAATTTTTGTTCCGATATCCTTCCATTATTTTTTTTTAAGAAACTTTCCCAAAGTGCAGCAGTTTGACATGGAAGCCCCTTGTTTGTATTCCTACTTTGCAAAAGCCTCCTTAAACACTGCTGGAGGCTTAGGCCAGGTTTCTTTATTTCCTTTCCTATTTCTTTATCATTAAGGCCAAGGAGTTTTTAGCGAGCACAATCCTGCTAATCGCTTGCCCCAGCCCCCATGGCTTTGTTTCTGTCAAAATAGCTCCTTTCAGCGGCTGCAGAGCGAGCTGTCTGGGCAAATGAACTGCTCTTTCTCACCAGATGTGTAACCGTGTTTCGTCTTTCACGAGAGACAAGCTGGAGCCGACTCCTTCCGCTAGCTGGGCCTATGCTACATGTCTTACAACAACACAAATGTAAGCCCCTTCCTTTCCACACATGTTAAACTCATTTCCTAGTGAATTATTGGGAAAACACAGCGCTGTCCTCGCCGCCACACTCGGATGCTGCAGTTTGCTCCCCGCGCTCCTGGCACTGCTGCCATGCCATGGTGGGCTCCCCGGAATTCTCTGGCTGCCAAACTTTTGCTGCTCAAAGTATTTCAGATTTTTTATTTTTTTTTTAAATGATAATTGTTATTTACTTATTTTTTTTATTTACCTGCAGGCCCTGCCATAGCAGAATCTCCGAACCTGCGGAACAAACACCTTCCCTTTCTCCTGAACAAACGCTGTTTACACTCCAGATTTTTTCCATGTTGGAGGAACGAGGAGAGTTTGTTCAATAACTAAATAAAACCTAAAACTGAGCCATCTCTATTCTGTTTGAACTGAGCTGATATACCAAAGAACCAGAGTTTTCCTCAGCTTAAAACATTAAAGAACCAAAACAGTTAACAGCAAACTCAAATCTCGTAAAGCCCAAAGTGCCCCTCAGCCTGTAAAATTCCCCTGCTTCAGCTTTTTTTTTTCTTTTCAGATACATCTTTATTTTAACAGGGCATTAATAATGCCAGTATAAGGTTGTATTATACAGGTTTGACCACAACCGTTTTTGCGAGATTTGCTGTTAAGATAAACAACCCAGGGAGCTGCTCCGCTGGCAGCGGGACCCGAGTGAATGGATCTCATTTTCCTGAGCTCCGGCGGCGCTGCCAAGCGCAGGTTGAGCTCCCGCGTCCCCTTCCCCTCTTGTCAATCACCCCCTGGCATCCCCGGTGACAATTTCCATCCTCCCAGCCTGGAATTTCCACCTCCTCCAGCCCGGCAAAGCACTCCCTGAGCCCTGCGAGTAACCCAACACCGGGGCTGCTCCTACCCCCGGCCCCCCCAAATCTCTGTGCGTTAGCAACGGAGCCTTATTAAGCCCATTTCTACCACTTTGTGTTTCACAGGTTGTTTTTTTTAATTATCTGCTGTCTGAGAGTAATTATTTACTTCCTGGAAGCTCACGTACCAGAACTCTGAGTTTGAAAGATTTTTCCATAACCTAATCCAATTCATCAAAGGCATCCTAACAAAATTACAGGCTCTGGCAGTATCTTTGCTTTTCACCTGATAAGGCTGCAGCAGAAGCCCGGGATGGTTTGTATCAGGGTCCCTCCTGGAGTATAGTTTTTGACAGCTTTGCTTAAATCCCTTCCCCCCCTTTTCCTCTCTCACAAAAGCACGGGATTTCATTATTCCCTCCTCCTACAGCCGTGCAATGCTTTGGGCTTCAAATAATCAAGTATCAGGCAGGGAGGGAAAGTGGTGCAGGAGTCTCACCCAGCACGTTTGGGATTTACTCGGGATCGGCGCTCCCGGAGCCGTCCCCCAGCGCATCACTCCACCAGCATCCCAGGTATTCCCACAATTTCCGTGGCTGCGGGTTGTGCAGCGATTAGGAGCAGGGACTAAGAGGGAGCGATGTAAACGCTGTGACTCAGATGACCCGAGGGAAAGAAAGGAGGAAGGAGAAGGAAGCGCGCACAAAGTCCTGGTTCTGGGGTGTTGCTGAGCTCGGCATTGCTGAATTACACAGATTACTTCGATTTGCCCTTTTTTTTCCCTCTGTTTACACGTATATTTGAAGACCCAACGTGTGCTGTGTCCTCCCCTTCCCCGCACAGGACATTTGAACAGGTGAGGGATGTTCATACCCGTGTGCTACAAAGCCCAATCCAACCACCCCTGGCTGCAAACACATCCCTCGCAGCTACACCCATTAATCTACAATAAACCACCTTCTTAAGGAGAAAAAAAAAAATCAATGTCAGGTTCCTGATGGCAATTTTTTCAAGCTCTGGTTACCCAGGAAAGTCGTAATTTTTTAATATACTCTGAACTTGGTAGTGGCAATAGGACAGTGAAAGCAAAAGAGCAGCTGAGCTATTTTAAGGTCTGTTCTTCCAGTAGTTTGGTGCAAGGAGTAGAGGAAAATAAGAATAAAAAAAAAAAAGAAAGAAAAAAAAAGACACCAAACTGGTCTGTTTTCATTGCATTATGCAGATGAAATGACAAGTTGTCATTTAAGAAGTTAATAAACAGTCACCATTTTGCAGGTTATCCAAATGCTACTGAATAGAAAACCTTGGATCCCTAAATGATGTGTAATTAAAATTATTTAAAAAATCCTCCTTGACAGGCCAGGGCTTAGCCAAAATGTAAATGACATTAAAGAAGACAATGAATTTAATTTTATTTAATGTCCCTTTTTGCAGATCCTCATTTACATAGCATTTTTAACAAAAGCGTTGACCTTATAAATGCTGGCATTTGTACAGCTTCTGCAGAGTTGGATTTAATCATGCTTTCGCAAAGCCATAAGGGAAAAAGCTTTAAGTTCTCTGGTTGGATATGGAGTAGGAATAAAAACATTGGGACTGGTCAAATGTTTATCCTCCTTGCTTCTGAAAACAACCTGACAAGAAGATGTAAAGGTCTAGGGAATAACCCATTGCTGTTTGTAAGGCTTGGTAATAATCATACATAATCGTTTGGAAATATAGCTAATAAAAAATATAATGAGTGTTCAGCAAAATCGGCATTAGGCCCAAATTACATGATATTAATACTTGAACAGGTGCAGAAAGGCGCTTTAAATGAGGTAAATGAATAAAATGTCCCAGAGCACAACTGTGTGCACTGACAAAAAGTCAATCACATGAATAATTCAGCGGCCGGGACTGCCAGCAAAGGTCAGCGGCTCTCACCTTTGTGACGGGAAGTGAAAGGAAACGCTGCTGCTGACGAAAAAAAACCCCCCTCGCCCTCCAGCCGCCGAGTTGCCACCTCATCGAAGGTGTAAACTTGGAGTAGGGAGGAATTAAAGCGCCGCACCGGCGAGCCGGCGTCAGAAAAATAATAATAATTTAAAAAAAAACCTCAAACCAGCGTGAACAGCCAAGTCGTTTAGGGAAAATAATCTGAAATTACAGCCAGGGAAAGGTTAAGGGGGGTGGCTACCAGCAATGTCAATTATCTCCCAAATCTGAGGTCACTCGAAAGGTATTTTAAGAGCCTACGGGATTGAAATTTTGTAACAGCTGTTAAATATGACAAAACTTTTTATTCCCCCAAACTAAAGCTATTCCAAACTCCATATGAAAGAAATGGGATAAGCAGATGTCTGGCTTCCATACAGGAAAGTAGGACACACTTGGAATGATAAGTCTCTGAAACTCTACAGAATAATGCCAGATTTATTGGGGAGGGGGGTATTTACTACCCACGGAGATGCCAACGAGCAGTAGGACTGTGATGGTACCATCTGGAAACCCGCTGCAGAGCAGGCACTCGGTGATGCACTGTGAGCACATCCAGCTCCACCAGCCCTGCCACCGCTCCACGCGCCGCGTTCCGCCGGGAACGCGCTCCCAGCGCCCCGGCCAACCCGCCAGCAACAGTTGGACACCCAACCTCGGGGTACAGGGAGCCCGAGAAGGCAGGGGAAAGTCCAGGGGATGCATCCGAGCAGGAATTTCCATCCCTCCCAGTGAAATATATGATGGTGGCACGGAGGAATTATTTCAGCCCAGAGTGTGGTTTTGGTTTAGCAGTTACAGCGGCATCCTGTAATCATTTACAGCCCTTGGAATGTATGGGTGAAATAGGAGAGATTTATCTGTTCATAGTTGTGATATGTAGACAATGGGTGTTCCTAATGAGGAACATCTGCTTTTGTGTTTTCCCAGAAAACATTATTCCACTATGAAAATGATACTCCCATCCTTTTCAGCAACACCGCAAAGAAAATATGGGCCTTTTCCTTTCTTTTATTTGCTTTTCTTTGGGTCAATCTAATTTCCCAGGGACACTTTTTCTGTGGCATCTTTTTACTGACTGTGCTGCAATTTACGGTGGGTTTGTTCTTTAACACGTGAGTTTCTGTGCTGGAGGAACAGCCCCGAAATGCCAGAAGATACTTAAATGTGTACAGTAATAAAAGCCTCCCCACTCAGCCTCGCTTCGTGAGAAACATCCAGGCGACGTAAATAAAAATTCCCAGTGAATTAAAAGGTCGTGGAGGTTCCCGACACCAAAAACCGCTTCCAAGGCCCCGCGTTTTGCTTTTGCATTTCAAGCCCACTGCAGGATTCAAACGTATAATTACATAAGTTTATTTAAAATCTCACCACTGCTAACAAATCGTTATTCCTCAGGTGCATGAGGGGTTTTTTCCATCTGTTTTTTTGGTTTTGTATTTTTTTATCCCAGCACGATAAACAATTCAGACTATTGGAGTCTCCTAGTGTGGGCTGGAACAAATGGGTGGCCATAGATCTCAATTCAGGATTGAATTATTGGTTCATATCCTGAGGACAAATATGCCTTATCTGGTCAAAAGCTGCTAAATGTATCCAAAGGACAAAAGGATCTAGTGAAGCATATTGGATATAATTCTTTTTTTTTTTTTTTTAAAGCCAACTAACCAAGCAGTTCCACTTCTTATGGGAAACTGTAAATTGACCCCCAAATTTGCTGGGGACAGGTTGGCCTGTGATGCTCAAGCGGGAAACACAAACCCGAAATCCAACACCACCAACAAATTTAGGCAACAAACTCAGAGCTCACGGGTCGAGCCAGCACAAATATCAGGGATTTAAATCCACGTCAGGGCTTTCAGGGGGGCGATTGCTCCTCCAGAGCTTTCCCGTGGCCACGTTTTCCTCCTACGTTTGCTGCAATTTGCTGGTAGCAAACATCACATCCGACGTCTGGAGGGGAAGAGCCCCACACCAGCCCGTGCCGAGCCAAGGGCAGCACGCCACCAAATTCTCCCGGTGTTTTGACATGATAAGTGACAACTCTCTTTAGAAGGCTGAAATACACGCCATCCTCATAAAACCCAAATCTTGAAAATTCCTAATGTAGCAGGTGATTAAAATTCCCATAAAATCATCCTATCTTTAAATTTAGAAGCACAGCAGATTTTTCATCAATAATTAAGATCACTAAAGCATTTATGCTGGGCATAAATGGAGTTTCAATCTTCCTTATTCAAATAAACATGATAAACCCATTAACCAAATGTTTTCTGATTTTTTTCTCTCTTCTCGTGCTTCTGGAATATCAAATTATAACATAGTTCTGGTAGTTTGGGGAAGGTACAAAAGCACTGGTGTTGTGTATCTTGGTTCAATTTTGCCAGGACCACCCTCCACACAACTGATACAAATTATCTCGCAGCGATATCAGGCCATTATTATGTTTTTATCATTATAATCCCTAAAAACATATGTTTTGCCACATTTTGCAGTGTGCACAGACCAGAAACATCAACGCCTTGAGCATTTTCCAGTGGACATTCAAGAGGCACAAAAGGATCCCTCTGCCCAGAGCTCTGAATTAGAGTCCGACCGAGCACAGAATAGCAAAATATTATTCTAATTTTCATTCCTGGATAATTTTCCTCGCGTTCTGCTGCAGTCACACTTTAATGCAATTCACCATTTACATCTGCAAAAGTCACACATCTCTCAAAAAAAACTCTGCACAATGAACATGCCCGTAATCCAATAATAAAAGCTGTAACACGCTGCCTTGCATTTACTGTGCCGCCAAGATTCCTCCACTTCCAACTATTTTTTAGCCAATAAAGCAGAAATAAATCCAGCTCGCAAGGCAACAACCCAGCGCGATATGATTTCCATAGCTAAAACACTAAAGACAAATATAATTATATTGATTTTTTTTGTACTTGGAGTTCTATAAAGTGGTGAACTTGTTCTCAATTGCCTGACACAATCCCAGAGTGATGGCAACAACTGGTCAGCCCTATTTGATTACTAATAAGAGAGATGTCCCTTCTGTCAGATACCTCACATTCCCCACTAAGCAAACAGCTATTTCAGCTAGTTAAACATTAGCATTGCTCTCCACTGGTGGTGCATATTTCTTTAGGCTTAACTCAGGGAGTTTTCCAGGTTTAATTTTTCAGGCACTGGACAGCAAAGTTCATGATCAAAAGATAACTTTGTCCTGCGAGCTACTGAAACACAAGCCTTCTTCAAACCAGACTAACCCTCTTCTTCACAAAACCAGGGTCGTATGAACAGTTCTCCATTCATGGCTCCGAGGTACCGATTTCATCATCTACGGTCAATCCAAAATTGACTTTTGCTGGTACCATATTGTCCACCA
>WEIV01028313.1:1366-52559 GCA_013390005.1 Calyptomena viridis | reverse complement strand
CTAGTTTCTAACCATTACTTGAATATATTTGTAGCGAAACTGTCAATATTTAAAAACCTGGTATATAGAACCATCAAATAATGATGTTTTGGCTGGAGTGAAGATGGTTACCATTGTAGCAGCTGCAGGGGTTCCTGCCTCTTACTGACTTACACCCTTCCTTGCTGGAAAGGAAGATAGAAAGTAAACTGCTCTGCTTACCCTGAGTTTTTAGATAAATCAACACTGAATTTATATATTTATTATCCTGTATTCCCTCACCTGCAGTAGAAGGAAGGTTAGGAAACAAGAAAAGGCAGGTAAAGGTAGCATTTATTATAATCTATTTAAATAGGCTATCTTATTTTCCTTTGCCAAATCCAGCCTTAAATGTTTTTAATAAATGGAGACGTTTAAAATCGAGCAATCCAATAGCAAAAACAAGTCAGAGCTCTGACATGACCTCCGAGGATTTCCCACTTTTCAGGTTGAAAATGTTTCCTAGTGCTCTTATGCTCATACTTCTTTGATATAAGACTAGATCTTATTTTTGCTTTATGTGTATTAAACTACTAGTACACTGTACAGGCTGAGATCTTTTTCACTAATAGCAAACTGCATTTTCTCTAATTCATGAATAAAATGTATGCTTTTCTAACAGTGTGGCAGTATAAATAGTTTCTGTTTACTTTCTGGTTCATGCTAGACTGTGAAGAGCTGAGCACTTCCATGTTTCAATGGAAATAAATGCCAAGTTGACAGGACTTCTCCTTAAGTGTACAGCTGGGCATATGCAGAGGCATTTGTGGCAAAGTGGCTTTTGTTTTTCGTAGCTATCATAAAAATCTGTTTGCTTTTTACTTTACTTTTCAATTTTGATCTGAATAAACTCTGATGTGAGACACCATATTCTCTCTAGAAACAACAGAAACAGTTCTCTAGAACAACAGAGACAAACCAAACCTAATTCTTGGTTTAAAATTTATGCAAAATAATATTCTGAATTTTATGGTACTTAGACTAGTGAATTGTAATTTTAGCAACAGTCTGTCATACTAATGGTACGTAAGAACACTCAGGATTCTACAAGCCTTGCCACTGAGAAAAACTAAATTATTTTTAAAGGTAACAAAAGTTTTAAAAGACTTCAGAGAAATTACAAAAGCAACAAAAGAGTGAAACAAAATTTTCTTTTTGTTAAAAAAAGAAGCAAGTTTCTAAAGAGATTAAAAATAATTTTCCTCAATATATATCTTCAGAACAACTATAGAAAACTGTTTTCTCAAAAAAGAGAAATTCTTTTAGGGTAAATGACATGGCTAACAGACTGCATGTCCACTCATGATTCAGGAGCTTAGTTTAGGACTGTTGAGCCTTTTATATCTTGTTTGCCAGGTGGATAGCAGCTGAAAGCTCTTAGATCAGTGACCGGATGTTCAGAATGATGAACAATAAATTAATCTTACAGTGCTGCCTTTATTGAGCATATTTCCACACACTGCTCAGATGCAAGATCATCATCAAGAGGGAAAGGGTTGAATTGGTAATGTCTGTAAGATATCTCCCAGTCCTTAACACAGGAATTAGATTATATTAGGTGGTATTATTTTACTCAGGGATCACTAACTCTTTGACAAAAACATATCTTCTAAAAGAAAAAGAAAAAAAAGGATCAGTATTACCTTATTTACTTTAAATGACTACAGATTTCCTAAATGTTTAGGCATTCTCTAGGGTTCTTTATGTAGTTGCAAGACCTGAAGGACAGCTTGAGTTATGAAACTAGCAGTCTTTACTGTCACTTAAAGGGGCTATAATCTGGAGTTTGCTGAAGTTGTTGGATAAATTGGTATTTATGTTATTGATCTTAATTTAAAAATTGTCTGTACTTATCCTGCACAATACTTACCCAGAATTTGTGCACCAGATGACAATGAGCACTTATGCCTTCTAGGTAAAGAGATATTTGTTTTCTTATTTATTTTTGACACCAAAGTGTATAATCAGCCAGAGGTACATTTTATCACTTTCCATTTACAGTGACTTTTCAGTAATTCTTCTCTGAGTGGATGTGATGTGACCAGAAAAACTTTTTTAAAGTTAGTCCTATTTTGGTACTCCTGTTTCAGAGCTCTGGAAGATGTGGATTTATCCCAGCATCAGTACAAACCTGTTGGAGCCCTTTCTGGGGGAATGAAAAGGAGACTGATTTTCCAATAAAGGAGATGGCAATTGACAAAGACAGTTGTTCTGGATGAGCCCACCAGTGGAATAGATCCATGTTCTCGCCGTAGTATCTGGGACGTTCTTCTGAAGTACAAAGCTGGTACAAAGTTTTATGTGCTTAATTTACTTCTTGCTTTCCTTTCTGGCATTTTGTGTCCATCACTTTAAACTGAATAGTCAAAAGATAGTCAAAATAGTATCAGAAATTAAATACATTCATTTCTGAGGAAACATTTAATTGAACTTGGAAACCTTAAGATGTCCAAATGAGATTACAAGAATTATCTGCTATCACACAGAAAAGATGCCCAATCTAAAAGAATATTGAACTTAGTTCTGAGACCTGTCTTGAAGTTTCTCCCCTCTCTCCAGGTTCTCAAAATTATTTTCTGGTTTCCATGTCTCATTTTGCATGCATCTGTATATATATGTATATATACTTCAATGAAAATAGACTCATCAGTCAGTTTGCTACATAAATTTTTAAGTGCCATAAGGTTAAAAATTGATTGTGGGAAGCGAACTCTTCAGCTAGTGAGTGCTCAATTAGCTGTAATAACTCACAGTGAATGATCCATTGAAACAGACACTGCTGTTATTTTGTTTTATGGAATTTCTTAAGCTCTTAAAACAGCTGGAGGTTCTAATGCTTTAATACTGCCTGCTATGTATAATGCAGGGCAAAGCAACTTTAGACCTGGATCTAACTCAAATTCTAAATCTGACTGCAGGTTTTGTTTTTGTCCTTGTAGTTATGTTTTGAAGGGTCCTGAAATGTGTTCTCTTAAAGTTAAAGGACCTTCATGAAAGCAAAGAGGTGTTTCTCTAGAAATCAGATCTTTTAGACATGTACCAATCTTTCCAATGCAGGTTGCACATTGATATTTACCACTCACCATCTTGATGAGGCAGAGGTGCTCAGTGATCATATTGCCATCCTGCAGTGTGGCCAGCTGAGGTGCTGTTGTTCTCCCTCTTATCTGAGAGAAACATATGGCCAGGGCCACAGTCTAACGCTCATAAAAAAGGTATATTAAAAATGTACTGTACAGAACTTAACTGTATCTGCCCAGTAATACCAGTTTGTATTCTAAGGGAGCTGTGTGTCCCTGCCAGGAAGTAATATGTGATATAGATTATTAGAGAGCCAGCAAACCATGTTTTTATTTGCTTTCTTGGTTGTTTTGGGTGGGTGGTATTATTATTGTTGTTTACATGAACATAATGACATCTTCAATATTGATGAATGTCTTTATTTAGCTGAAAAGGGTGTTATCTTACTGTTCTTTATTCTTGGGAAGCAGTCTCTTCATCCCAGGTGTCGTGGTTTCATCATTGGAAATTTTCCTGCATGAATTCTACTATCAAGTGCAATACTTCTGGTAATATTTAATTTTTTGTGCATGATTATCTTTCTTTCCTTGTAGTCCTCTATGTTTGAAATCCAGGATCCTAAGCATATTTTTCGGGTCACATCTCTGGTACAGACCCACATTCCAGAAGCCTTCTTGAAAGAGAACAGTGTGACTGAGCTGACCTATGTGATTCCAGAAAGGGCAGATAAGACTTCCTTTAAAGGTCTTTTTCAAGATTTAGATCAAAGCCTTCAGCAGCTACATGTGACTGGCTATGGCATTTCTGACACAACTTTGGAAGAGGTACTTGTAGTTTTTCTGTGTAGTGGCATTTTTTAGTTAGAGAATCCTGTAATAGCCTCCAGGTACTCTTAATTCTCTCTTTCATATCGTACAATGATTTCTTGTGAGAAGCATGCTTTCAAAAAAAAATAAAACAAACAAACAAAACCCCTGTATATACACATCTATGTGTGTATATATACGAAACGGACAGAGGAAGAGACTCTGTTATGGGTCTCCATTACTTCTGAATTTACATCTATGTAAATTACCATATCAGTGAGAGGTAATTTTTCTTGGACTGTAATTCTATAAGGTAAGTCAAATGTTATTGAAACGTTGCTGTTTTCTTATATGGGGTGATTAACTTGTTGCAAGAAAGAATACTGTTCACTGTCAAACTTTATAGATTTGGAGGTAATGTAGATATTGAGAATACTTTTGAATCACAAACCCATTGGATAACATAGGACTTTCTAGAACTGAAATATATAAAGTAAATGTGAAGTTGCCATGGATATGAGGAAGCTTCCTCAGTGTGCTTAATCTATTGCTCAGTTCAGAGCTTACTTTTAGCTGTTTTGTGAAGGGGAGGTTTAAAAATAGCTTTAAATGTATTATTAGATATTAATGTATCATTCTTCAGCTTGAAGACTTAATGTCTTCATCGACTTGGGTCGATTTCTGTCATCTTTGCATCTCATCATTATTTGTTGTTACAGCCTCAGTTCTCCATTCACTTATCAAAAGCCTCTTTGCATTGGGAACTAAATAGATGGCACATAATAGGGCTATTTAATCTATTCAAGCAATTCAATCTGGTAAAAAAGAACCCTGACTTTAAAAGAAAAAATGTGTTATGAATTTTGTTTTGAGTCCTTTCTTTTTGTTCTCTTATACACTAACCATTATTCTTTTTCAGTCTGAGGGACATTAGAAGTCTCTAAAAATCATACTTTTCAAGGGAAACTGGACGTCCATTCATATTTCAAAGGAATCTTGAAATTTGAACAAATCGGTTTCTGATAGTTTCAAATCTCATTAATATTATATTCATTTTAGGCTTTAGATATCTTTTCCAACCATTTGTATTTGTGTATTTTATAATGCTTGTAATCTGAAGTGTTAACAGAACCAAAAGAAGGATAGAAGGGTGGTTAATTAAATTAAGTGTATTCTAAGAGCTCTCTGGAGGATACCGTTTCACTTTCTGGCAGCTCTGGAGATTTTGAAGTTTATTTCTTTCTTGTTTTGCTTTGAGGAGAGAACAAAATGATTGAATATCTTTGCAAAATAAGATGTTTTGAAATTAGTTGAGTACTACTTTAAATTCTCGTCCTTGAAGTAACCTGAGTTTGCCTCAAAACTTTCCAGGGAAAGCCATATACCTTCTTGAAATACTTCTGCAATGCTGAGAAGGACTTGGGGGTGCTGGTGGGTGGGAGGCTGGACATAAGCTGGCCATGTGCTTTCACAGCCCAGAAAGGCAATTGTATCCTGGGTGCATCAAAAGCACTGTGTCCAGCAAGGCGAGGGAGGGGATTCTGCCCCTCTACTCTGCTCTGATGGGACCTCACGTGGAACACTGCATCCAGCTCTGAGGTCCTCAGCACGGGAAGAACATGGACCTGTTGGAGTGCGTCCAGAGGAGGGTCACCAAGATAATTAGAGAATCTCTCCTATGAGAAAAGGCTGCGAGAATTGAGTTTGTTCAGCCTGCAGAGAAGGCAGTTTCAGGGCGACCTAGTTGTGGCCTTCCAGTACCTGAATGGAGCCTACAAGAAAAAGGGATAGAGAGGGACTTCTTACAACAGCATGATAGTAACAGGACAAGGGGAATGGCTTCATACTGAAAGAGAGTAGGTTTAGATTAGACTTTACAAAGAAATTCTATTCTGTGAGGGTAGTGAGGCACAGAATCAGGTTTCCCAGGGAAGTTGTGGATGCTCCATTCTTGGAAATGTTCAAGAGTAGGCTGGATGGGGCTCTGAGTAACCTGGTCTAGTGTAAGATGCCCTTGTCCATGGCAATGGGGTTGAAACTAGATGGTCTTTAAGGTCCTGTCCAACCCAGGCTGTTCAGTGATTCATATTCTATGATTCAGTTTAATTTAGTATGCAACAAATTAGAATGTGGTTTTAAGCTGGATCTGCCTCCAGGGTCTGATACAGAAATTTCAGGCCAGCAGTTTCGGGCCTTGCAGTTATTACTGGCCAAAAGTTTTCCCTGAAAGTTGGCAGGTAACAAATGCAATCAATAACGTCTCTTAAATGGCAATTATATTATATTGACTAAGCAAAATATGGTTTGTGTAACAGTCAGACCTTAGCAAGTCAAGAAATATCTTTCAACAGCTATAAAGTACTTCACATTGACTGGTTTTTATTGTGTATTGTATGAGCTCCTTGGAAACAAGGGATATTTTGTTATAGCTGATATCAGATTCTTTTGTGGGAAGAAATAAATGGTTTTGTAATGATTTCTGAAAGTTGTGCTGTGGGTATAATCTAAGTCTTGCAGCTCAACCCAAACAGAGAGAAAAAGCAAGACTTCCATCAAGATAAAGCAAAACTTGCTTGTACTTTTGCTGTTCAATTAGAGGTGCTCTTAGTACTAGTACTTACTGTTATTTTTTTTCTTTCTTTTTATCTGAAGTTCTTCTGTTTAAATTGCAGTTCAGCTTAAGATGAGAAGATGTTAATTTTGTTTTTCATTTGAGCTTTCAAAAAGCACGGGGGATGTGAATAAGACTCACTATGAAAGCTGTTCCAAGCTTCTGCAAGGCTGAGGGACCAATAAATGAAATATCTATGAAATTCAAAGGGCTTTAAGTAGACAGAACTGTGAAACAGGGTTGAGCAAGAAACAGTAGGTCAAACACAAATATATTTCGGAAAGTGTACATAACATTAAATTGATCTCATGATTATGAAGTTGACGAATTCTGCTATGTTTTTATAATGTTAACTATGAGTCCCATCTGATGTATGTTCCCCTGCTTAGGAAGATTCAATCCATTCAATTTCAATCTAGTGCAGATTTTTAGATTGTTGCTTTTATAAAAAAATAATTTCAGTTTTTCTCATGGTGATTTTAGGTAACAAGATCTTATCATCTTCTCCCAGTTTGGGGTATGCATGCATATTGTTTTGCTGTAAAACACACAGGACTTTGTTCATATTGGCTGTGCCTGATGATTGCATTGTCCTTTAAATGTCTTTCAATAATGTTATTGCCCATGAACTTGCCAAACTCTAGGGACACTTCCTGAGTCTTCCTAGACATTATGAATGCCCTGGAATCTCTGAATTCTCAGTTTTTTAGGATTTTGTACATAAGATTTGATTGTACTAGTACAACTAGAACTCTTTGGTAGGAGTTCCAGTTGTGTCTAGCTAGATTTCTAGCTGGAGCACCAGAAGAGAGTTGAGCTGTCAATATGTCCTTGGTAAAAACTGCAGTAACTGAGTTCCAACAGATAACCCAGCTTAGGAGCATAAAAAGTCAATCAAGGGCAGACAGTCTATTGAAAAAGTCTTTGCAGATAATAGTGTGTGTTGGTCAGCAATTCTTTGCATAGGTGCTTTTGCATCTATTGGCATTTATTTCATTCCCCTTATTCCTGGTATCTCCACTGGAGAGCTTGACTAATTTTACAGTCATATTCTACCGGGGTGGCTACAGCAGTCACTACTAATTTCTGACACTCTGGATGGTTTGGTATATACACAGAGAGAAAATAATTTTTAAAAATGCATTCTAAATTACTTTTTTCTTACTTCTTGAAAGGTTTCTGAAGCTGATTCAGGACTCAGAGAAAATGCCCTGTGTTCCACGGGCACACCTGGACCATACAAATGGTGGTGAATCAGTCTGTAAGTAAAACATTTTGTACCTTCTGAAGCAACTAAATTTATTAAGATCACAAATGCAAATATGAACATGTGTGAAGTTCCCAAAGTTGAGGAATGCACAAGCAAATGGAGAATACTGCCTGCTATAATCTGATAATAACTTTTTTGTGTGTGTGACATGACCTGCCTTATAGTCTTTTTAGGTAGTAGATTTTTATATGTTTGCTCTGATCTACCTCTATCACTTCACAGTAGTTTTCCCAGCCTTCTGTGTACGCAGGAACACTACCATTCACTCACTGCTTGAACATTAACTTACTGCTTCATACCAGTTCCTGGCAACTTATTAACCTCTTTCTCATACTGAGAATGGATAAATATTGCTGAGATATACCACAGATATAAGATCTATAAGCTATTAGAAAGGTGCAATTGTGTTCATCCATGTGCAGATAATAACTAAGATAAAGCTGGTTCCCCTTACATTTCTCCTCTCAAGTGGTGTGTTATTTTATGTTCCCTCGTATGTTTGTTTTACATCAAATTCCTTTATACTTTCTATATTCCTGCACTGGGAATGAGGTAAGCCTGGGTTGAGGTCCTTGTAAATATTTCTGAAAACTCAGGAAGCTTGTTATCCTTTAAAAACTTCTCTTAAAAGTCACTAATGTGATACCACTGCTAAACACAAGGCTTGTGTTCTTTAATGTCAGTGCCAAGCAAGGTGATGAATATTTTCTCCTTGTTCCTGGGATTTTCATGCATCTATATTTGCCATATTTTTTCTATTTGAAGATCGATATCTAGATTATAGTTTTCTTCCGTTAGATGTCAAACAGTCTGTTCTATATGCAGTCCTTTTTGTTTCCATAAAACACAGGCTCAGAGAGGTCCTGTTCCGTGGACATTCAGTGTTACAGTAACGGAAATAACAATTTTGAGCCAGGCTTGTATTATTTGTTAAGATGAATTCAATCGAACCTGCCAGTAATAAGTAATCGTTGCCAGGAATGATGACCTAATGGAGACCTTTTCTCACAAAGTGCAAACTTGACTGCATTACTTTTTCCAGGGGTCTTTTCGCTGGCCTGTTTCAGTCCCTCTTGCATCAGTGAAGATCTAACTGTATAAAACTAAAACAAAACCTCACTAAACCTCACAAATAAAATTGCCAGTCCTGTCAGTGGTAAGAATGAGACTTCAATTCAAAATAATTTTGAATATCCCTTTATTTTATAGCAGTCAGCCATTTATTTCTTCAAGACTCAGGACATCTGAACTAATTTCAAATCAAAACAATCTGTCTTCTCTACATTGCATTTTCATTAAAGAGCAAGATTTACAGTTCCTAAAGTAAAGAAGAGAGAGTATACTCTATCTAAGAACTTGATATACTTTCCCATCTGCATTTCAAAATACATAACATGGTATTTGTTTAAGTTATTACATTAATAATAATCTAGTAATCAGAGACTATTTTTTCCATCTGATAAATTATAGCAAGAAAATGTGATGATAGTGCCATTTCTTTGGGGATGAGAGTACTTGAAAATTGTCATTCATTGCAGGTGACTGTCATTGATCATTAAGGACAGTTGTGAAATGTAGGCATAAGGGATCTGGAAAATGGTCATGAAAGGTATCCATCGTTGTCAAAGCTAACCAGAATACTCCATGGGTAGTAACTTGACCTATATAACTTTGTCTTTGAAAGCAGATTCAAAGGCAGTCAAACTTTCTGTTGTCAAAGTAGTCAAATGAATTTTCAAAACCCCCTAGAGCAAACACCTGGGATTATTGAGGAGATCACAGGATGCTGCTATTTGATTTGTATAGGAATTTGGAGTAGAGAGGTGCTTTGACAAAGCACAGATCCGAGCATAAACAGATGTGTGGGCTATCCTTTACTGCTGCTGAGTCTTTGAGGTGTCAGTATTGTGTAAAACCCAAAATGTTGTCTCTTGTCTCGTAGACTAGGATATGTAGTGGATCACTATGTATGTTCCTTCTTAAATGAAACTGCAGAAAATCAATATATGATTTAAGCTGATGACCAATGCCAAAAACAGGCAAGAGACACAATTTCAGCAAAATATGACAGTATCTCAGAGCTTTGATAATTTCTAGTTATGCTTTACAGTGTCTTTATGTACTGTGTCTGACTGGAATTAAATTAAATTTCTTCATAGCAGCTTCTATGGTGCTGTGTTTTGGATTTTTGACCGAAACAGTGTTGATAACACACCAGTGTTTTGACTGTTGCTGAGGAGTATTTGTGGTGTCAAATCTTTCTCTTTTGCCCCTTCAGTTGCCTCCTCCATGCTGTGAGTAAGCTGAGGGTGAGCAAAAAGCTGGGAGGAGACATGACATGGAGAGCTGAGCCAAATTGATCAGAGTTATTCAATGCCAGATTTGTCAGAGTTATACAGTGCCATGCTCAGCAACAAAAACTGAGGGGACGGGCTTTTTTTTGAGGAGGTAGCCATTGATACAGGACTGGTTGAAATCATCTTCTTATGGGAGGTGGTGAGCAATTGTCTTTGTGTCGGGGTTGTTTTTTTCATTTGTTTCTTTTGAGTTTATTTTCCTTTCTTTTTCCTTTACTGCTTACACTGCCTTTATCTTGACCCACAATTTTTCTCACTTTCTCTCTTCATATTCTCTTCTCCATCCTCCTGGAGGAGGGGGAGTGTGGGCAAGCAGCTGTGCGATGCTTGGCTGCTGCTTCAGGTCAACACATCATAATAATGTAAAATAAACTCAGAATTATTTTAACATTTCTAAATGCAAATGTTAGAGATAAGTAGCAGTCCATTAATTAAATGAACTGTAAAAATTTTAATATTGGTAAATTGATAAAAAGATAAAAACCACACTGTGTAGTATCTAGTAGTTTGTTTCATTTGTGGAATTAAATTACACAAAATTCTTAGTTTTATTACTCAAAATAAAACTAAGTAATAAAATAAAAATTACTCAAAATTCTTAGTTTTATTCCAATGACAAAACTTCAAAATCAAATGGACTTTTTTGTGACAAAATTTAAAATTTTGGTTTTAAGTCAGGGGTGACTATATGTGAAGACATAATACACGCGTATATTATAATACAGTAATGCATAATTAATTTCTACACAGCTGGAGCACACAATGGATGGTTATCGTTTTGTAGATGCATACAGAGCATGCAGAAAAAATGTTAGAGTGAGCTTGCAATGACCACTTGACGAGATCTTTGGAGCCAAGTAGCCTTGAGAAAATAGAGAAACCAACTCGGTGGAGTCCAATAAAATTGTCATAAAATACAGCAGGCAGTATACATACATAAATAATCAGGAGACCTAAGAGCAAGTCCAAGAGGCAACTAGAAAACCATGGATAAATAACAAAATATTCTGAACATATGCAAAAGCAATTAATAGGCCAGTGAGTGGTCTCATTGGATCATTCAGGGACCAATATTACCAATTAAGATACCCAGACATTTTGCCAAAGAGGTAAATTAATTCATTTTGTAGCATTCAACATCTTAGAAATATTTGGGAGATAACAAATTTGGATCTAGTCTCTTTTGGCAATAAAATACAGTTGGAACCTGATATATAGGCAAACTAAACTGTAGAAAAATCAAAATGTATATAATTATTTTTTTTTAACACAGTGATACATAACATTTGACATTTCTTGCCAAAAGATGTTATGGGGCCTAAGTGTGTGGTAATACCTTTAAAAAAGCCAAAGAATGGGTATTAGTGTGTATGTAATATGAATAGCTATAGTAACAGAAGTGCTAAAGCTATATGCCTTTGAACTTGGAGAAGTTTGTCTCTGAAAGTGTTGGAGTGGAAGCAGCTTGATGCATGACTAGTTTTTATCACTGCTTAAACCTTTCTCTGAAGCAGCTGGTGTTAGCCATTTTGAATGACATTGGGCAAAATGTTACATTACTCCTGTTACAATATGTGAGATCAATAGTATACAGTGCTTATAAGACACATCTAAAAGCTAATTAAATTAAGAAATCGTAACTGACAAAAATGCAGTGATTAATAGTGAAATCTCAAACTGAAGAGCTTTTGTGAATTTCCGTTGGGTTTCAACTCTGCCTTTATTAGTGATACTGAAGGAAACCTAACTTTGCTGATGAAAAAAAAGGGAACTGCTGAAAGGTGATGAGTAAAACCAGTCTTATAAAATGAATAGAATCTCTTGAAAAGCTGAATCCTTTCTAGATAAAGTGTGTTTTAAAGAAGGCAAATGCTAGGCAAATCAGTGTAATGGGGAGTAATATCCTGGAAAACACTGACTCTGAGTTATCTACTAAACCTGGTGGAGAAGCATTTTAAAACAGCTGAGGTGATTTTTTGAGTTTAATATACAAAAGGATATGAAGAAGTCATTTTGACTATCAGTTCAAAATCGATGAGGCTGATGCTACAATAAGCTGTACAACTTTTGTGTCCATATTTTTAAGTTTGAATGTTTTTAAGGAGAAATTGAGAATTCGGAAAGTGAGCAGAGAAGAGTTAATATTGTAGGTTGGTAGTGAAGTCCTTATAAAGGCACCATCAGGGCTCAGTTAATATAGTTTGTCAAAAAGAAGGTAGAGAAGTGGTTTGCTTAAAAAGCCTAAATTTTTTTTTTTAAATGCATGGATAATACTGTTTGTTAAGGTATAACTCTTTTATGGGGGCAGAAGTGATAAATGGAATAAAGAAAGGAGTAAATAAACAAATAGTTGGAAGCTAAAGGCAGATGCTTCTCCTAGAGGTTAATTAGCAGTTGGAGTTAGTCTCCCCAGGAAAGTGTGTTGCTACTCTTGGTGCATTTGACACAAGCCCTGGGGCCTTTGTGCAAAATATGCTATAGTAAAGGGTGTTATTTCTGCACATGGGTGGCAGAATGGAATTTGAAGCCTGTGGATAGGAGATCAAGTGGTTTCTTCTATTTTTAGAGAGTATCTTTTAATCCACTTTGACAAATTGAGTTCCCTGTCACTATAAAATAAGAGTTGTCAGAGTTTTTGTTATAATACACTTGAAGTTATATTTTTACATCAGTTTTTAAAACTTCCTTTTTTCAATTCCCTGTAAAATTCACATAAAAGGACCTAAAAATTATTTCAGTCTTCCACCTCACAAAGTATAACTTGATTTCTGAGAAGAAAACTGTGGACAAAAAGTATCAGTGTCTTAGAAGAAGCAGCTTCTGACAAGTAGACTCATATTAAAATTTTCAAACTTTTGCAACCTACTGATAAGGAGAAGACACATGATACATTTCAGTCTTCTGGTAGTCTAATAGATAACACTACTACTTAAATTCAGCACTAAATCCTGACAAAGATGTGTCGAAATAGCTGGTCTAAAAATTTTGGATACATTATATTTTCCTTCAGCTTTTTTTTTTTTTTTTTAACTATTGTTTTAATTAGCTTCTTGCAGGAAATCTCATGATTCTAGCATATGTTGAAAACTCAATTTTGCCTCTTCAAATGTTTAGCTTTATATTCCTCAATGCTGAATCTTGCTTCCTTCATCCCTTCAGGATTCTCTGAAGCATGGATTAAGGATGGAGCGAGGGAGTATCTTTATAATGTTACTTATCAGTTGTCACAAAAAGATATCTGATCTCAAAAATAATATCATTTGACCTGTTCAAGGTTTATATGAATTTTTTTCTCAGTAAGTGTGTAACTGAAATTCCTTCTATCGTTCTGAAAGTAAACAGTCAGTTTCTTCTACTTTCTTCAAATGTGTTTTACTCTTTTCATCCACTACTTTATTCTCTCATCCAAATATTTTCCCTATCAGTTTTTTTCTTTGTGATTGATGCCTGGTCCTTTTCTACTTTTCATTCATGGTATGGACATCTTGGACTCTCTGTTAGACAGGCTGGCATCAGAGGGCTGTTAGAAAAGCAATGGAAATGCACCTGTTTTGTAGTAAAGGATGCTATTCTTACAGTGCCAAGAGGCTCATCCATGTCCTGCTCTCCAACAACTTGTTCTCATGTTTATTTCCTTGCTTCTGAAAAGTTAAGGAAGTGAACTCTGGCTGCCTTCCTCACAGAGGCCTCTTGTTGCCTTCGGCTCTAGAAAAGAAAATGGTCAGCTAAAGCATCTGCCAAAAGGGGACTCAGTTTAAGAAAAAAGGATATAGATTTCTACAAGTGCTAAAGCACCAGAGAGAAAACCAATAATCTCTTTTGAAATTTGTATTTTGAAAGTTATTTGCTCATGAAAGTGTTCTGTTGATGGAATTGAGCTGGTTTCACAAAATGTCACTCTGTTATTTAGTAGCTCCTTTCTTGTAAATTGGTATTTTTGCTGGTTCTTAAAACACAAATCTCATTTTGAGTGTAAGATGTGCTTGAAGCAGTACGTTGTGCAATAGATATAGATTCAGACTTCAATTAATTAGAAACTGGAAACAGTCAGTAAACTTCAGGCCACAATCTGAAAGCAATTGAGGAAAGTTGTTGCATTGCTCCATCTCGTGATGGAAGACATGATGCCTCTTATATCCTGCCCAGAAGAAACAGAATCCTCAGAGAGACTTTATTGAAGTTGTGGGTTGCCAGAACTCATATGCATGCAACTCCTGAAGCTAATGATTATATATTGAATTTATACGCATTTATACCTTCTAAACAGAAAATTTTATTTGATATTAACATCTCTCAGCTCTTCCTGTCTGACGTGGATCTATGAGAATATGAAAATATTTTGAATCTGCTTTTTTCCCAACAACCTGCTTCCTTGTCTTTGTCATAATCTAGACCTTTTTTATGTTAGTTATTAGCAGTGCTTGCTCCAGAAATGAAACTGCTTGGCAGCTCATCCACTTTGCTCAGATATTTCTGAGCTCAGATACTTCTGAGATAAAGAATACAGATAGTTGTGAGTTAGAAATGCCTTATTTATCCAGAAGTAATTGTCAGAATGTGAACATCCTTAACATCTTGAAAAACAAGTGATCAAATAATCTCAGTTGTGTAGCTATTATGTCTTGCCTATAAGCTCTTCTTTGATTTCTTCTTGACAGTGTATTTCTTCATACAGTCTGTTTTCCCTCAGATTTGCTAGTGCTCCTTTCTCTGTGTGTCTCTCTCTCCAGGCTTTCCTTTGCACTCTAGGATTTCCTGCTATTTTCTTTTTGTTCCTGTATTTTGTTGAGCCTACTACAACAGCTGCAGATTGAAAAAAGGTACTGATAGCCTTTATGATCTTTCACAGTATTTTTAAGATCTTATCTTTTAATGAAATATCCAGAAGTCTTGTTCTCCATTCTGAAGGACTGCTTGTCTTATATTTAATGTTATAATGATTCCTATATTTTTAAATTTATAAAATAAATTAAAAAAAAAAAAAAGCTATATAAGAGAAGTAGAACTCTTCCTCACAGGATAAATGAGATTTGGCAGGCAGTATTCCCGTGTTCATTTACTGCTTTTGAGAATGGCCTGAATGCACTTTTTGCAAGTATTCCACTTTTTTCACATTTGCAACATCTTCAAAAATATGTATTCAGCATATGTTTCAAGTGATCATCTGTTCTCTGAAATTTATACAGCAGTAGGTTGCCTGGTGTAACACTAATGTGACTTTTGTTCCACTTAGGAAGTAATACTTTCTTCCTAGCTTAAGCTGTGAAATTCTTTTTTTGCTTATGCTCTTTCTGCTGCTCAGAAGTAGGAGTTTTCCAAAGATAGCATGTACATTTTGTGTTCTAGATAAAGTAATTGTTTCTCTCCCTCATAATATGGGGCCTATATGTTGGAGAAAATTTTTACTCTTACATAATTAATACAAGGTCTCACATATGGTGTCATAAAATGTTTGTTGCTAATAGCTAGTCTTTAGGTTTTATATGTAAAGTAAATTCTGGTGTTTTCCTGCCCTGCTTTAGCTTACTGGTAGAGTACAAATTTTATAGAGTCTTTTCGGGTGTGTCTGTATATGTTTATATAGTTTTACAGATGAAGATAGCATGTGTGTATGTACACACAAGAACACAAATATTTTTTTAAAACATAGTTTTTCTTTATTAATGCTGTTGCACCAGCAAATACACATATTTTAACTTCAATTATGTAAGCAATTGTGACAGGTTGACCCCGACTTGGTGCCAAGTACCCGGACAGTCTCTCGCCCCTCACCAATAAGATGACAAAATCGTGGGTGTTAAGATCAGGCAGTTTAATACAAGCAAAGAAAAGATTTGCGCGCGCAAGAAGCAAAGAGAAGGCAGATCTAATCTCTACTTCCCATTCAATGAGGTCAGGTCGCGTCCTGAGAAGCAGGGCCCTACGCGTTGGTTGTCCCTTCAGCAGGCAGCCATCAGAGAACAACCCCGTGCCCCCACCCCTGCTGTTCTTTTATATCTGAGCTGACGTCATATGGTCTGAAATATCCCTTTGGTCAGTCTGGGTCACCTGACCTGCTCGTGTCCCCTCTGCCTCTCCCTCACAGCAGTCAAAACAGTAGAGTGTTATCTTCTAGCACTGCTAAAGCTGCTGAGGCTCGGATAGACCCAGTACAGCAATGTAAATGATGAATTTTTCTAAGAAATGTTTATCAAGAGTAAGTACTTTTCATTCTGAAAAGGAGTTTCATGGAATCTTCTTAACATCTTACTTCATCTAATGAGTAAATACCATACATATGTAGAAGGTGTGCTGCACATCTTAGTTGTGTTAGTAAGGCTCTCTTTGAGGCTGGTGCTTCCACTTGAAACTAAATTTTCATCTGTCCATTGCCTTCTCCAAAGTATCTCCTTTGGTGAAATCGTTGTCTTTGCTCTGTTGCTAAAACATTTCTTTTGTGTTACAAAATCCCACAAAGACCTTATCAATATTCACATATCTGTTTTCTCATTACTATCAACAATCTGCAAGACTACATGGTTTTCATTTCTCAAACTAACAAAAAAACTGGTTTAGAAGTTACAAGGACAACATCCAAAGTAGGTTCAGTATGAAGGGCATTATGCTGAGCAGCCAGCACTAAGGACTACAATTCTTTTTGCCAAGTGTTAATATGGTAAACTTATGTAGGTCACAAGGTGATGCCTTGATAAGATCTGTATATTAGACTGTTGCCAGTTAATTCCTCATTTGAAATATAAGTGAGACTTCATGGTAAGTAGACTTCATGCTTGACTTTTGTAAAGGTGAAAATTTTTAGCCGTGTAATTTTTCTCTATATCTGTCTCTTAATCTATTTTGCAGTTTATTTATGTTACCATATCCATTGGAGGCATTAGAAAAAATGAAGCAGTTGGTTCTGTTAATCAAGATCCTTGAAGCTGTTTAATACCACTATTTCTGAGATACCAAAATGCCTGAGGAAAGACATTATTCATCAAGCACGTTTTTCAACTGTTTGCTGTAGATGCAGGTCTGAATAAAACATGCCTCCTGCAGAACTTTCAGTTTTGAATTGTTTCCCTGTACAAACTTTGATATGATTTTATTATTAATAGAATAACTCCACTAGAGATAGTGTCAAAATATTCTTGATTATTATTAATCTAAAAATATTCCTGATTATGGAAACTGAGATATTTTAGACCAAGTACTTTTTTCATATTAAGGTAATACTTGCACAAATGCAGTGGCTCAGAATGTCCTTGTCTATCAGGGTGAAATCTGGGCCCTTCTGAAAGGGTTGGCTATGTGTGTTGTCTGAGTTATTTCTAAGTAATTCCAGGAGGCTTGTTCTAGAGTGCTGTATACAGTGTCTCCAAAGGCCATTCATTGCAATCTGAGCAGCTGCATGACATAAGTCATTTGCAGTACAAAGCTGGACAGCTGCTTTTTACAAGTCCCTTTTCCAGGAAGCCAGTTACCAGTGGGAAGTACTTCAGAACACCTGGTTTGAATATTTAGTTCTTTTGACCCTTGCTGCACGTAATCTGTTTAGTTTGAAAATGCTAAGATACTTATCATTAAGTCTCACATGTAAGGTTATAGGCTGTGGTACAAGAACATTTAGATTTTATTGCTGTCGTGCTCTTTCACTTATTTTTCACCAAACACAGCAAAAGTACCATGGGTTGTAGCCCTATTGTCTGCATTGGACTCCATCTTGAAATGTTGTAACTTGAGTCTACAATTTGAACTCTAGCAGCTTTCTGAGTATTGATTCACATTTCTAGAGAGAAAAGGAACCAACATCAATAAATGTGCTGCTTATTGTAAATGAGACCATCTATTCTAGTGCAGGAGACATATCTGATGGTTCTTTGCCTGTGCATGCACAAATGTATTCTTTCTCTTGACCAAGTCTGAGACAGACATATGAAATCAGTTGGGATTTTTTTTTTCAATTTGAATAGACTGCTTCTCCTCTAGTTTTGTATTTTTAAAGAGTACAGACAGAAGGTACAAATATGCTTCCATTTTGTAGCCACCATTCCCTGCCTATTTTTCAACTCTTCCTTTGCTTGCTGCCTCCTCCACATGGCAATTCATTGCAGGTGCATCACTGCAGGGGAGATAGTACTACAATAAAAAGACATCTATTTGGAAAATTATGTCCTGGAAAATGAAATTAGAATAGTTGTTAATGCTGCAAGTTAATGCAGAAACTCAGAATCAGAGACTTAGGGTTCCCAAAACTGCAGTAATTTTCCTTTACAAGACACTATAGGAATCTGTCCACCTGGATGAATATTTGTCTTTTTTTTGTTTGTGTGTTTCTATGGAATATGCTCATCTCATGAGGATGAAAGTACCCTGGCCATGCTAGAGTTCACCACACAAATCTTGGTGTTTAATTCCAACTTTTTTTCAGTATGGTTTAACCTGGCAAAAATCCCATGTGGAGATGAGATATAAATCAAGGCAGAGGGTAAGAAAGCATGGAAATGTAACAACAGAGATTGTTTTAGGCATCACAGATGTAGAAATAATTGAAACCCTCTATTTGTGAATTATGGGAAGAGTGCATTCAGCAATGTGTTCTCCTCTTCTGCCAGGCCCAGACTAGCTTAGGTGGCCGTTCATCAGATCAGCTTGGCTGTCAGTGTAACAACCCTGTTTGGTTCTCCATGGTGTCTGAGGGTAATGGATAGGAAAGCAGCATCGTTTCCCATTTCTTTATGCCCGTGCACTATTTCTGTGCTTATGATTGAAGAAGGCAAGAAAACAGATAATTTTGTACTAGTAAATTAATTCCCTTCATTAAGAGATATCACGGTTGTTTTATAACCTAGAAGTGTTATATTGCAAAATAAATATATGCTCAGTCAAGTTTCTGTTATGACTACATGCCTACCCATTTCCATACTGGTAAAAAGAACAAGGAGTGTTTTGACACCAGCTAACACTTCAGCAGCAGTGAGGATGTTGTTTTGTCCTAGCTCCTGTGGTAGCCATTATTGTTTATTATACTGACTATGGTACCTTTGAAACCCAATCTAAAGTTGAGCCCTGTTGTTCCAGACACCCTACAGACTAATGGTAAGGATAAAAAACCCAAATCCTCACTACCTTTGACAGCTTGCAGTCTAGTTTTAAGGCCGAAGGCAATGAGTAGATAAAACAGACAAATAGGTTTGGGAAGGTAAAATTATAAAACAGTTCCATAAATTAAAAGCAGAGGTCTCATTTCGTTGTCTTTCCAACTATTTCATTTACTTGTTAAATGCCATTTGGACTTTATTACTTCCCCAAATTTATACTTTAAATTGAGAGTGCCTGTGATGCACATCTGTTCTAAAATTCTTATCTACCACCACATGTTGAGGTGCTGTTATATGGTGTGGCATTTATACTTTTGGAAGATTTTCTGTTTTTTTGATATGAGTGATGACAAAGCTTAGTGGGTTTTTGCAGTGGTATGAGATAGTATTCCTGCATTAAATAGAAGGTTAAAACAGTCAGAAAATTCTGTATACACTTCAGTATTATTTATATGTGAATTCTAGAGCTTATATGAATTCTGGCTTACCTTCTTTGTGTCTTGCATAGGACATTTCAGATACCTAAACTTGTATTTCATGTAATAGAATTATAATATCTACTATAAGTAGTTATGAATGTCTGTGAACATGTGGAGGAAGGAAAACTAGAATCTAATTATTTTAGTTTTAATCTAGTTTGTATAACTGTTAATAAATATTTGACTGCATGCAGTGGTGATCATCTATTTGTCTATTGTTCATACCTATAGTATGTTCCAATTTTGAAAAAAGTGCAAGTTCTTGAAACTAAGGATGATATTCATAATGTAAATGAGGTGATGTTTTGCCTGGAAAGAAAGTAAAGACCTTGATTTGGATTCTTTCTTACACTAAAAAAATCTGTTTTGACTATTTTGTAGACTTGCAGCAGCAAAGATCTGGATGGCTGTAGAAAAAGTAGATTCAGATATGGACTCTGATCAAGTTCACCTAGTAAACTGTGCAAAAGTTGGAGAGGTTCAGGATAGGAATAGTAATTCGCTACATTTAATGAACTCTTGAGAATTTAGGTAATGTATTCTATTCAGGTTGTTATTTTGGGAACTATAATGTATTCTCTTCACCTGGGTTATTCAGTATTCAAAAATTACTCCTGATTTTAATTATTTCCCAGTCTGCTACTTATCTGTCCCAAAGCTGTTCCATGCAAGGTAGGGTTAAGGTGCATCAGTGTGCGAGAGAGTGGAATAATTTAGGTTATTGCTTGAAGTGTTTGTATCAGTCATACTTCATGTGAAACTATGACCTGAAAATTCTTCATTTAAAGGGTTCCTCCTCTCCCAACAAAATAATAATAATAATAATAAAAAAAGGCTGCAGCTCATTTGTTTGCTAACAAATTCCAGGAATCAAAATCACAGAATCAATTCGACTGGAAAAGATCTCTAAGATCGTTGACTCTGACATATGTCTGAACATAACCAGGTCAACTAGACTATGGCACTAAGTGCCACATTCAGTCTTTCCTTAAACACCTCCAGGGACAGTGACTCCACCGCTGTCCTGGGCAGCCCATTCACACGTCTAATCAACTTTTCTGTGAAGAAATTCCTCCTAATATCTGACCTAAAGCTCCTCTGGTGCAGCTTAAGACTTATGTCCTCTCATCCTGTCACTAGTTGTCTGGGAGAAGAGACCAGCCTCCACCTGGCTACAGTCTCCTTTCTGAATGTAAAGCTAAATTTTTAGTTAAAACCCCACACGTTTTCCCTTCAAAAAATGTTACTTATTTGGATTAATCAGTAAGTATTAAGGAGACAAGAACTGTAAGCTTTGCTATCCTGGACAGAAAATTCTTTAGATGGAAACAATTTGAATCAACTTTTTACAAGAAATATTCACAATACTTATATTTAAAAATACTCTGGGGGGAAATGGAAGGATTTATATCTAAAAATGTTAGAAGGGAATTTCTCTTATGAAATCCTCCCCAAATACATGTTTTTCTGACCAGCTCTGTAGAGAGAGAGTTCATGATCCTATTACATATAAGTAAGAATCAATCATAGTGTGAAACAAAGACCACATGCATTTCCTTTATACTTTACATCATCAAATTTCTTTTTATTCATATTCCCTACATGAAAATCCATCCTCAAAATCCTCCTGTAAACAAAATCAATATTATATTAATTTTTATAATGACTAGACAAATGTGGAAGAAGAGAAAGAATATTTTTATATCTTCTAATAGAATGCACAGATTGGTGAGATAGCACTGACTCTATGCCAGTATGGCATATGCTGAAATGCAGAATGACATCAGATCACTAGCTCAGCTTAGAACTACTTGTTGGCACAAAACTTCTAATAGACTAGTAAATATGTATTGCTTCCAAATGCAACCAGCTTCATGTGAGCTAGCTCAGCTGTTTTGCCAGTGTATTTCATTTCCAGGATTATTTTGCCAAAATCTGGACCTCCTATAAATGACTTGTCTAAATGCCAAAATGACAGTAATAGAATTGAAAATGTTTACTCCTGGCTATTTAAATAGCCATTGCATAGCCCATTTTTCCTTGCACATCATGAAAAAAGAATATAAGTATATTGTTTTCTAGAAGTGTAAAAAACAGAAGAAAAGGACAATCTAATACCCACTTAGAGACTCTTACAATAATTGGTTCTGCTTCTAATTCTAGAGCAGTCTATAGGTATGGATTTTTGAAATCTTGGTTTTTAGATTTAAGGACTTGTTCTGTTATCCTGTACCTGATATTAACCAGTATGAATTGGAAAAGAGCAAACATCTTTTCCATAATACAAAAGAGAGTCTGGATGAATAGGGAAGTGCAAGTTAATTGTGAACATAATTGCACTTATAGTGGATAATTACAATCATAAGTCAAGTAAGACAGCTTCTAACAGTTGGATCAGATTTTAAATTCTATGATTTAAATTATTAAGGAGGATATTTTCATAAGCTTTCTGCATAAAAATTGGCTTCATAACAGGGAGGTCAGCTGATCTTGTCTTCTAGCCTTTATTATTATCATTGACAATCAGAAACTGTTTTGCCGTAAATGTATGCTGTTTTTATGCATCCTGACATACATACCAAATGTAGGTGGTGAATTACTTACTAGCTTTATGAAGCAAAAATTAATTCTGTAAGTTCCAGTTGAAAGAGTGATTTAATACCTTGGGAATCTTGAAAGCCATATCGAGTCAATTATAGAAAGTCCAGTGCAGGCTACTTTTCACAGTGTGGCTGCAGTCAGGCAAAACGATGTGATGCATAAAGAAAACAAGTGGATCAGTAGAAGAATGCATAATGCTGTGGTATAAATCTGTAGTGTTTCCACATCCGATAGACAGCTGTATTGAACACAATATATCTTGAGACTGATACAGTGGTAATATAAGAGGACTTGAGACAAGTGGTGAGGTTGGTTAGGACTATAAAGATTTTTATAAGAGGAAAATGAAAGCTTGAGATTATTTATGCAGAAGATGGATTGGAAACTTCTACAACCTGTCTCCTAAAGCAAGATTTAAGACCCCATCCTGTACTATCAAATAGAATAAATTCAAAACAAATAAACAAGACTTGTGTTTTTTACCTGAAACACACAGAAATGACAGAATTCAAGGTCACAAGGATGGACATTTAAGATAATTCAGAAAGACATTGGGCAACTTTTCAACCAGAATTTTAAATAATAAACTTATGTGGGTTTAGAAAACACAAAGCACTTTAAAGAATAAGTGCCTGAGACAAACATACTTCCATTGTAATGGTTTATTTCATGTTCTTGGGATGTGTCTTGGCTCATTGGCATTAAGAATATTGAGTAAGAATCAGGATATTGGACAAAATGGGCAATTATTTATGTTCATGATGACAGTTTCCCTTTGGATCGTAATCTGAATTAATTTTTTATAATTTCTCTTTCCTCTGTTTGTCAAGAAAAAAGAATGAATGGCAGCTCTGATTTTCCTTTCTGCTCCTAGCAAGTAGCTATTGCAGTCTTCTTTCAGAGGTTCAAAGGGTCAAATATTTGGGAGCATCTTTCCTTCACATTTCATGCTTATGATCTATGAATAGGTCTGGGACTACAGAAAATATGTAATTCTGTACTTCTTTTCTGAAATTTTGCTACTTTCATAAATGAGAGATGGTATATTTTACAACTTCAGGAATGCTCAGCCGGAAACACTTACTGGATGTGCTTTATTCTAAAAATACTCATACCTTGAAATTTTTTCTGGCTCTGTGTCTCAATTTCTGTATTGCAGAGTCTTGTCATAATAATGTGAAGGACTTAATACATTCATAAGAGGTTTACATTAAAAAAAATCTTTTTAATAAGAGTGTCTCCTCCTACTATTCCAATTTACAGAACAAACAAGTTCTAAGCCTAAAATGTAACCTTTCTTGATTGGGACACTGGAATGCTGAAAGGAAGTCTGATCTGTGGCTGCTTTTTGTCTCCACAGAGATTCAAAATCTTAAATGCCATTTGTGTTAGCTGTCAAATTAGCAAGATATGACTGTTATTAGAACTGTTTAAAGAGAGAATTTTCAATGGGATTTTCTGGAAGGGAAAAAACCCACAACATAATTTGGTTGGGGAATTAAAAAAAGAAATACAGGAATTGATCCCTCCCCATGCCATCCCTCCTCTCCCCACCCCCCCACCCCCAAATGAACAGAAAATTAATTAGAATTAATTAGAGTCTGCTAGAGTCAGATAATATTAATGTTGAAAGAGAAGGTCAAGAGCAGGTTACTCAATGTCATGTTCACTATGGTCTTATGCTTCTGATGTCTCACAGTGAAATTTATTTTCTTAATATATGAAGTCAGAATTTCCCAGGTTTCAGCTAGTGCTTATGGCTGCTTGTCCTTTCCCTGAGCAGAGACTTTGCTCCCTGGTGCCATTAGGGTCCCTAGGTGTTGCAGAGAGCTGCTCCTGCTGCCTTATTCCCAGTGCCTGATATGAAGATGCCTCCAAACAGGGTAGGTCCCCTCCAGGTGCAGGTGTGCACGCATGTTTTTCTTAAAAAGTACTGTTAGTCAGTGTTTTCCTCATCATTGCCCTGAGAGATACCTCAGTAACCGGCTACTCCTCAGCTGGATCCATTAACTCTGCTCCCAGCCTGCAGTGTGGTGCCTGGCAGTCTGGCCAGTGGTCCTTGTGGTACTACACATCACATTCAACTGTGGGAGACCATGTCACAGGCTTTGTTAAATCAAAGTAATTGGAATATACTGCTCTTACTTCATTCAACAAACCAGTCCTGTATTCATGCTGAGCTCTCAGATGATGCAGTTCAAACTTACCATGTTTATTCACAGACATTTCTTGTTCTTTGTATCCTGAGTGTTGTTTTCTGGAGAATTTGATGTGTAACCTTCCCAGGGACTGAGAATGATTAACCTGTATTAACTTGGAGAAATGAGTACAGAATTTAAGCAGTTTTGCTTCATGGCCACGATCAGAAATTCAGGGTTTTTTCTGAATAATGTTTTACCCTGTCTCCCCTACCTCTTGGCTAAAATTGCTCTGTTAGAACAATACATAGAATCTGGGATTAAAATTCAGGTAAATCAGAAAAAAAATGTGCTAAGAGGACAATTGATCTGATGTTTCTTGATGTTTCATGATGTTTCTTGAGAGCTTCCATACAAGTAGCTGTTACAACCTGGAACATGGAAATGCTGGTTAGAGTGGTCTCAATATATATACAAGGAAAGATAGTAAGAGGCAAATCACAAGGGCTCATAAAATATAGCGTGACTTTGAACACTATGATAAAGAGACTATTCAGTCTTGCTACTGTACAAATACTTGTGGTAGTAAATCTACCAGACACTGCTGTGCTGTGAGGAAGGAAAGAAGCCGAAGGACTTTTGGTCAAGCAAGAGAATTTGGTAATAGCCTGCACACATCTAGAAGGCTTTAGGGACTAAAATGCAGGCAAAGTGATGGGTGTGATTCATGATTGTCTAACAAAGAATGTAAACATGAAATTAAGGGAGAGTCTATCAGGAAAATGACTGATTGTTCAGATATTAATAAGATGTGGACACACTCCCATGGGAATGTGAAGGACAGCCCATGAGCCAGGATTGTGAAAACTGCATTGACTAATAAGAAAATTTTATCAGTCCCATATGAATAGAATGTTCATATGGAATGGAATATATAGAATACATAGAAAGGAATGTTTTTATGAGAATCCATGATCATCTGTAATACTCTGTTACATACTCTAGAGATGACCCATAGGCATTTCTATGGAAAAGTTGCCACTGATTCCAGTCAAGTGGATCAAGACCTTAGTGCTAATATAGCCCATGTTTGTCAGAATAATCTGTCTAGGAGCAAAGATGCCAATGGACAAAGATGGTTGTACCAGTGCAAGGACCATAGATCCTAGGGAAAATAGGTATTCAGTATTCCTTTAGCTGTGTAGATGGAGCTATAAAGATGTGTTAAGTGAATATCTCCTTTCCCTTATAGGAAGAGTTAATTAGTTAATTAGTTTACTTGAATGTGGTGGGGGATGAGGCTACAGTATTCCATCCAGGACAACATTGTAGGTTTATGTAGCTTTGTTTTATTCTAAAAATATTCTTATTTATTATAAAAATAGATATGTTCTGTATTTGAAAATGTAGAACATGAAAGTTTAATTTGATTTTCCTTGTTTGTCAAGAGGTTGTTTCTTTTTTCTTTGTCTCACTCAGATATCTCACTTTCAAGGACCTCAAGTGTGTGTGGAGCCCATCTTGTTCTCTCACAGAGTGTTGCCCTACTGATGAAGAGGTTTCACCACACTAGGCGTGACTGGAGAGGAAGCCTGTCAGATGTGCTGTTCTCTTTGTTGCACTGGCAATGGCCTTGTTTAGTGTGAAGCCACTGCCTATTGACTATCCTTCTCTCAAGATGACACCAAGGCTTTATGACAATGCAGAATCCTTCTTTAGGTAAAAAGCTCGTCCACCAGGGTTCTGGGACCTTTATCCTTGAGTTCTCATATTTTAAAGACTTTTTTTATTCTAGAAAGAATGATAGGTTACTTTTTACAATAGTTTTGTAGGGGGGGGTTTCAGATGTTTACTGCACTTCCATAGATTATTATGATGGAAAGATAAAATTAGAAAAGCTTTCTGCAAAGGATTTTCTAGAGGAAAGTGCAAAGATTTTGGAGAAGTTCAAATTCCAATCAATACCATCCATGACCATTTATATGTAAATGTGCAAGTGTATTTGAGCAAGCCTTTGTGTGCTTTGTTTTAACTAATTGCTTAGTTGTAAAGCTATTTTCTCTAAATAATTCTTAGGTTTGAAAATGTCACACAGTATTAATAAAGCCTGGTGCCCTTCTTACTCAACCCAGGTTCTATATGTTCAGCTTTGAAACCAACTATTTTATTTATTTATTTTTTTATATAGTACCTATATAGTACCTATAGCTTGGCTTTGCAGTGATCTATATCAAGGGCATATCACATACAGATAATTTTTTCTTCTGTGCAGATATACAGATAAATACAACATGGTGCTGTTTGCATGTGATTGACTGAATGAAACATAAAAAACCCATGCTAACTTTTAAGGATACATGTTTATAAAGAGAAAGATGGCCACGGGGAGATGTTGAGATCTGTTTGTAATTATATAAATTATAATTATATTGAATTTTATTTACATGTTTATATATAGTGTTTTGAAATGAGATTATTTTGGTATGTTTCCTCTGCACGGATTTTATTTAGTCTAATTTCTTGGTAAACCCCTAGGACCTTGAGCCTGAAGGTTAATTAAGCTAGACAAATTAACATTTTTCTTCTTTTTTTCCTTCCCATCTACTCCTTACCACCATGGCCCACTTTAAACAGCACTGAAGATGATAATTTAGAAAACCTTTCTCAGGTTCTACTGGGATATTACTCTGATTGGAACCACACATGCATGCATTCACAACAACGGTAATTGTGAATAATGTAACTACTGCCTTAACTGTAAATATTGTAAATTCAATATTTTTTCTGTGTAATGTGGATTATTTTAAGATTTTCTTGGCAGCATGGGGTTAATGACAAATCTGTTCTGATGAAGGAACCAGCATCCAGGTACAGAACACAAGTAGGCTTCACTGTTAAAGGTCAGATCCAAATAGCTTACAAGTCAATAACAGATTTCTGATTAATTTCAGGAGGATTTTGATCAAGTTTGATGTCTATATGAAGGAAGGTGAGACAATAAGGAGAATATTTGTTAGGAAATATTATAGATTTCCAAATTTAGGAATGCAGCGATGACCATGCTTTAGTTATTGCTACAAATACATGGAGTTCATTTGATGCTTATATAAATATTTTTAGCAAATCCACTTCGATACAAATGAATACGATTTATATCACTTTAGACACAAACTGCCACTGAGATAAAATGCTAAGAAGATGTTCAGGATGCCAGATCTGCTCAATACTCTATGGATTTCCTTTATTAAGTATATTCCTTTCACTTAATGGTTGTTCTTTTGTTATGTGTATTCCCATTTAGAAAAAATAATTCATGTTGGCAAATGGAAACTACGTCATACCAGGACTCATGCAGATGTGTGGCTGGACAGGAGGTATGTCATTTTATTATGTATGTAAAAAATATGTGTGTGTATATTACTTCTAATTCTTTGGCCGATCTTTACAAAGGGTAAGAGAAGTGACGAGGGAAGAAACCCTCAGAGCCCTGGCTTTGTTATGATTGCAGACTTAGCTCTATTTCATCTAATATTTGGGCTACATGCTCTGAAGTCTTCAGGAAAAGAGCTTGCACAATTTTCTTGTGTGTGTATATGTTTGTGTATGTATATATGTGCACTAGAAATGACCACAGACTGATCTGAAATAACAGGATCAGAGATGGCTGAACTGTTTTCAGCAGAAACAACTTCACTTTAAATATATTATTGGACAAAGCTCATGTAAACCGAGGTTAAAACATAATGCTTCCGTAATATCTGAAAGACTACCTACTTTCAAAGGAAAGGGCAGGTGATCCTAGCTGATTGAATCCACCAGGGAATATATGCATGAATGAGATTTAATATTTAGAGTTTGTTTTTGTATTTGATTTTGTATTTGAAAGTAAAACAGCCTTCAAGAAAAGAAAGTATTTTGAAAAATATAATGATTTTCTGACCTTCTTATTTCTTCTGGCCTAGTGAATTTTTCTCCTGATTTGCTCTGAGATGACTAATAAACAAGAATGTGAAACTGTGTCTGAGGTGACAAATGTATTTCTCTGAATGAGACCATCCAATCAAATAAGTTCTTTTGTTCACAAAGATATAACTATTTAGAGTAAGAGTTGCATATGAAATATAGTAATACAGTTTTGGGAAAAGTGGAGGGAGGAAACTAATCTTTTACTTTTCTGGGCAAGGAATACATTTACCTCTAGTACTAATGAGATGTATATTTAAAATACAAGAAGACTGAATAAAATACAAACTCACAGAGACACATATTAACCATGAAAGCTCAAAGGAGAGAAGAGAGAAGTCACTTGACAGTGGAGGCAGAACCTGTATCTGTGAGCTATGGAAGAGCAATCTCTGAGAGTGAAGTTTTAATTTCTGTAGGGTTGAGATGTTAAATAAGCATTAAAATTTTTCAGTTGATATACATAATATACTTTATAAGGCTTCCAAGATAACTGATCATAATATCTGTCTCTTTTTCTTTGGTTATGACAGTATTGTACTGAATCATTAGAAGATTCAGTACAATACTGTACAATTCAGTACAGAGGGAAGAAGATTCTTCCTTTATTCTTCTCTACGGCCCATCAATGAAATTTTTAGAGGTGTATAACACTAATTAGAATTTTGCTTTCATCTCGTTCTTATCTGGTGCCAATTTTGTGTTTCTTCTCAGGCACAACAAATAAATAACAGTCTTGCCTTTTTCATTGCTGTAAACCTTTCTAAACTTATATACAAGTTTTGATGTTTTCAAATCAAAACTGACTGACAAGATTGCAAAAGAAATCAAAGGTATTTCTAATATGTAGGCATCATTTGAGATGCCTTATAAACATGAAACTATGCATAATTTATTGAAAAGTTGTCAAAACTGAGAAAGGATAATCCAGTTGAAAAGAAATGCTGTAAAATCTACAAAAAAAATCCAAAAATATGACTAAATGTAGTGCTACTGATTTTTAAGAGTGCTTTACTTATTTTATGCATACTGTTTTTCAGATGTGCCCAAGTTTCAATACCTCTGCTCCTTATGTAAAGAATAAGAAAGGACATATTTTGTATAATCTTTCAGGGTTCCCTGTGGAGGAATATTTAATGAGGCCTTCCAACAAAACAAGGTAACCTTAAAATATCTAGCTTTTGCTTATCCTTTGTGTATAAAGCCCACAGTCCTTCCTGACCCAAAGCATAAACCTATGTCACTGAGAATATAAGGGATAATTGCCTTTATCTGTTGGTTGTTATCAAGGTGTAGAATCAGGCTATATTTCAAGGTATCGTGAAACTCTCTTCATGGTCATTTTCCAGAACTTCCTCTAACAGTTGCAAGATGATTGCCTCTAGGCATACTCTGGCTTTTCTTGCTGCAGGAGTTATTTCAGCATTTCAAAGATGCATATCTAAATCAGGAGAACAATATAATTTCCATTCCTCAGATAATCAAATAGAGGTGGATATGCTCCAATTAGTATTTTCTTTGAAGTAAAAAGTATTGGTGTGCCCCTGGCAACACTTAACCTTTGTGGCTGGTATCACAGATTTTGATCTGCTGTATTTTGAAGTTTTCTTATGTGCCTTTCAGTTTGATCACTGCCTGTGACGTAAGTGGAAATACTAGACCACATATGATTACATCAAGGAAAAGAAAGTGTTAGTCACTTATGCATTAAAAAAACAGTCCATCTGATTTGATATAAATAAAGGTAAATCTCTTAGTAGGAAAGATATGAGCTAGAATACGAATGGAATAGAAAGAAATCAGTTGATTTAAGACACAGAAGTTTAAGACACTTCTAGAAGTCACTAATACCTCACTTGCTCACAGCCTCTTCTGTTCCTCAGGCATTTCAGTATTCAGAAAGCAAAAATTCTTATCTAAGTAAATCCTTTGCTGGAAAAGAGCCAATAATGTTCACCTGATTCAAGAGTATATTGATCCCTAGCTTTTTAACAGGGAAGGGGTTTGTGGTGAGTGAAGTTTTACTTTCAGTTGAAAAATAAAGCACTGGTGTAGCTGTCACAACTTCACTCTTGCAAGAAAAGAGTGCAAAGCTTAAAGCAGGTAATTTTTTGTTACTTTATTTTCTACTACCAGATATGGTGGTTGGTCTTTTGGAGGGAGGAAAGCATTCAAACTTCAAGATAAAAAATTGAATAACACCAAATCCCAGCCTCTGGCTAAGGTAAGGGTTGCATGTGTGTGTGCACATCTGTTTGTATGTATTGTGTTTACTTATTCAGAATCCAGACTTCATAGCACTTAACAAATAATAAATCATTGCATAAAATCTCTACACTTAGAAATGGTGAGAAAATTACTCTANGGACAAGGTCATAACCAGTCAGAGCAATGCTTCTGCTCATGCTCAGGAGAAATGTGGCCTGTAGGACAGGGCTACAGAAAATGAGTTGTTATTTATGCTTTTTCCTTGCCTTCTGGGACTACTAGAAGTAGTTTGGTTTGCTACATTTTTCTCTCCCTTCTCTCCCTAAGACTAAAGATATATTCCAGGAGTAGCAAGTTCTACATAACAAATATACTACCCTTTTCTCAAAAGAACATTTCTAAAGCATACCAAGGAAAATAAAATCCCCTGCACTGATAAGTGCTTGTTAGCCTCCAGGTGTCATCCCAAGTTTTCACAGTATGGAGATACAATACCTCTACACTGCGTGACAAAAGGCCTCAAGGAAAAGCCCTTTGTTTCAGCTGTGCTAAGAATAATACTTCTTTTCTGATCTTTGAGATCTATTCAAATGTAGATGCATTAAGAGTAGAGGAAAAGAAGTCTTGGATGAATATTGATGCATATCGGTGAGTGGTCTCTATTTTTGTATTCAAGGCAAACAAGATTTGTTAAAAGGAGGATGTGGCCTTTCCAGATTCCAGATTAGAATATGAAAGAAAGATTCTTCTGCTCTTAAATTGTTTTATGGCAATATAGATTTTATTTTGTCTTATAGAAAAAAGAATAGCGAGAACAGTGTAAATAAGCTCTATCCTAAAATCCATTTTGGGATGAATTGTTGAAACAACATACAGATATTTTCCAATCCAATATAATATCACATTAAGTTTTGCAAAATCACTACCTGCTCCAATGCCTTTTCCATGTAATTTTGTTAAAAATCTCCCTATTTCATATACATTTCCTAGCTTACATTATTTTCATTTTGGTCATTTACAATTTCTCTTCTACCCCCACATTATTTATAACTTTGAACTCTATTCCATCAATCCTTCATTAGAAACTTTAAGTTCTACAGGTTTTCAGTAAGATATGTTTTTCTGATTGCTGTTTTTTTTTCCCATGCATCTTTAATAATTTTAGACTCTTGCTTTGACATGTATGCACTGTGGGTTTTGTCAGAGTCCTCTTTTCTTTTTTCTTTTTGTAATAAGTATTTAGCATAAAGCTCCACCTGCCATCAGGACAGGGGTAAATTATAGTTTTACTCTTAGTAAATAAGCTTCGTATTTCAGACCCAAAGAAAATAGGGGAGTAAATTTATAAAGGGCATCATGTTATCTAAAATACCTCCTGGAAGTGTCTTTCAACTGATGCAATGTCAAATTATTGCATTAACCTTTCAGTAATTAATGACAAGACTCTTACTTTGACCTTTCAGTCTTGTTCATGAGACAGTGAATGTACCATTTACATAGCCTGGTATGAAAGAACATGAGAAATTTACATTTGACGAGAATTACTGTACAATTCACTTCATTTTAGAAAATTTTGGAATCTTTATACATTGTTCTCTACTCAAAAAGCCAACAATTTTTCCTGCTCAAATTAAAAATATTTAATGCCTACTTACTGCATCTAATCATATTATGCTGTATATACTACATAAATGGTATGTGCATGCACACAAATAGTGTGTACATATGCACACACGAAAGAGAATGTGTAAGAATTCTTGTTATAATACTTGTTATGATATTTGTGGATGGCCCGAGCTCTTGTTCTCTAGCATTTCTTCTTATTATCAAAGTCCAGTACCAGATAAAGGAATAAGACTCGCAGCTTCTCAGTTTTTCTTGCTGTTTATTAAGTTCTTATCACAACTTCAGCATGTCACCGTAACCTGGGTTTAACACACCAGAGTGTGTGTTGCGAAAAAGCCTGTGCNGAGGGTCCCAGACCCTCCAGGGCAATTTGAGGTGTAGTCTCAATATCCTGGACTCCAGCAAGAATGTATCTACCACATGACAAATGTGACTGATTAAAATCATTGATTATTGGCATTTATTGATGCTCAGTGCTATGTAGCAAAAACACAACTCCTCAATTTTTTTTCTATTTTCATGACTGCATATTCTTTGGTTTCCTTTGTCAATATAGGCAAAAATTGTCCCATAATGATTTCAGAGTTGTTTTTTATAACATAATGAAATATAGGAAGAATGTGTTAATCTTAAATGCTGCTAAAAGGCCATTTATACTATTCATGTGGCATTCTGGAGAGTGCATTTTTCAAATCCCAAAGGTTAGGACTTGAGGCTTTACTGTACAGAAATTGTATAAGTGTCCAGAGAAAGTTACATCTCTCCAGTCTAATATCCATCCTGAATCTAGTCCAGTAGTACTTAGGGATTTCTCTGCTCCTTCCCATCCTTTTTTTGTAATATGCCATGTGTTAGTTGAAATGTCAGTCTAGCTTTATTCTGGAATATTAACAAGAAGTAAAATGTTAGATAATGATGTACAACACACCTTCACAGAACTTCCATCTGATGTGATGAGGGGTTGTGTTTTTCCTTGGGAAGAGATTTTCTCAACCATGGATAGAATAAAAAATAGTGAAAATAAAAATTAATTATCTTGATGTATATATTTTTCCATTCCTCAGCTCTTTTCTGCCCTCTGTAAATAATTAATCACCTGTGTGGTACACAAGAAACATGAAAAATGTTTCAACTGAAATTAATATATTTCCACTTTTTTATATTTTACCTTTGCAAACTATTTTGAATAAGACACAAATCTTTAGAAGTAGAGCTTAAATATGTCTTTTGATGAACTGAACAACCTCAATGTCTCTTTTTCCAGATTATAAATAAATTAAATATCCAACTTCAGTTTGATTATTTCCTGATGGTTTGATTCAGCTACATAATGCAGCTTCAAGGAAGAATTCTAATTAACATGTTGGATATTGAAATATATTGTTATACTCAATGTTCTATTATGTTTTTTCTATATTCATTTGAATATTGGTTGCAGTACTATATTTATAAGGTTATCTCTGAACACTTGAGACCTTTCCCCTGCTTCAGTTAACTGAGGTCGTGTTGTCAGAATTTTGCTTTAATGTTTTCCTAATTGCCTTTTTTTTTAATACAATGAACACAATTGCAGTGGAGTTTCATTATGTATGTATGTATAACTTTCTATTCAGCGCAAATTGTTTTTAAAGGGATAGAAAGAGGTTGATGTGTGGGGGTGTGAAAAAGACTGGTTACCCTTGCTCAGTTTTTTATGTATCTTTGCTGTCGTTGCTATTTGCAGAGGAGATCCTGCAATGCAAAGATTTTCAGTTTTTCTCAGGAGACTTAAGTTCTCTTTTGCTACGGTTCTTTAAAGAACTCTCTTGTTGATTAATAATGGAAGATCTAGTTTGTGTAATAAAATAATATGTGGGAACTGAAGTGGAGGAGAACAAAGGAGTTTCATATGACTTTGCAAAAGGGGAAAGACTTTGGGATTTCTTTTTCCTTTTCTTTAAATGTGGGGACATAAGAGTTTGAGATACTTGAGTGCCATTACATGGCAAATGGAGGACAACCAGAGGATCAAGCCCAGCCAACACATATTTACAAAAGGCAGGTCCTGCTTGACCAAACTGACCTCTTTCTATGACACAGTGACCCACTTAGAAGGTGAGAGAAAGGCTGTAGATGTAGTCTATCTAGACCTCGGTGAAGTGTTTGAACACTGTCTAGAACACATCTTCCTAGAAAAACTGTCTTCTTGTGGCTTGCATGGGTAGACTCTTAGATGGAAAAAAACCTAGCTGGATGGCCAGGCCCAGAGATTGTGGTGAATGGAGATAAATCCAGTTGGCAGCCAGCCACTAGTGGTGTTCCCCAGGGCTCTGTTGTGGGGCCAGTCCTGTCTAGCATCTTTATTGATGATCTGGATGTGGGGATTAAGCACAACCTCGGTAAATTTGCAGACAACACTAAGTTGGGTGGGAGTGTTGATCTTCTTGAGGGTGTGAAAGGTCTACAGAGGGATCTGGCCACACTTGATCAATGGGCTAAGGACAGCTACATGACATTTAATAAAGTGATATGCCAGGTCCTCCATTTGGGTCCCAGCAAATCCCATGCAGCACTACAGATGTGGGGAGAAGTAGCTTGAGAGCTGTTCAGCAGAAAGGGACTTGGGGGTGCTGGGTAGCAATCAGTTCAATATGAGCCAACAGTGTGCCCAGGTGGCCAAGAAGGCCAATGGCATCTTGTCCAGTGTCAAGAATACAGGACTAAGGAAGTGATCATTCCCCTGTTTTCAGCACTGGTGAGGCCACACCTCAAGTACTGTGTCCCTCACTTTAAAAAGAACATTGAGCTGCTGGAGTTTGTCCAGCAAAGGGCAAAAAGGTTCATGGAAGGTATAGAAAATGTGTCCTATAAGAAATACTGAGAGACTTGGGTTTGTTTAGTCTCACCAAGAGGCGGGCCAGAGGGAACCTCATCACTTTCTACAACTACCTGAAAGGAAGTTGTAGTGTGGTGGGGGATGGTCTCTTCTACCTTGCCTGCAGTGAGATGACAAGAAGAAAAGCCTTAGCTGAGACAAGGGAGGTTCAGATTAGGTACTAGAAACAATTTTTTCACTGTTAAGTCAGGCATTGCAATAGGTTTCCCAAAGAAGTGGTGGAGTCACCATCCCTGGAGGTATTTGAGGTGTCTGGATCTGGCACTGGGTGGTGTGGTTTAATGTTTTAGGGATTGCTGGGTTTTAAGGGTACTGCTAGGTTGACAATTGGACTTCATGATATTAAAGGTCTCTTTGAACCTTGATAATGTTATAATTCAATGATTCTAAGATTCTGTTGAGATTTCAAGCAGCTGTGAAGACTACATAAAGAAGAGTAGAAAATGTGAAAGTGAGCAAGAGCAGTGGAAAATCAAAGCTGCTAAATTTTTTAATAATGACTAATAAATCTGGTGGCAAAGAAAATTCATGGGTGATGTTGTGGTTTTAAGAAGCCAGAGTTTTTTATTAGCTGGGGGGACTATGAGAGAGGCTTCTTGAAGAAGCTGCTGGAAATTTCTCAGCTCCCAGCTAGCCAAGGTCAGCCAACAAAACCTCTGTGATAACATATTTAAGAAGGAAAAGAAAAAAAAAGGCAAAGCACAACATCATGGCCACTTAAGAGAGAGGAGAGTGAGAAGTTTGATTAACACCAAGGTCGGAGAGAAGGAGAAAGAGAAGATGCCTTAAACACTGAAATAGGGCCCCAGCAACCTGTGGGGAACTATAGCAAGCAAAGATTTGCCTGCACACCCATGGGAGACTCCATGCTGGAGCAGGTAAGTGCTGGAAAAAAGAGAGGCTGTGATCCTGTGGGATGTTTGATGTCCATGTTTGGAGCGGGGGCCCTGAAGAGAGTCCTGTAGGCTGTGGGAAGAAGAGACCCACGCTGGAGAGGACCGGTGGCCCGGGGAGACCCACACTGAAGCAGCCAAGCAGCCAGCACCTGAATGACTCCACCTATGATAAAGTGACTTATGTGACAACAATACCTGAAAAGCTGTTGTCAGTAATAAAATCTAAGAAGCAGTTTGTAACAGACTGTTTTTGTGGAGAAGAGACCCCACGAGGAAAGCTGGGGTGGGACTCTCTCTCTCTTCTGAGCAGCAGCAGAGACCATGTCTGACTGTAACCGCCCCAATCCTGCCTTCCCGAGCTGCTGAGGGAAGGAGAAAGATCTTAAAAGGGAGGGGTGGGGAGAGAAAGGTGTCTGTAACATCTATCAAACTCCTCACTCTTAAACTCTTAAGCTCTGATTTTAGTAGTAGTAGTAGTGAATACTTAATATTCTAAATTAGAGCCTGTTTTGCTTGTGAAACAGTTAATAAACCGTTGCTTGTAATCCTTATCACAAACATAGAGGGTTTTTTTTTTCCTTCTCTGAGAAATTTGGATGTGTGTGTGGGCTCTTGGCATTCAGCCAGAGTCAAACCATAACACGTGAGAGGCAGAGGAGAAATGACAGTGGAGCTCCAAGTGCTTAGAAACACGATCTAGGATAGATGTCAGGAAAGAGAATGGAGAATTGGAGCATTGTAAACATTACCTCACCTCACAAAAATGTGGAGATCCAAGGAAGTAGGTAATCAGGAGAATACATCAGAAGAAAATAATTATTAAGAATGGTAAACACAGATAAGATTAGACAGCCTGCACTAGGAAATATAGAAGAGAATATATCAGAAAAAAAAAAAGCCTGGAACTGGTGTCCAAGTAAGGATTGTAGTTGGATATAATATAAGGAAAAAAAAAAAAGGAAAAAAGCAAAATTATCTGCAAGTAAATGAGAAGAGCATCAAAGTAATGATAAAAGAATCTTTAGAAGCTTTAGGGAAGTTTCCAAGATGTAACTGTATAGATAGTAATTTTAGAAAAGATCTAAGAAAACTGAAATCCTAGGAGGGTTACGGCAATAAAAACATATATTAAATCCTTTTCACTTTGCAGTAAGATTCAGAATCGAGACACACAGTAAGAATTGTCCAGCATCACCCAGGATGCAAGAAATGCAGGGTACAAATAGCTGAAATTAAAGAGGGAGAAGGCTAAGAGTTTTTCCGCTGTATAAACAAAAAGGGAAGATAAAAGTTTGCTGTGGTGTGAGGGACAGATACTAATTAGAGGGTTTTAAACATCACTAAAACTGAAAATAAACACACATAGTAATTTGAACTAGTACAGATAATGTAGGTTAAAAGGCACTATGATTAACGGTAATGGGGGATATAAATAGAATTGATTTCTAAATGCAAAAGAAAATTCAAACGTTAGTATTTTTGGATTTGGAACATATCAGGTTCTCAGAAATGACTCTAGCACATGGAAGTGTGAATTAAGAGTACACTTATCAAGTCAGGATGGTTATGTACGATTTGAGGGTAAAGCATATGTTACAAAAGAATTCCTTTCCTATGTTCCTCAGAGATACTGGCTTGCCTTGTCTGCCTTAAAGTTTGTCTGTATCAGTTTGCTTCATGCTTGATAAGCCACCAATAATTGCTTGTTGAAGGTGGAGACAGCTTTGTCCTTTATAGAACAGTTGCATACTCACCTTGTAAACAGTACCTCCTTGATCCTTTCCCCACTTCCTAGGATATGCTGTTCCTAGATATTTTTGCTGTGTGTCACATGCAGATATTATTTAGATAATTCCATTTCAATGATTTTTCCACTTTTAACACCAGTTTTACTTGTCTTTTTGTATTTTCAATTAAACTGGCAAGTGTTATTTTCACATTGTTCTTTCTCTATTTGTTCAACCAAATATGTGTAAAGGAAGGGGACGGACTGTTCCATTAAATCAGAGAATTTTAAATTAGGAATAAACAGTGGTGTACAGCTCCAACAATAGAAAACAAACTGTGGTACCCTGTGCAAATTAAGTGGTTGTGTTCTGTCTAGTTCACATTCTTCTATAAATAGGTGTCATAGCAGGAGAATTAGATGTATTTATGCAATTCTTAAAGGTATGTTCAGATTCAACTCATATTTGATTTACAATTTCTATTTTTGATTCCAGGTGTGGTACAACCAAAAAGGTTTCCATTCGCTGCCATCCTATTTAAACGAACTAAATAACTTCATTCTGTGGCTGAATTTACCTCCTAATGTAGATTGGAGAGAATATGGTAATAGTCCTTCTTTGCATTTTTTAATTTGTTACTCATGGAATGTTAGTCCCTGTGAAACTGCTGCTAGGGCTTGCTGAAATGGGATGATTAATGCAAAACAGGTTATGAATTTAAAACATTTTGTCACTTTATCTGCCTATATAAATATCTAGGGCATGTCTAGAATATCCTGTAAATTTACACTGTAATGTGATGTTTCATAGCATCCTGTTACTCAAGGAATAGGAGAGGCTGCTATATCTTATTATTGTACATAACAAAAGAGCAATTAATATATTTGACATCTGAAAATTTCTGTTTAAGATAACCATGAACTAGTTAAAATAAAAATTTTATGAACTGACTTTAAAAGAAATCATTGCAGCCAATGACGAACTTGTAGGATGTGGAAATCTAGTTTGAAATCTGGGCTTGAACTTTTGTTCATTCCACTTCCCTTCATTCTTAAGATTCTGTTAAGAGGAATTTGGTTTAGAGAAATTTAAAAGTAGCTTATGACCAATTTTTAAGAGTTTTTGAAAAGCTAGGATGGTTGTCTGTAATGGTAAGATGATTTCAGTGTGTTTATAGTGAAGAAAGAAGAAAGAAGACAAAATCAATGAAAATAGAGAAGGAACCCTGAGCATCTGAAAATAGCAATTCATTAAGAAAACTTTCCAGAATGTCAATAAAAAAAAAAGAGTAATTGCTTGCTTTCAAGATGGCCGTGGTTTTATTTTTCTTAATGAGTTATGAGAACAGATCAAAGGCAATGTGCTTCTGCTGAAAGTTTGAATGAAGTGAAATCAGGTATTTTAATGAGAATTTTTAATAGAAATCAATTTTTAATCAACTTTCCCTTCACTTCATGAATAGTACTGATGCCTAGCTTTTTTAAAGTAGCATTAGATATCCCATTGTGTAGCATTAGATATCCCATTGTGTAGCTTAAATGTTTAAGTACCCTTACTTTTATATCTATCATGAAGAATCAGGGTTTGCCATCCTGATTACAGTTAGAGAAAATTATAGTTGTCCCAAGGATTGCAGAAATGGTTTGTGGTGTTACATGTCACAGAAACACAATAAGAAAAACAGTGCTTAAAAAATATTTGAAGTCTTGGACTGGCATCTATACAACTGTGGGCTCATATATAATCTTATGTCAGATTACGTTAGCTGTCTGCAAAAGTAGGGCTTAAGAACTAGAAAGCCTTTTGTTTATGTGTTCGTCTATTGGAGAAGTGCAATAAAGATGGATTGATAATGCTCTTGAGGCATGATGCAGGGGGACCTGTCAGAAATCCTAGGAAGAGAAATCAAGTTATCTACCTATCTGTGTATATATATGTGTTTGTGTACACATATTTGTATACATCTTCATGTACACACATTTTGGTGACATTTTTACGTAGATACATTTTATCTATATTTGTGTTTTGTTTTTGTTTGTTTTTTTTTTTTAATAAAAACCCCTCAACTATTTCCCAGTGCCATATGGGGCCTTTAAACTCAGTTCACTTTAACTTTTAACCATCTCTTATTTAAGGATATGGCTCTGATGGAGAACTATTCATATACTTTCATTAGTAAAATTGTTATATTCAGTCCTGTAAATTAGCAGTCAGAAGACCACATATTGTGTTTTAAGACTGAAATCTAATTCTTTTTTTTCTTCTTTGAAATTCTGTTTATATGTGAGGTCAGTTCTAGAATATTGTTGGTAGTTACTGTGAGGTAGCTTGTTAGAATGTTGCAGAAACATGGCTTTGTACTTCTGAGTTGCATTAATATCAAGTTATTTCACAGAATAACTTTTTACTATCAACAAAACCAGTGTTTCTGTATTACTTTTAAGTGACATAAAAATAATTTGACCCTTGAAAAGAGACTGTAAGGACACAGTCTTTTCTTCCTTCAAAAAAAAAATATCTTGCTTTCCTGAAAAAAGCTTGCTACAATAGGATAGAGCATTGCCATGGATGTAAACACAATACTAACAATGAAGCTATGATACTCCAGCAACCTTGAAAGAGGTCAACAACTTGTTTAAATGCCCATACAAATACTAAGGAACCCTTTCACTCAGGAGTTATATCCTGTGTGTATTTCTTGAACATGAACCCAGCTGACATTCTCCCAAGATCCCTGTAGAAGGGAAGAGTCATTACAGATCGTGTGCTGAATTCTACCTGCTTTATCCACAGGGATAGATCCAGTAGCTTTCATAAGAGATCAGTAGCACTGGTAGGAGTTTGTGATAGCTTTTGATAATAGGGAGCTGAGAAGGAGGCTAAATGCTTTTTTCTAATGTCTTTTCTGCAGTCAAGAGGAATATAGACTTAAGATTTTGTATGAAAGTTTGAAGGAAGAGATTTTAACCAAGAATACAGTGGACATATGCTGCCTTGCACTGATTTATATCCCCATCAAAACCAGGGATTTGTATCTGTTAAAAAAACTGTGAAAAAATTTTGATTATTGTTTTTGTTCTGTCAGTCCAAGTATGGGCTCTTGACCATACTGAGAATGCAGGAGCAGGAAATGATAGTTATTTGGTGATAAAAAATACTTCCTTTTTGCTATGGTGTAATATGATCTTTAAATCCTTTCAATTTAAGTAGAGAGATTTCTATTCCCCCACCCCATATGGGATTATCAGTAAACTTCTCTGTGGGGATGCTTGGAAAGTTACAATGTTTGTGCCTGGTAATTTTTGTGTAAAGAGTGGTACGTAACTAGATGGAGTAACAGAAGTTAGCCAGATTGATCTATGTCAGTTTATCATAGTTAATGGATCAGATGTCTCTTTTGGAACAGCAGTTCAGAAATGCTTCTTGTAGGAAAATATTTCATTTTCTCTACCATGTAGATAGCTAATTCTAGCTTCATCATCTTAAAAGTCTGTGATTCCGTTGTGGGGAAAAAAAAATCAAACTCATCTCTTTTACTGTAAAGGAAACCAAATATATTTTGTTTTGTAGTAGGTCATAAATTCAGGGGCAGATTATGAAAATGATCATGTTAATAAATTTTAAAAAAAAGTGATAAAAACCCTTTGACAGAGAAGGTAAGATATATTGTTTGTTTTTGTTTTTTTTTTTGTCAAAGCCTGTATCAGGTCTTCAAGCTTACATGAATGGTGTTTTTTAATATCTTTCTGAAATGCTGCATTCTTGCAATTAGGTAATAGAATAATGAAATAGGAGAAATAAAAAACCTAAAAGGCAATGTTTTCTACTTAGGCCTAAGATGAAAATTTTGATCAAGTAAAACTATGTTATATTTTACACCTAACTTTATGCAATTGAGTCAGAATATATTTATTGTGCAGGAGTATAAGAGAAGGACCTCTTAAGGTAAGGCTGCAGAAATTAAAAAGGAGTGGTGGTCGTCTATAATGACGTCTGTAAAGTACAGTGGTAAAAAAAAGTTCTTACATCATTACTCAAGGAACAGAAATGTCTCAATATAGCTGCCCCATCTCAGGATTCCTATTGAAGTAACTGATTTTTTAGAAACCTTTCATCCTAGGTCTCATTGTAAGCATTCATATAGCATCCCCATTTATTTCAGATTCAGTTCTTCAAAGGGGGCTGAAGGGATCAAGAGGCCCTTTTCAGCTTTTGGTGGAAAGTGGCTGTAGAGTTCCCTGAATGCTTTGCAAATCATAACTTTAAACTTCTTTTCAAAGGAAACTCTGAAGTGGCCTTGAGGTGGAACATTCTTAACCATGTTTGGTTAGTGGGAGGAAAGTAAAATAGAAACCCTTAGTGATGGTGCTGCTTGCGAAATTCTCCATAAAACATAAATTCTAATTTTCAATAAATAGTAATGTCTCATCTTTACAAATAGAAATAATGTCATAAATTTTAAATTCCCACAAAAAAGATCTTCTAAGAAAGCATATATGTATATATATGCTATCTCCTTTTTTGTTAGGCATACTATTTTATCTTATTCTAATGTGAAATAAAATGTCTGGCATGAAGAAACTTAGATTGATCTTCTATTCAACTCTGTAACAATCATGGTATTTAGAATTAGTAACACAGATCTATGTATGCAAAACTCAGTGTGACAGAAGTGACAGTTTACAAAGGAGTGCCAAGAAATAGCAGCTCTGACTTACTTATGTTATGGTATACAAGATTGAAGGCCTTTGAGATTTTTTTTTTCCTCTAGATCTCTCCAATCCATTCTGAAAAAGTGCTGCTGGGTGCATATCCCTTTTCTCATTTTTACTGAAAAACTGCAGATTTTGTAGCACATGTTTATGTGGAAAGTGGCACCCAGGTGGGATGGACTGGACTACCAGTGCCTCCTGTTCTTTATAACCTACACGGCAGAAATATCCAAGTCTATAAGGTTATGCCAAATTGCACGGGCCTTTATTATCTGACATGTGTCAAATTATTTAGATGTGAAATAGAAGATCTAGAGCATTTTCTATTGAAGGTACAGTGTGCAAACTGTTAATAAGATGTTGATATTGGTAAAAATGTCTTGGGTTATGTAGCTCCTGAATGGAAATCAGACAGGATATTGTTCATATCAAGCATACCTAAGGTGAAGGCATTTTCTTTTTTCCTGCGAATTTGCTATCCAGAATGGAAAAGGACAGTATTTTATTCTAGAGAATGTTGTAATAATTCTAAAATTTTATGAAGAATTTTTTTCACCAGATTAAGAGTGCCTTTATAACACGTTAAAATTTAACATTAGTTTAATTAAGAACAATATAAGGAAAGGAATGGGATCATTCAGCCTGGAAGGGAGAATATTAAGGGGAAATCACAGAGAAGCTGAAGAGGGTACAGTTAATTGTTTACTGCCTCTTCTGCTATTAAGCATGCAACATGGTTCTCCTAGTGGGATTTCCAATGTAAATACACGCTCCACCCCAGGCCCCAAATGGGTATTCGTGAGAGTTATGGTTAAACTGTAAAGCTCTGACTACTCCCCCCCTCCTTTTTTTATAGTAATGTGGCTTGCAGGACTGGTAAAAATGCCCTTGTTCTCAGTTGTGTAAAGTTGTTGTTCATTGAGCAACGTAAGAGATGACAACTGAACCTTTTACTTTAATAAAAAAAAAGAGGAAGAAAAAAAAGAAAAAAGAACACACCAAGAAAATGTAGATAACCATAAGCAAAACAACTGAGGAAACAAAGAAAAAGCTTTGTAGCTGAAAAGCAGCTAAGAAAATATGTTACCAAAATAACTTGCTGCTTGTGCTTTCCATTGGGATTGACATCTGGATTAATTCCTTTTCAGAACTATACTTGCACATGTATATCAACTAACACACATACAGACATGTTTCTTTCTTTGAGATGCTCTCGTCTTCACCCTCTCTAACCAGGGAAATAGTGCCTCTCATTTTGGAAGATTATAATTTTTATATTGAAGAAGGTTTAAAGGTCTAAGAAAGTCTTGCATGGTGATGTTTGCGTACTCTCTGAATACAGCATTAAAGCCCTGATATAGTATAAGATTCTCCAGGTTCACAGTTTTTCTAGTTCTTGAATTGCTTTTATGTGGTTTAGGAAATGTCGAAATGGGTGTCTATCACAATTTTTCACCTGTGCCCATAATGAAGCCTAAACGATTACTGTAGAAGTAATGTGACCAACTGCATGCCAAGGACATAGGCAAAGGATACTCTACGACCATAGAAAAGATTCTGGTTATGATTAAGTCAGGAGAATATAATGGTTATCTGTAGATGTGGAAGAAATAATTTTTATAATGAGAAACATATGAAAAGGAGCAGACAGAGGTAGTGCTAAATCATATCATATTTGTTGTTGTTGCCTGTCTTGCTTTTCTCTTGTGAATACTGATCTGGTATAATTTGCTGTGAGGGCTGTTCACACAAGGCTTGCAAGAACAATTCTTAAAAACATCTTTGTATAAACACCAGAATCATCTGTTTAATAGGGGTTTTATAATTTAGAACTTCTTGGTTTATATGCCATTTATGGTTTTTAAGTCCTCAAAGGTGCTGGTTAGTTTTCAACTTAATGAGCCTCATTATAGCAGTTTTGCATAGTAAAAAGGCATATAAAGGCAAGAAAATATCAATAAGTACATTTTGCATCATGTTAACAGCTGTATTGGGACAGAGATATATGTAAAGAAACATGTGGGTGTTTGTATGTATGGATATATGTAAAGAAAAAGGTGGGTGGAAGAAATTTAGGAAGGGATAGGATATAAAAGTACACAGAAGGGTTTTTTTTAATTAAAAAAATACATATACTACAAAATACCATAGATTACTAATCATGAAGGTTTATTCTGCTATTGGAAGATAGCTTATAACTCACTTCATAAGTTCAAGGGAACTTTTTTCTCTGTGAATTACAAGTCAGTTTATATAATTTATTCATTTACTTTTGTTAATGGAGCGGAGGGAATAAATCATCATATTAAAAAGTAGCAAATTCAGAAACTTTCATGCTCCAGACTAATTGAAAAACTTTAATGAATGAAGGCAAATATTATATTTAATTCTTTTATAGAATTTTTAATTCTGAAGACAACTGAATTTAATTTAGCACAGTCATATTTTAGTTGTAATTCAGCAACCCTGGGAAACTTAATTTCAGTTGTGTGTGTAAATTTTAAAAAAATTCAATCCTTTGTTTCTTCTACATGATCTGAATGCAAATTGACTGTTAAAAATTTTAAGAAGTCTGATTAGTTTTTGTGGCTCTTCCATTGAAGGAAATTAATTTAGTTCAATCTACTTTTTGATCAGTATTGTATGATATGACACAGCAAGGAGCATTATGCTATTTATGTCATGGGGTTTTATTTCCCCCTGCAGTTATCTCTTTTTGACAGTCCATGCTTATTCTGTAAAAGAGAGTTATAACAGTGCATTTCTGTGTATTCTGTCAACTGTAGACTTATATTCAATACCAATGCAGTAATCTGAAATTTTTGTTAGCTTCCTCTTGAGATCTGTGCCTTTAGTAGATACAGGCCATGGTGATTTCAGGAGAGAGATTACTTTCAGATACATTAAATATTCCTGAGCAGAAGTTATTCCCTGTAAAATATTTGATGTATTTTTATCATCATTATGTTTTGCATATTTCATTAATTCCCTGTGGGTATTTTTGAAAAGTTTCAGTAGGGCAGATGATCTTTTCCTATAAAATTCATTGGCTACATTCCCTAAACATACAAGTGGACAAGGCTAAGTTTATCAGCATGAATTTACTTGCACAGAAAATGGCACAAGCAAAGATTCAAACATCTGGCTTTGCTAGTGCCTTTTCTTCTCACTGAATACAGCAGATAGTTGATAGTAGTAGAGCAATGGAATATGATTCAGATCAATCCTGATTAGTTAATGGAATATAGTAGAAAACTTTCCTGAATTTGTGTAAAATTCCCCAAGTTCTGGACACTTTGTGGACAATATTTCTCTACCACAGTTCATGTGTCAGGTTTACCTGTCTCACAATTGAGGGAAAACTGATGTGAATCAGCAGGCTCTAGTTTTTTGGCTTTTCATGAAAGACATACTCTTGCTCTTTGCCAATTTAGCTGAGCAGTATTAAGTACAAGAAATATACTTCATCTTGTGAGCTTCTTGTTTTAGTGCTTCTCAAATGATCAGGATTCTCATTTTCCAAAAGACTTCAACAAACTAGAGAGTTGGCAATTGCCAACAATATGAAGTTTAACAAGGCAAGTGTCAGATTCTCCACCTGGGATGAGGCAATCTGTGTTGTACAATAGACTAGGGAATGAGAGGCTGAAGAGTAGTGCTGTGGAAAGAGACCTGCAGTTCCTGGTTGATGGTAAGTTGAATATGAGTCAACAGTGCCCTGGCAGCCAGGAGGGCCAACTGTGTCCTGGAGTGAATCAGGAAAAGGTTTGCCGGCTGGTTGAGGAAGAGGATTGCTCTGCTCTGCTCTGCTCTGCTCTGCTCTGCACTGGTGTGGCCTCACCTTGAATATTGTGTGCAGTTTTGGGCACTGCAATATAAGATAAATATTAAGCTATTAGAGAGCATCCAAAGAGAGGAGTGGCTGAGGTCACTCTGTCTGTTCAGCCTGGAGATGAGGAGACTGAGAGAAGACCTCACCGGGTCTTCAACATCCATGTGAGAGGAAGCAGAGGGGCAGACACTGATCTCTTCACTCTTTTGACCAGTGACAGGACCTGAGGGAATGGCCTGAAGCTGAGTCAGGGGAGGTTTATGTTGGATATCAGGAAAAGGTTTGTTTGAGCACTGGAACAGGCTCTCCAGAGAAGTAGTAACAGCACCAAGTCTGACGAGTTCAGGAACCATTTGGACAACCCTCTCAGGCATATTCTTGAGGTGTCCTGCACACATCCAGGAGTTGGACTCCTGGCTCTTGATGTGATTCTATGATTCTATGATTATTTCTTCTAATATGGACATTTTTATTCAACCATTAGAAAGGCTTAGAAAAATTTTCTGGGAACTAAGTTTTTTTCTCTCATGCTGCTTTTCTTTACATAAATGCAATTTCAGCTAGTACTTGGTTTCAGTGGGAAAAAATAATTTTCTTTTATTTACCACTTTCACTTCAGAACAAATAGCCACAATTTTTTAAAAAAATTAATGGTGTAAAAGAAAAACAAAGGAAAATTTAAAAAAATCCCTCTAGGCAAATGACATGAAAGACTTCTACAAATAGCAAATCTATCTGCTAGTAGTGAATCAAAACCTTATTGGCTTGAATTTTCTGTTGTTTTTCTAACTGCCATTGGGCCTCAGTGCATTTATCTGTTATTTGAAAAATCTTTACCTTGTACTAGTTTTGTGTGTGAGTTAATCATTATCCTCTGTTGTTCAGCTTTTTACCATCCAATGATTTAGTGATGTTTAGATTACTTCGGCTTGAAGATGAGGAATGAAAAATCAAAGAGGCAAAAATAAATGTGTACTTAGTCAAATTGCACCTGTTACTAGAATTAAGACATTTTTTGTATTTATACAGCCAAACTCTAACAAAACATGACAAAGTATGTTCAATTAAGTGGTGCCCTGCAAAGCCCATCTAAGGCTACCAAAAGTTTGTTTCTTTATCAAAGATATTGGGAATATTATAATTGCTGTTAGAATGGAGGTTTCTTTTTAATTTGGAACAGCATATATTTATCTAGACACTAATCAAATAGTGCAAGTGTTGTGGCTTAACCTAAGCCCCCACCCACCCAGCTACTTGCTCACGTTCCTCCCAGCGGGATAGGGAAGAGATTGTTAGAAGTGAGTAAATGCATGGATTGAAATAAGGACAGTTAAGTAGGTAAATAATATATCATTCATTTAATTCAATGAGATTCGAATCCAGTATCTCACACCATGCAGGCAAACAAAGCAAAACAAGAAATTCACTCACCTCTTCCCATGGGCAGGCAGGTGTTCATCCATCCCCAGGAGAGCAGGGCTTCATCATGCGTAACAGTAACTTGGGAGGGCAAATGCCATCACTCTAAACATCCTCCCATTCCTCCTTCTTCCCTCATTTTACATGCTGAGTATGTTGCCATATGCTATGGAATTTCCCTTGGGTCAGTCAGCTCTCCTGTCTGTGTCCCCACCCAACTCCTTATACGCTCTCAGCTCCCTTGTTCATTAGGGGTGGTGAGGAGCAGAAAAGGCTTTGGGTCTTTGTATGCCCTGCTCAGCAATAGCTAAAACATCTCAGTGTTACCATCACTGTTTCCAGCAGAAATCCAAAACATACCCCCAATACCTGCTACTGTGAAGAAAATCAACTCGACCTCACCCAAAATCAGCACAGCTGGCACACCTGCCAGGCACACATGCAGAAATAAGTCACAAAGAGCATCAAGACCAGTTGAATAGCAACTTCCACACTGACAATGTTTTGCATATTCCTCCATCCTCCCCCAAATTTTCTTTTGCTTGAAAAGAAAAAAAACAAAAAAGACAGTTTTTGTTCATAAACTACTTTCTGATTCCAAACTTCATGCTAGATTGCTTACATGTTGGTTGCACTAAGTAGCCAAATAAGCCTAAGAATGCATTGGTACTCAGGATTTTTCTTCATCTCCCAAAATGGGTATGTTTTTAATTTAAAGTTCTACAATTTCAATCTGACAATCTGAGATATGGTTGCTTGTTTGTTTTTCTTTTTTCTTGTGAATTTAGCTAAATAGTTTTTCTCTGCAAAACATCAGCAATCCATAAATCGCTAAAAAATCTAATCTAAAATGGAAAACAAGTGTATAAATTGCAGTAAAAATTAGGTATATGAACAAATTCTACTTTAGATTTTGTATTTGTTCTCTTCTGTGATGTAGATTCTGCAGCAATATACAACATTGCTGAACCAATTTCTGAAGTTCAGAATGCATAAAAGCATATGTTTATTCATTAGTTTTCACTGGATCCACACTCTGGAATTAACTCAACAGGAGACAGTATTTGGTTTTGCAGCTTGGTGGTTGACCTCTTTCTGTTGATTACTAAGTATTTAGCATTTTCATTCATATGTGTAACAACTGTTAATAGCGTACTCTAGAAATTGAGGTCCTAATTTACTATTTCATGATTTATTTTTATTGTCACAGAGATAACACTCTACAGCCAACCATATGGAGGAGCCTTGCTGGATGAGGACAAAATGTGAGCAGAGTCTTAAAATGTATAACAGTGGCAATGACCAGACAATTGAAACTATAAATTAAATCAGAATATAAGTTGTGTGGAATAGATGCTGTGACTTGATAGGCACAATTCAGTTCTGCTGAGTGAAGCATTTTCTAGTGTGGACTGTCTGCCAAGTCCACTATCAGAAACGATTGCATTATTTTACAGACAAAAATATTGAAGTTATGCTGATTGTGTCATGACAGTTTTAAACAGGTTAAGTGATTCAAACTATTGTCAAGTGTTTAAGTTTTAGTTTTCTGTAGAGGGGAAATTGCAAAAGCTTCGTTTTACTATTCAGGCTTTAAATACATGCTGTGCTCTGTAGCTCACATACAGTTCTGTAACTTAACACATCTTGTTCCTGTTGTCTAATTAGATGTTGACAGTGTACATACATTTTGTCCCTGCTCATGACAGAGGGGTTGGAACTAGATGAACTTTAAGGTCCCTTCCAAGCCAAACCATTCTGTGACTCTACGGAGTTTGCAAACAGTGTTAAGGTCCTAATGTCTAGTGTTGTTTTGGTAAGAAGTTGGCCTAGAAAATATTACCATTTGAGGTTTTTTTCCCCATTCTGTTTTCATTACACCAATTTGCTTTTTACTCTAGAATGGAGAATGTTCGTCAGTGTGGAGTAACACTGTGTATCATGCTGGGGTTTTCTATCCTTACTGCATCCATTGGAAGTGCCATAGTGAAAGACAGAGTATCTGGCACAAAATGCTTGCAGCACATCACAGGCCTGGGTTACAAAACTTATTGGCTTGTTAACTTCTGCTGTGATATGGGGTGTATTATGTGAGGCAGCATGTGTTCAGGTGTAAATTTTTAGCTAGTTTGTCATAAATTAGCCAAAGGACTTATGATCACAAGATACATGAATAAGACTTGAATTGTGCAGAGCAAGAGCTCTTGGTGGCTGTCATTCTAAAAACCTTGTGACACCATTCCTACTTTAATAAAGGGCAGAGATTGTATTCTTCGCTTCTCAAAGCTGATTTGTAAAGTATTTGCTAGCTTTAAGTATAGACACTATTTTACAAATAAAAGGAAGTTGGCTAATCAACCTAGACAGAGAGAATCTTCCACACAGAAGCTCATAACAGGACTTTTCTGTGCTTTGAGTTGCCATTGGCCAAATCTCTCAGATTGTGAAGAAAACTGAGGATAGNTGAGCAATCTTGAGGTAGGAACACATTTCTCCAAATGTTATTTACTTGGACAGTCAATCTTGGTATTCTTTTTTTTGCCTGCCATTTCAAATAAGAGAAGCTGATTAAAACCTCAGTCCTTCATCATTCAGTTTCTCCTTGTGCAGCAAAGTCAACTCCTCATTATTTTCTGCCAATCTCTCAAAATATTCTCACAAATTCCACACAGTACTGCATGATCAATCATGATCTGGGAAAGAACAGACACTGCTTTAAATGCTAATTGTACTGCAGATCATTTAGGGACACTGAACACATGAATATATGAACTGTCAAATTTTAAATCCGTCTACATATTTTAAGTATTACAGGTTGTGTCCTGTATTATTGGTAGCACAATTTTTACCAGGCCTGCACAAGTATTTGATTTATGAAATTGCCCTCATGAGAATCAGGCTGTTCTTACTGTATTGATACAGGTGAATGATATTCATTACTGTTTTCAACAAATGGAAAAAGTGTAAGTGCTTAGAAAATTTAAAGACAAATAGAGACATTTTGTTCAGATTAAACTTGTGTCACTAGAGGGTTAAAATTGAAGGTGTTTTATTTGTACATGCTCAACTTCTGTAATATAATATGCTTTCTGGGTAGGATTTCTAATAGAATTTGATTTAAAGTTATTTATTTATTTCTAGACAGAAGTCCCAGGTCTGTTGAAACATACTGGGGCTCAAACACTTTGTGACTTCTCTACCATAATTTTTAAACTGCTTCAGGATAACTGAAACAGAAATCTGTGGAGTGGTATATTATGATATTTGTATATGGCACTGAACAGGTTCACTGTGTACAAGATGAGAACATTGCATCCATCTACATTTTACTCCATTGCTCATCTCTTAAAAAAATGTCTGCCTTTCCAGTAGCAAAGAGGTAATGGCCTTTAGTTTAATTTGGAAAAGGTTTTTCTTGTACTTCAGTATGAAAGTCCAATTTTGACAGTAAGAGTAGTGTTGTTCTACACTGAATATTTAGCCAGACCTTTATTTGTTACCTCTATTGCAATTGCATCTCAGAATCTCAGTTACATTAGGATAAAGCTAAATAT
>WEIV01028312.1:0-10222 GCA_013390005.1 Calyptomena viridis | reverse complement strand
AGCTTATGGAACACTACAAGTGTTGAAAAAGTAGAGAACAGAAACGAGGTTCTTACAGAAATGTGAAAAGAATCTGCAGAATATAGATTATATAATTTGCCTTCCCAGATTTCTCAACTGACACACTATTCTTTTAATAATTTCTACTTTCTTTTTTCCTTCTCCCCAATATCCTGTTGCTAAACCCTACAGTATGATGTATTTAATGCACAAAGATCTGTGAATGGACAGGAGTACAGAAACATAAGAATAAAGGGTAAAAATGGAATATTTTTTACCCATATATATAATGTAGAGTCTCCTAAGAAAAAGGAGCTCGCTATTCCATTATCTGGCTACTGGTTGTAATCATACTAACAGGTCTTAACAAGCTTAATTTGGTGGGCATTGTATTTTCAAGGACAACACTTTGTAAATGAACTGTAATAGATTGTGTGCCACATCCTCTGTATCTGACTTTTTGACAACATGTTGCTTCCTGCCCTTAGAGTTTCAAATGGAATATAGTCATTACTAGTAAAACTGACAACACGTCTTTAAGTAAAAAGCAGTAATAATTTAAAACACAGCATGATGCTATATCATCAGTTAATATAATCTTGTATAGTGAGTGTATATGTATATGTACATATATGTGCATAGTGTATGTGCAGAGTAATGAAAAGAAAAAAGAAACCTTGCAAACGCTTGTGCTGTTACCACAGGGTTTCTTTTGGTTTGGTTTTGTTTGGTTTTAATCCAGTCACCCAGAATTCTATCATAATTCAAAAGGACATTTTAAACTCTTTTTGTATACTTTACTTGTATTGTACATGTGCCTTCTCAAAGTAAAAATGCCTTTAAAAGTGCTTATCTGGTGATGGCAGTGCTACAATTTTTTTTCAGTGGATAAAATAAGCTCTGATAGGAAACTTTTCCCACTTGCTTTCACATGTGGATATTACCAAGTAAGAGACTCAGCTCCCCAAAATTCGATTCTTCTCTTAAATAGAAAGACAAAACTCTCTATCAGACCCGTTATGCTGATTCCTTCATGCTTTTAAAGCTTTTTGAGGTTGCCATGTTAAGCACACTTGAAGAACTAGAAGAGTCTACACAAAATGCTTTATTAAGTTGCAGAAGGAGTAACTGTGGCACATTTTCTTCCAGCACATTCACTCTTCTCACAGATTTTAAACTTTGCTGCTCAGAAAGGCTGAGACATAGGATCAAGGGACAAAGAAAACCCTTATAGTCAATAAAGCTGAAGGTAAGACAGTGTGTTAAAGCCCTCAGCCTCTTCAGCATCACTGTTGCAAGAACAAAACAAAAGTCTCTCAGCAGACAGTGCTTGTCTCAGAACCATTGTGCCAACGATCCACATAAGAAAAAGAGGCACTGAACTGCAGAGGGAGGGCAATTCCAACTGGAAGGTTTTGGACTCCTGACCCAGAACTCCCAATTTCTTGTTCAAATCCCACTGCTTACAAATAGCTCAGGTGCTGTTCCTGCTGCCTCTGAAATCAGTCTAAGATACGTGTTTTAAAAAGCTTTCAGCATGAAGAGGTTCAGACATTGGCATCATGGAATACCAAGATAAAGAATACAGAGAGGAAGGGGGTTTTCATCCTACCAGTTAGCTGCTACTTTCCAGTATTGCAAGAAAGTGTTCTGATTAGACAATAATACACGTGGGAATGAATTGTCATCAATAGTTGTTATAATTGCATATTGCACATATTGTTGCTACACACTTTCTATGTCAAATCACACGGACCTCATAACACTCATTGTGAGAACATGTAAGAAAGATACTTCAACAATGAAACTGCAGGTAAGTTACCATACATGATGATTTCTCCTAATATTTTAAAATTGTGTGAGTATGTAATCCCTTTTGTGCCTGCCATTCCATCCCACTCCCTGGATGTCCTTGGTAGCAGCAAGTAACTTAATGACAGAATGGCTAAAAGCTCAGAATTAATATAGTGCACAAAAATGATTGATACTTAGCTGCTATCTCCCTTACTACCCACTCTAAACTACGGAGGTTTATTAGAAGAGAGTTTTAAAGGGCAATAGGAGGGTGAGGCAACAGTCTAAGTGTCATAGAAAGGCTCCAAGCTATTACCTCACGAGCAGTCACAAACATTATCATTTCTGAATCAGCACTTTTTACTCTTTACTTTTCTTTTCTTAGTTGTTCATCATAGGGGAAGGGAAATAATAGATCTAAATGAGATTTGATCTATTCTGTAAAAAAACAATAAAGTGTAAAAAGACCTTAATGCAGGGATCATGGATCTCAAGTTTCATGACTTAGGACAACCGTAAAAAATACTATGAGGCAAGGAAGGTAGGATGCAGAAAATTAAAACTGAAATAGCGAGTATCTGGGCATAGAAAATGATTGCTGTCTAAAAAGAGGGTACAAGTACCAAGAAGATATGAATACTATGTAAATTATAGTTGTAGGAATTATAAGTAATTTTTGAAATGGACAAAAAGTGCGTAAACAGACAGAAAACACTTAATTCAGAGTTCTGTTGAACCTCAGCAAATTTTTGCAGGCACATGACTTGCAACTCAGTCAGCACAGCAACAGAAATAGTACCAGAGGGTGGAATGCTGGTCTGGAAAGAGGCAAACTCAAAAGGCCACATAGGGCTTTTTTCCATCTACATTTCATTGTGAGTCTACAGTATAACAGTTTAGGCATTTAGATATTCACACTGTCACATCAACTGTAACATAAGTCCTGACTTTGTACCAAATAAGGCAAATTAAATAAAATAAAAGGTAAGACAAAGAAAGGAGAAAAAAAGTGGGAGAAAAGATCTGGTCATGGATAATACTTTTCTCGGATTAACAAACTGAACATAATAAAATAATTTCATCAGTTAAGACACTGTTCCTTCTCAGTCAAAGAATATATAAACCAGGTGTCAGATGGCTAGTATGCTAGCTACTCTTCTCCTGAAAGAGACAGCTATGAAATCTGCCTTATGTCACAGGATATAAGCAACATTTACTATTATGACCGTGAGTGTTTCAAAGACATGAAAGCCTTTTCATCCAAACTTCAAATTGAGAAAAAAAACAATACTTTCAGGTTTTTCCAACTAATCTGAAAAATATTTGGATTTTTAAGCCAAAACAAACAAACAAAATTTATTGATTGCAATTAAATGGGAAAAATTCCTTCTCTATAAAATTTTCTGTTACCAATGCACAGACTAAAATTCTGGAGTGGGTGGGTGTGGAGCCAAATAGAAGATTAAATCAGTTCTTCAGAAAATGTTCACTGTATTTTTCAAAAAAACCCCAAATCATCAACATTGACACTGTTACACTTTTTTTTAAAAAAAAAAAACCCAAACAACCATAGTCAGAGCTTCTAATGAATGCAGAAATAATTCTACACTAAGAACTGGTCTACACCACGGAATTAATAATTTTCTCATTTTCCCATTCATGTCTGGCCAGCAACAAAGGCTGAATTGAAGATTGCAAAGCTGCAGACTATGTTTTATGTCCACACATTGCTGCTTCATTTTAACTATGGCTATATGAAATCAATGCATTCACATAGAAATAGTTTTAAACAGAAAGCCTAGTGTAGCATGGGGTAAGTATGTTTCTTGTAGGTATATTGAGTTTACTAATTAGCTCTGAAAACAGAGCCACTAAAGCAATCTCTTAATGTCCTCTGTAGGGAGCGAAATAGTGTTTATGTTCTATGATATTGCAAAAGTACTTAAAATATCTGGACATATTTCACATTTGGTAATAGGAAAGAATCAGACTGCTCCTAAAGTGCAAAATGTTCTGGCCCTCTGTGGCACACTGTTCTGGGGAAAAAGGAAATGCAGAGATCAACACCATTAAAATTGAGTTACTGTGGCATGCAGGAGTTAGAAGTGATCAATAAATACATTGATATATTACAATTATTCCAGAAATCACCATTCTTTATTACGCAGGTGTGGTGGTGTGCACCTGCAGTTTATTATGTTTGTCATGTTGTTTCTGTACAGTTCTGTAACCCCTTGTTTATTCCTAAATGGACTGCTCGGTCATCCCCCTTTTCCTTCCCATATAATTGTACACTCCTGTTCTGTATCCTCCTCCTGATTATCTTAAACCCTTCCCCTGGTCCAAAGTTATTCCATCCCAAAACCATATTTGTATCATGACTCTGCCTACCCTTCCAGAACTTTCCATGTCAGTCCTGCTTACTCAACAGCTAATAGGTTTGAATTGCAGGCCACTGGCTTCTCCATGATGTAACCCTTTCCTAAACCCTCCTTACCTTGATGCCCATAGGTCTTTTCCCACTCTCCTCCCCTAATTTTGTCCCCATATTTAAACCCCTGCACAAAGCTAGCAAAGGCTCTCTGTGGTTGGCTTTTCCAGGGGTCAGTTTCCCCAATAAACTGTTTTCCTGTTTTCTAACCACAAAGAGTCGCTCTTAATCCCTTGCCCTCCAACAGCTGCACCCAGAACATCAAAGGCAAAGAGGCTGAGGAGAAAGCACTTTTCCTCTGAGCCTTAGCCACCTCTGAACTGGTCATCTCCCGGTGAGAGACCTTGAGTTCTAGGGTGGCCCCCTCCTGCTCAGTGCCCCTCAGCCGGACGGCTGGAGCTAGTTAGGGCTGAAGAGGAGTTTTGGGTCCATCCCTGAGGCAGGCACCGCAGCACTCGGATCATATATGGTCTGCATAAGAAAGTACAATATAGCATGTAATGAAAATAGTAGAGATGAGTAATTGTGTACGTAGAGAGGAGTTTATTTTCTCACTTGTGTTACACTGTCAATGTGATACTTGATGAGCCACATAAACCACTGTGCACATGTACACTTTGGAACATCAGCTATGGTTCTGTTTCTGATACAGAATCATTCTATTGGTCCTGTCACCTCTTCTGTTGTTCCACCCTTCCTTGCAGTCTTGGTCTTGGTATTCAAGGAGTCCAACTCCACACAGCTTTGATTTTCACAGGTAATTAATCTAAAGTTACAATACATGTATTTCTTTAGCTCTCTTTATGTAAGCAAAGTTTCAACTGGCTACTAACTTTATATAGGTGTACTACAATGGTGCAATTAAGGACAGCATGCACTTATTTTGTGATACTAAGATGGTATAACCAGACACAACCTCACAGATATGTGAGCTGTATGATCAACAATGAGGCAGACAAAGAGAGCTGAAGTTTTGGACAGGTGGCATCCAAGCAATAAAAAACTGCCAGACAGGAAGCACAAGGAACTGCAAATAGGCAGAGCAGCTTCCCAAATGCATAGGACACATAACAAAATAAAATAATGTGGGCAACATCAGAAGCAGAGGAGAACCCCTTCATGGGAGCCAGTTAACAGCATAAGAATCTTGGGTTCAAGCAAGGAATAAAATCACAGCAGATGATAAACCCACTTTTTCCATCAAAGACCTGTCAGGGTATATTAATTTGACATTTGCAACCCCCTAGGGTTCGCAGCTATCAGTGATAACTATATTGCAGCTTTGTAGTTTGGTATATCCAGAGCTATTTTAGAATACAACTAGTAAAGACTACAACTTTATACATGTACTCATTATGTATAATGAGTATGAATTGACCACTAGCACATATTATTAATGAATTAATCTAGTAAAACTTTGGTTTTAAAAGGTGAAATTGTCCTGATTTGTTACTCTCTACATCATCATCATCAGAGTGATCTCTAATTTTATGTACAGATATAATTATAGATAATTTTAAAGACAGTGGGACAATTTTATTAATACAAATACCCCTTATTTTCACATGTCAACAGTTAAACAAAAAAGTGTAAATATGCAGATGATTTGACAATTTTTTCCTCAATCACTGTGCCAGTGAGATGGATGCTGAACATCATAATTCAATATGCTGATGCACAGGTGAGGAGATAATTTTGCAGAGCTTTTTCTAAAGTAGCTGTACACTATTGGCCCTTGCATCTTTCCTTCATGTTATCTTCACACACTATATAAAGTATCAGTTGCATTTAGGTTCCCTATCAGTAGTCTGTGTTCATTGGATTTGACTGAATTTCTCATTCCAGTACTTTTGTTGTGCTTCAATTTTTCTTCTCAGTGGAGAGAGGATGTCAAAAAAAAATACCAGTAAATGCAAACAACATGAACAATCTATTTGACTCCTCTGCTACTCAGACTCAGACAGCCTGGACTGTTTCTTTCTCGTTTGCCAGTTAAAGTATTTCCTTTGAAGAGAAAAAGATGAATGGGCCGATATTGCTCTTCAAAGCTTATGTATACTTGAAGTGAGGAAACTCTAGCAATGCCAACAACATTAACTTTTTAGAAAGTCACCAGCTGAAAAGCACCAGCTGCAAAGCTCTTATGAAGCTTTCTCTCTGTGGAGTGTATTCAGGAGTTTGGAGGAGAATATTACACAAGTTCTGTGGGTGACACCCATCAAATGTATTAACTCCTCAATCAAAATCTTTATTCTACCGTTTTCTTTAATTGTGGGACTCCTGCAAGCCCTTCCAAGGCACTGGGAAAATTTTTTCCTAAGGCAAATATACCCATTTGTCTGCTAATAAACTACTGATACATATTTTAAAAGAGGAATGTTGCATATCAAAACCATTAGCATTCCCAAGTAACACTCTTCAGATTTAAGTGTGGGTTTTTTTGTTTGTTTGGGGTTTTCTTGTGTGTTTTTGTTTGTTAGTTTTGTTGATGTTTTTGTTTGGTTGTTTTTTGTCTCTTTTTTTTCCTCCTCTGTGACTTCAGATTAATTTAAAGTTTTAAAACTTCAGAATGATGGGGATATGACAGATGGCATTTTGATTATGTTGCAAGACTGAGGGGTTTTTTCACTGCACCTGTTGCTTTTTGGGTAGAATTCTATTCTTGAGGTAAAAAAGCAGTTTTCTGATAGTCTTTCACTTATACCTATTTTTTTTCCTGCTGTTCACTATTATTTTAGTATGTTGCCAAATAACTAAAGCATGTCTCTGCTAGAGCTTTTCATGTTTTAATGACAGAAAAAGGAGCAACCTTCAATGCTTGTCAAGTGAAATTGTGTGTGGTTAATGGTGATCTGCATTTCTCCACAGTTCATAGACTTTAGAAACTGCATATTGGACATCATGAGTTCAACCAACTTCCCTTCCAGGGATGCTAACGGGTGAGCTCCACCTCGGTGTTTTTAAATCTAGCAATAGGGTTCCTGTTTCTGTGATTTACTTATTTTATAGGTCCCTGAAATTAAGTAATTCAGACTGAAAAAGAACGAGATCTGGTGTGATACATGTAATATAGTCACTAGATGTAAAGAGTCACTTGAAGATGTGCAGACTGGCCCTCTGGCTTCTGTTTTTATAACCTGATGTGAGTTTGATCTTTGGCGCCATTAAAGTAGGCTTTAATTCTTTCTGTTTATCTTAGCTGTGAGAGCTATCTCTCTCTATTTAGTCTGATTATACAAAACTCCCAGTTACACAGGAACAGCAAAATTCCATAAATATGAACTTTGGTTAGGAAACCAGACTACAGACAACTTCTTCAGCAAAATTATACTATTGAGTAATAAATGGAAAAAAATTCTCTGTGTTACAGAATTACTCTACATTTTCTTCCAGCTGTGGAAAAAAAAATCAGTGAAAAGCTGTTTTTCTTCAATGCTCTATGGTGACTGTAGCTATCTGGCTTCTGACGTGAATGTGAATTTAATTTTTGAGATACAAATAATCTTTCTGCAATGTAGAACTCAAAAGTTACGTCACTTTCTCACCTACTTTCCTGAAGAATCTTAAAGTCCTACTAAAAATGTCTTATATAAAGGCCGTAGTTGGTAAAATACATATTTTGATTCATAACCAATGATTGATGAACTGGTAATATATGAGAATGGAAGTAGAAAGCACTCTCTGAATTCCTCTTAAGACTGCAAATCATGCATTCTTTGAATCTTTCCAGGGATTTTGTGTGATTTTACCTTTGATTTCAGCTTTTGAGAGCTTTATACTGGTAGCACTTCCACTTATAGTATCAATATGAGAGGAAGAATCTCCCTCAATAGGTAGTATGAAGCTTTCATAAAGTACTGCATGTTCTGGTGATGCTGTGATGTTCTAGAAAAGTACTGCACAAATAAGAATTCCAAAGGCTAATTTCTATTTTATTTGAAAATGTTTAAGTTGACAAACAAAATAATGATGCTAACATAGTAATACTCCATTAAAACTTCAAAGAAATACTTCTTTTTTTTTTTTTTAATTTCATATTTTTCAGCTTTCATGAGTCACAGAATAGAAATCCATCAGAAGTAGATAGTGCTGATGACCTGAGAAGGAAACTCCATCAGGCTGAAAAAGAAAATTTTGAATTAACCACTCAACGCAATCAGGAAGTAAAGACTTTTTCTTGTTTGTTCTATTTTGGTCATGGAATAAATGTAATTTCCCTCATTAAAAAAATACTCTCACTTTCTTATCTAGTCTGGATAATACCCGTTCTTGAAGCATTTTCCATTCTTAATTTGTTGTGTTTAATAGCATTGTATTTAACTACTGGACATTATTGGACCGAAGCTTATGTTTGTACACAGCGAGTTACTAGGTGTCTGATAGTCCATTATTCCAAGATGACTGTTCCTCTAAGCCCTAAATGCAGTTACCAGGAAACTGCCTGTGGAATATAATGTTTCTGTTGCTGCATTTTTCCCTCTGAGATCCAGGAAGATGACAGTGTTACAACCTTAATTTTCTTATGGTAGTGTATTTTTGGAAAAACAGAGGGGTATGTTTAAGGTAAATTAAATTAATCTAGGAATAGGATCAGTTTGCATAAAACCCCACTGAAAATATCTAAAATGTGCATAAATGTGCAATTGCAAGACTATATTTCAAATTCCAATGGAATAAGAAGGCAGCTTGAATGCAATTCAAAACATCTTTTAAAAATACTCTGTAGGTGTATTTCTGTAACACGTTGCACTTTTCCAAAGGAGCATTGTTGCCAGTTTTCTGAAACGAATTTTTTCCCTAGATGTCCCACTATGAAAAAGAGATAATGAAATTGCGGCTGGAACTGGAGAGAGGGGAGGCCATTCGCCGAGGTCTGGAGCGTGAGTTGTCTGCAGCCAGAACAGAGGCTCGTCTGCAAACATACGCTGCAGAGGAGGAGCTGTGTCATGCGAAAACCAAGCTTGTGGAAATGCAAGGTAAGTTTCAAGAAAGCAAAGACGGACCAAAGTTTAAGTCAGTCCCAAGTCAGTAAAACCAGCAGGGATTTACAATTTTCCAATGACTGCTGGTTTTCTTGGATCTCCCAGATCTTTCCCATCTACATTTGTAAACTCGTAAGAGTTTACAAAACCCATGCTGTCTTGTGTAAATTAAACTTAGCTAAACCTATCAACAATTTTTATCTCTTGCCCCTTACTTTCTGTTATTCCTTCCTTCAGTGCTGTCTGTGTGTAGACTTGTAATCACGGTGTCCATCTCCACAACCTGCTTATCTCTATGTCCAGCAGTTCTTTCATTTCTATTTCAGGGGAAAAAACCAAAAATAGTTTAGAAAAATAAAAAAAGTCTGGTCCTGTTTGTTTGTTCACGCTATTTCCAACAACTTTTTTTTTTTTCCAGGAGTTCCTTTCATCTTCCCAAATGCTTCTAGCTTTTCATTCCCTATGTCTGGTTTCTTCTCATAATCTTTTTATATAGATAACTTGTATCTATAATGTGACAGTAGTGTGTTGAAAGGAAGGTTTTTACCTAGATTTTTTTTCCCTACTAATTTTGCATTTAGAACTGAGATTTTCTTACTCCTTCTCAAAGAGAGAGAGATTTCTCATTCTTAGTAAGATGTGGTTTTAGTTACCTAAGTAAGCATAATGCTTTTTAAATTTAGTACAGGAGATGCATTTGTGAGTTTGCTTAACCTTTGATGTTCACTGAAGAGATTGGAGCACTCCTCTTAGAGATCTTAACTTTCAAAGAATGAGTCTGAAACTTGAAAGTACTTACAGTGTCAGATGTTTTGTTTTAAGACAATTAGAAAGATGAAATTTCACTCTCTTGGAGAATACAAAAAAAATCTTATAATGATCTTAGGGATTGCAAACTGCGAAAAGGCATTTTTTTTCCTCTGCCTTGGAAATTTCCCTGTGATTGCAAACTGAAGACTTGAACTGCAAGTTTCTCACATTTGGGAAATTTGTGCTTATTTCTGTGCATGCTCAC
>WEIV01028309.1:8763-21238 GCA_013390005.1 Calyptomena viridis | reverse complement strand
AAACAAAATACTTATTTTTTACTGAAGAACCACATGGTTTTATCATATTCACAACATTCCTATGACAGGTCCATTTAAAAAAGCAATGTTTTCTCACAAAAAAAAAAAGCATTAAAAAAATAGGACAGAGAGAGGAACAATTTGATTTGATATTGGGATTCCATTCCATCTATTTACCATAGATGATGCCACTGACAAAGACATTCCCCAAACAGTAGCACATCAGATGTCTTAATTAGTTTTATGTACACAATGGGACTTGTCATTTCAAAGGGGGACTGCTATTGGATGACAAATTATATATATATGTATGTTAGTTGAAGGAAAAAATGCTTTGCAATACTTTTTACAGCACTACAGAATAGAAACACCGTGTTCAAGCCACTAATCAACTAACTAAAAAAACCCCCACAAAAACGTTTAAGGATAAACTCTGAAGAGATTTATTTCCTTAACTGTCTTACCATAATGCTTCCTCTTCCAGCAGGTTTGCCATTTTTAAGTACTAATGGTTTTGTCAGAGTCCTGCTAGAAACTATCTGCCAAGACAAAATTTGAGTATCCAGCATTATTAACACAATTATTAACACAATTCAATATGTTTTCAAAGGAATAAGGTACTGAGATACTCTCATTTTAGGAATTTTTACTTTATCATGAAGATGACTAGATTATGTTTACTTCCTATAATCTCCTATACATAAATAGGTAATACTTGATACACTTCAAAGTTTTAAAATATGCATGGAGATAAACATGTGCAGAGCATCCCAAGTAATAGAAAACAAAATGTCTCCTGGGAACATGATACACATAGATGGACAAAGATAATATCTCAACTTCCAATCTGAAATTGTTCTTAAGTTTTCCATACATACCTTTCAAATAAATGCAAGGTGTATTTCATAAATGTCTTCAGCAAACAGATTTATAAACACGTCTGTTACACAGACAAACGCCAGCCTCCTCCTGCACTGTTTTTCACTAATTTTATTTTACCCTGTTCAGGTTATTCTTCCTCAGAAGTGTGTCTACTTATTCTACAGGTCCTTTTTTACTTTAAGAATTAATAATTAATTTTAAATTGATACTGAATTTCATTTTATAATTCCTCCATCTTCATAATGCACTTAAAATAGAAATACTTTAGACACAGGGCAGGAAAAATCCCAAGACAACTCTCCTGAGAAGTGCCTTGGAAGGATCTATTCAAAAGAACAAATTAAAAAGAAGCTGCCCAATTGTAAGAGCACCAATACTATAATATGATTGGGAAATTGAACTAAAATTTACAGCTGGCAGAACTAGGATCACTGCTTGCATTGTGTGGAAAGCAGGTAACAGGGATAACATGGCCCTTGTGAACACTCACATGTTCTTCTACACTGAATTCTCTTTTTATGGAGCATAAAAATAAGAATTTGAGTATTAACTACTTTGTGCTTATTGACAGTCCACTTACTTTCAGATAGCAATTTAAGAACTGCCATTCTACAGTACGTTTCAGGGCATCTTCTCAAGACCTTTTTCAAATAAAATGTATATACACTGAACTGAGGCTTGAAAAAACAAGTTAAAGGAATCCTATTCCACTTAAGTTACTACAACTACACAAGATCATGTATTTAAGATAAAAGCTGCTAATGATTTTCAGTAACTTATATTTTCTCAATTCTGTGGCAAATCATCTGCACACTTACTTGTCCCAGCGTACATTCAAATTCTCCTAAGAAGTCATCATCGCTCAGATCAAAGGTTTTGTTATCAATGTCATATATTCCGAACTTAAGTTTCTGAACAAGCTCAAAATAATAATCAATAAGGAATTTCTTGGCAAACTTTGGGTTCAAGGAATTCTTAACTCTTTCTGTGCGATCAACCTGCAATTAGAAAGATACCACTTTATCCAGAATTTCACAACTAAACAAGCATGCAAATCAAACAACATATTATTAAAGACATCCAAAAGTTCTTCTTACTATAAAGCACAAAGCTATATCTTCCCACAAACCTTTCATCAAATATAAATTACATTACAAAACATTGTATTATTTATGCACCTTATATTACAAAACCCACTGCTGTAAGTTTTTCATCGCTTCCTGCTGTAGGGAATACCTACTCCTGCACAGGGAAAACCAACATAGTATCATTTATTGTCAAATCTAGGATGAGACACAAGCTTTGGAGTACTGTATCTATAAAAGCACATTTAAACACATACAAGGCTTCTCCTGTTGGATCACACTTGGCTGGGGGAAGGGTGCTAAGAATCAGACAGGTGTTAAGTATTTAATAGAAAATTAGCATGCTGCCTGTATAACAATTAGAGACATAATCTAATGAAAAGTATTCAAAGGTGCTGGTATAAAATTAAAATATTTTAAAGAAATCACATGCTACAGTGTTTTAAGGTCAAACAAGTTAGAATGTGTTTTTAGCAGATTCGTCAGACTGTACCTCATACCACTGCTGAGCACTTGTGTTCTGGAGAAGCACACACAGAGGGTCTGACTTGGAACCAACATCTTTATCCAAGAGATTAGTGCAGGCAACAGTCAGCTCCACCTTCGTCACACACTGCGCCGCCATTTGTTAACCTATAAAGCAGCAACAGATATCATTATTTTTCAAAGGACTAAAAAGCAAACAATCGGATTGTCACAATGCATTAATTCTATAACTGTCACTAGAATTCTTAGCTTTTCAGGAGGGATGGTCTGAGGCTAAAAATGCAAATTTCAGGGTTTAAGATATACCAACACTACAGTATTATTACTGTCCCACCCTTGGCTTGGCCACACAGGTAGAAAAAATTAAAATTCAAAATCTGTACATAAAAATCCCCCAAGATCAGGTTTCTTAGGACGCTTGAGGAACCAAATGAAAAACAGAAAATACCTCAAAGAAAGCACAGTGGTTTGAACTGCTGACAATAAAACTTCACAAGTTTTAAATTAATCCTGCAAAGCCCACATAAATGCCAGTATCTTATAATGTAGATATTAATAATAATTCAATGAATAAGGAAAAAAAGCCATATGATATACCCTCCATCAGAGTTTTATAGCAAAATGCTGAAACAATGAGCATGGCAGAATTGGAAGAAGAGATTAAGTGGTGATCTTGCTCCAGTAAACAACTACAAATTTTAATAATAAGGATTAACACTTTGAAGTCAAGTAACAATTGACAATTAGGAGGAACTGTTCTTTCTGGAGATTCATTTTTAAAAAAGAACAACAGAAATCCTTCTTACATTTTCTCTTTGAGCATTTCCATCATTCTTCACTAAGACCAGTAAATATTACAACCCTACAAAAACAACTTCAACTATCAGTTATAAATCCCACCCTGGAACACGCATTTGCAAGCCCAATTAGGTCTGAGCAGCAGATTATTTTCTATATAAAAAAAAAATCTCTATAATCATACACTTCAAGGATTCAGTTGATCATTTCCAACAATTCTTTGGGAAGTAAGTCTCTACAGTACAATTGCCCTTGATGCAGAGACTACAGCTTCCAAATCTTTCCACAAGCAGCCTACCTTGGAAGTTCCCAAACCTCTTTAGTTTCAGGTTTTCCCTCACTCCAGTAAGTCCACAGTCTAGACAAAAGTATCCCTCTGGAGTAACTTACCTTGAAATTGCACAATACCCTAAACAGAAGGAGGCAGAAGGAAAGGTGTCTGCCTCTACTTAGACAGCTTGCTTGCATCGTACGCATGCAGGGTATTTGAATTTGAAACTATCATTAGCTCATCTCTCTCCCTTTCACTGTATCTGTAAGATTTTTCATGAAAAGGAATGTTTTTTAAGAAGCAAAAAGGGAAAGGAACATGGAAAAGAGAAAGAACAAACTGAAAACAGGACAAAGAAAACACTGTGGGGTCTGAGGGAATTTTCCTGAGGCTTATTGGTATTTTCCATTCCCTACTGCTTTCCCAGCTGCCAGACTGAGCTAATTAACAGTCAGTGCCTTTCCCACAGAATCCAGTGCAGACCAGTACAGCTGTTTCCAGGAAAACAACTTTCTGCCAACAAACTGATGCTCCAATACTCACAGATGCTGCAACAGCAAGTAGAACAGGTTTTCACAAAATTCAACAGAATTCAAACATAAATTGAGATATATTTCCCAAACCACCCAAAATTTTCTTGCTTCAACTTGCCTAAAACTCCTCATTATCAAGAGTCCTTGAAAGCACTTATAGCCATATTTCTTTTAAGGTAATACTTCCAGAATGACTAGTAAATGGAAAGCATCCAGTCAACCTAAAAATATGCTCTGCTTTTTCCTCTTTGCCTGTGTGTGTGTGGGCATGTTCCACTTCTCTTACATTTCAAATACTTTCTCACACAAGCACATTGATTCTGTTACTTCCTCTCCTCCTCCATGTCACCAACTCTACCGTTACACATCTAATGTAGGAAAAGAGCAGATTTAGCAAAACAAATGCTGTGCAAAAGCCATCCTTTAGCACAGAGAAAGGAAGAATAAAAGGGCTGCTTCTCTTCCCTGAAACGCAAATGCTGTATTGAGATGCAGTAATTGCATCCATATTAGATAAAACACAACTTGTAACAAAAACATGCATTTATCCAAGTGGAGGATACTCAAAACCCAGGCACAAAAAAAAACCTCACAAATTTTGAGATGGTCCTTTAATCCTTACCATTTCCAGTTCTACAAAACCAATGATGAAAAATAATGCAAGGCATTTTCTTCAGAGGTTTTGGGAATACTAGGAATCAATATTTGTATAATAGGTTGAAAAGGTCTGTAATACTGATGCATTTCAAGAAATAATTTTGCCATTGTACTTAAAAAATACATGTTTATCCATAATGCCTTAAGAGTGATATATTTTACACCAAATAACTATATACAACACAATTTTCAATAACATTATAAATGTTAAAAATTTGTAAAATACTTACTAGAGAGAAAATGTCACATCTTACTAACCTAAAACACTATATAAGGTAATGAAACAACATAGTAATAAAGTACATAAACAATAGATACTTCTCTTACGACACTGCAGACATTACAGAATTTGCAGAGGGCACACGTGCTTCACATATGTGAATTCAGAAGTCTTTTAAGACAGCAGTAGCTGCCAGAGCTTTGCACATGCTGCACAAATCCTCGTAATCCCATATGCAGGAAAAGAAGAATTATTCCAGATCCCCCCAATTCTCCTCAGTTTTGAAAGCCTGTGTTAGCTGAAAAGTTCCAAAACAGGCTTGAGAGGTGGGTAGTAGGATTCCCAAGGATGATAAACATTCTCAAGGATCAGTCACTGTCAGGTAAGCAGGCAACTTCTTCTTAAAGACTTGATGCAATACAGAGTCTGGCAAATTGCAGCCTTTCCAGGAAGGTGAAAATAAGATTTCATGGCTGCTCTAGTGCAATACCTCTTGAAATACCATTCTACAATACATCATCAGATCTAGTAGGCAAATCAAATGCAAGATATTCTAGACATGACTAGATTACTCAAACATTTGGAATTCTGGAATAACTTTACACGGAGAGATTATATTGTTTGGGCCTTGGTAAGATATACCTTGATATTAAGTTACAACACATAACAAGAGATTTACTTATGTAATTAGTTATTGTTATTAAAGTAGCTATGCTCCCCATTGGCCAAAATTAATTAAAACCTATGCTTTTCTAAAGCTATCAATTGTTTATCCTCCACGGAGGGTACACCATAAACTGAGGTAAAGATTGTGTCCAGATGATAGCTCAATAGTGCTTTTAATTAGAATAGCTTTGAAAGATGTTTTTTTTTTTTTGAAAGATGCTGAAAGAGCATGTCAGGCTTTCAAAAAGAAAATCATTCTCGACAGCAAAAGACTGAAAATTAGGCGATATGGGATACATCATAAAGTCACCCCAAGACAACAACATAAATTGTAAGGCAGAACTTGTGACATTCAGACTCTGAACTGCATCAACGTTTGGTCACAAAGGAGATACAATCCTATGTCGTGTCTAGGCTGCTGTCTAGTTGGTCTCAATTAGACCAACTAAGTACATGACAAGTCTTTCTGCTTAAGTTGTCATTATCAAAGCAAAAAAGTCAAGGACTAGTCTTGCATTGCAGATCATTACATTCTCTGAATTCCACTGATGATTCTACTGAAGATAAGTGTACACACCAAGTAACTCAGCCATTGCCTGTTTTTCAACAGAAGCTGTAAACATGGCATTCCACCTGGGAAGGAACAGATCTATTATCAGAATAATCCAACAGTGCAGTTGGGAACTGTCAGACTGCAGCAATCCACTCAATGCCCAGAGCAGTACAATGACATGTTCATAATTATAGGTGCTTCCAATCTGACAAGCAGAAATATTTAACTACAAGAAGACAAAAAGACTAATGAAGTGAACACTGCTCTTGCTGAGTTTGGCACCACTGCCTTTAGTCACAAGTCTCAAACCTGTTCTGATGCAAGTTATGGCTACCATAGAACACTTACTACTTCCTGTCAACTACTAATGACAATAAACCAAAAATCTGTAATTTCTAGATACCTCAGGACAGAGAAAAGCCACAGGAAACTTGCTAATAAAGTCTATTCCTGATCAGCTAATCTTCTTGCCATAATACTACACTTAAGCATTCTACGTCAACTATGTGCTAAACTGAAAAAGGCAATAACATATACAGTTAGTGCTTTGATCCTTCCTGGATTATTAAGTATTTTCCATGAACCTAGGCAGATAATGAAAAGGAAATAAATTAATTATTCAGACAGACTGTAAACATTAAAGTCTTGAACTATGCCTAAACCCCAAATAATGCATATGATGCTTTACTGTCCTGAACATTCAGTGCACGCAATTCTTCAGTACCTGCTCTTTCAGACAGGACTAAGACACCTTTTCTTGCAAACAGAAATTTTTGTGGTAAAGATCTCTAGGCCTGTATTTCTTAGATCCTCTCCTATTGCATGTCAGATGAAGCAATAACTACTTCTTACAACAGCCTTTCACAAGAAGGGTTCCAGTAAAGAGCTGTCACAAAGATGGACACAGCAAGATTTAAACGAACATGACCTGGGAGATCTGACAACATAACCTGTTCAATCCGCTACCTCAGCATAGTCCTCTAACATCTCTTGGTAACAGCTGCACATGCAAAGAGCACAGAATTGACGTGATACTCCCACATCTGGTGCAAGAAGCTGACAATGAAATTATGGCAAACAGATGCTTCTTTCCACTGATGGGGCTAGTAGCAACATAATTGCTAGTGTTCTTGGACTACATGTATATAAATATATACTTTTAAAAATCTCAAGATAATCCTCCAATTCTCAAGAAAACAGACTACCTCACAGGAAACTAACTTTTCATACAAAGTTACAAAGGCTAAGACTGCTTCACAACCTAACTTCATCACTGCATTTGGAAAAAAAAAAAAAAGGAAAAAAAAAAAAGCTTCTCTAAAAATCATACCTCTAAATCTAAATTCTTGCTCCTCTCCTCATTTTATTCACAGGCAACACAGCTGGTAAAATTGTCCTGTGGCACTAGCTGATGTGCTGACAAGATGAGTAACAGAAACAGTATTGCATCTCAACTTGAGTCATTCTGTATTGGAAGAATCACACAAAACCTTGAATGTAAGCTGTATCTTCTATCAGTATGGACACAGCTATCACTTCTAGAGTGATAGCTGTATCTCTCTTGGAGAGTAGGAGGGCTCTGTGGGGGGAACTGGACAGGCTGGACCAATGGGCTAAGACCAATGGTATGAAGGTCAATAAGGTGAAGTGCTAGGTCCTGCATTTGGATCACAACAGCCCTATGCAGTACTATAGGTTTGGGAAAGAGTGGCTGGAAAGCTGGCCAGAGGAAAAGAACGTGGGGGTGCTGAGAACAGCAGCTGAACATGAGCCAAGAGTGTGACGAGGTGGCCAAAAAGGCCACTGGCATCCTGGCCTGTGTCAGAAATAGTGTGGCCAGCAGGACCAGAGCAGTGATGGTCCCCCCTGTACTCAGCACTGGTGAGGCCTCCCCTCAAGTAATGTGTCCAGTTCTGGGCCCCTCAATTCAAGAAAGACATTGAGATGCTGAAGTGGGTCCAGACAAGGGCAGTGAAGCTGGTGAAGGGTCTGGAGAGTCTGATGTGGAGTGGCTGAGGGAGCTGGGGTTGTTTAGCCTGGAGAAAAGGACCATCAGGGGAGACCTCATCACACTCTACAACTACCTGAAACGTGGTTGTAGCCAGGTGGGGGTTGACTCCTCCCAAGCAACAAGCTACAGAACAAGAGGACATAGCCTCAAACTGCACCAGAAGAGGTTCAGGTTGGACATCAGGCAGAACTGCTTCATGGAAGGGGTCGCTAAGCATTGGAATGGACTTCCCAGTGAAGTGGAGTTACCATCCCTGGAAAGGTTCAAGAAACAACTGGACATAACATTCAGTGCTATGGTCTAGTTGACGAGGTGGTTTTCAGTCAAAGGTTGGACTCAATCTTGGAGGTCTCTTCCTACCTAAATGATTCTATTAGTCTCCTATTCACTAGTTAGTATGCATGAAGGAATTAAGGCATTCTGAATTGAACAAGTGAGATTATGCTGATAAAACCCTAATGACTGCACTACTCATTTTACTGGGGATCATACCAAACAAAAATGAGAGCCAATATTTAAGAAATCTGAGGTATATGACTGCGTGAGGAGACAGTTTTCTCTACGGGAAGTTGTACTGGGTCTATCTGAGCCCCAGCAGCCTTAGCAGTGCTAGGAGATAACATTCCAGTGTTTTGACTGCTGTGAGGAAGAGGCAGAGGGGACACGAGCAGATCAGGTGACCCAGACTGACCAAAGGGATATTCCAGACCATATGACGTCAGCTCAGATATAAAAGAACAGCAGGGGTGAGGGCATGGTGTTGTCTCCAATGGCTGCCTGCCGAAGGGACAACCAACACGTTAGGGCCCTGCTTCTCAGGACACGAGCTGACCTCGGGAATGGGAAGTAGAGATTAGATTCTCTTTTGCTTTGCTTCCTGCGCGTGCAAATCTTTTTTTTGCTTGTATTAAACTGCCTTGTCTTAACACCCACGAGTTGCTGTCATCTTATTGGTAAAGGGAAGGGGCGAGAGACTGTCCGGGTACTTGACACCCAGCCAAGGCCAACCTCTTACAGAAGTGAATCATCAACTCATTACGAGCTTCATGATACTCAGGCAGTTCAAATATTTATCTATTGGATTGGTAGCACACTGGTGTAACAAGTTGGGCAACTTATTTGCAGGTTGTCTCTATATATGACTGTATCATTAAGTTATATTGCCAAAGAACACATTTAGAACTCTATTTTAAAAAAAATCGCACTGCACAGAAAATACTAATTTGACTTCTAGAACACTTGGTAACAAAATTACTTAGAAACACTCATTCCTAAATATCCTTTTGTTGATTTTTTTTAACTCCTGTATATGTATGTTTGCCTTTTAGGCACATCTTTAATGCTAGCCAGCCAGGAGAACATGCATTTCCTGTATATGTGTTTATATGCTTTATCTTTATACCAATGACTTAATGGAAAACAATCTATCAACTATGCAATGTGAATAGTATCTTAAATTGCAATTTCTCTGTGTAGAGCAACCGATCACACTATTAACATTACCCAGAATAAAGAAAAACTTATCTCACTAAAACTTGCTATGTTTTATTGTGAAAACAAGACACAGGTGACCACGTTTTAAACTAATCCTTCTTACAGGTCGTTTCAAGGCATGTTGTGACACTTCACTGCTACAAATACCAGTTCTTAAAAATGACTTTATAGTAACTTACCTCAGAGGTCTGCCTCTGGGCCTCTCAGCAAAAGGTTAAAGCTTTAATCAACAGTAGCACTAAAATGTGAAGCGAAAGGAAATTAAAACCAAGAATTGTTATTCCCATACATCAATCAAAGCAAGAGGTTTGAATGCATAGAGTTTGAGGAACTACAGTTCCTCTTAAAATAAATAACATGTCCAACAGCTTTATGTGTCCATGACAGCAGCACTGAAACAATTATTTATGGAAAACTCAGAGCCTTTGTTAGAGAACAGTATATATTAGATATTTTAAAAGTCCAGCAAGAGAAGCCCTTTAAGATTTTAAGAACAGCGATCAGATTACCATTTTTGTCCTATATATTTAAGATTTTTTTTCCCAATAAGGTGACAGTGGCTTAGAGTAAGATCAAAATCAGTGGCTCCAAATCTGGTTAATGCTCTAAGAAACCTATGCTTTCTTACACTGCTAAAATGTGCTTAGGAAAAATCCATAAAAACAGTATCCCACAATGGTCCACAGTATCATTTTGTATCTCAGTATAAACAAAAGCAACGCCTTGAAATCGACAATCACAAAATCACACTTTACTATAGCTCAAATGTATTCAAACCTTCCTATAACGTAAACTAAGACTTCTCCAGTCTGTTCCCCTGCAATTCTGTATCACAGCAGCTACCTGCACCCAGTATTCCCTGTACCTGGGAGGCATCATATACGCTCTGCATATCCACAGGCAAGGGCTCTGAACACAGGCACACAGAAATCATGCTAATTGCTGGAACCATCAGGTAATTGCAAATACACTAATCGCCCGCCTCGAGGACTTTGTAACAACCCTTCTGGATATGAGAAGCATCAGAAGCAAATTGCCACAGCTAAAACTAATCCAGGTGGCTCCTAAATGTCCTAAAGGATAAAGCACCGAGTACACATGTACACTTGATCCACCTATGGGCTGGAATGGATTTCCAGGATAGAGTCTTTTTTCAACTACAGAAGAAAGTATGAAGTGATCCAAATGATTAAAGACTATTTCTTAAACTGAAGCTCAGATCCAGCACCTCAGACCCAAAATTCCTAAATTCAGAAATCCTTCAAATGCTTAATAATGCCCTTTTTAAATGTCTGAGCAACAGTATCTCAACTAAAGCAATATTAAAGATAAACCAAAGAAATCAAAGAGAATAACAGAATTGCTAGAAAAGACCTTAAAGTTATAAACTGTAAAAAGCACCATAATTCTACTTCCTATCTTGTTTGCACAAGGCACAACACAACTTAAAATGTGATGTTAGAAGGGGCCATTATTAATCTTTCCCTAACTGCTCTAAGAATAGAAGTAATTTTTGTTGGGTTTTACAGAAACTGATATCTACAAATACCGACTTAGTCATGCATTATTTATGTTACAAGAGCATCCTCATTTTCACAAAAAAATAAACAGGAAGGGAAAAAAAAAGCATTTTTCTTCTTAATTTTGTCCCTCAAGGTATTTCCTTTAGGAAGTCATAGTAATGACAACATCTGTTCCTACATCGAATACGGTAAAAACAAACACCGTGATATCACGCTGCTACCTTGGAATTCTGGAGTTAACATTTACTAACAACTTAGTTATTCAGTCTACCAGAAATGGACTTTTGCTTTCAATAGCTGAACTAAAATTAGTCCAACAGTCACCTGGATCCATATTGATTAATTTTGAGATATTTAACACAAACATACTTGTTGAGCAAGTGCTGTGTTCTTCCTAACATCGTAACAGAAAAACAAAAATATCTTTCTTCTTGCACATCTTTCTTGCTTACATATTCCTTCTAACGCTTTTCGGTGTTCTGTGTGCCCCTTGAAAAATCTTTCCTCTGTGATTACACATATAAAGTTAAAAGATAAAGGTTCAACTGAAAAAAAAAAATAGCTGGAATTAAGTTTGACTCTACTTCTACTAAACAAACGTTTTGCACCACCATAGAAATATCCTTAACTCGAACTTTCCGGGGCAAAAACTTTCCAAGAAAACAAATGTAACTTTTGGAGGTAGGACAACGCGTATTACTTTGAGGACACCTAACGCACTTTGAAGACAGCACAGAAGCAAAAATGAAGAGGTTTCACGTTTTCACTTTTCCCTAGTGGAAGAGGAAGTTGTAACAACATGACTTAGTTATCTAAGGTTTGTCTTACATATATTATGCAACAGCAATGAGGAAAGAAAACAACCACCCACTCAACCAGCAGCTTAGGAAGAACAGCATGTGTTTTTCAGGAACGATGCTGCCTCTCGAGCCTCCTCTCTTAAGAGGCGAGAGTGCTTTCCAGAGTGGCGTTTACAGCGTCACAGACACCGGCACTGGGGACTCAAACCTTCCGGCCTACAGCTTCGACTCCACCGAGATTCGCCCCCCACGGGACGGGGGATCCGGCGGCGATTCCCCGAGCTCCGCAGCAGCACCTGGCAGCGCGCCGCCGTGTCCCGGCACAGGACGCGGAGCCACACCTGGCAACTCGTTCCACGAGACGAAGCGGCTGCGGAAGCAGGCGCCTGCAGCCCCAGTCCCGCACAGCTCCCGCTGGACGAGGCGGACAAGCCCCGCGGCAGAGGGGCCGGCACACGGCCGGAGCACCGGCACACGGCCGGAGCACCGACCCCCG
>WEIV01028305.1:27360-54223 GCA_013390005.1 Calyptomena viridis | reverse complement strand
AAAAAAAGATATAGTGAAAAGTGAGTGAGAGCAGATATTGGTACTACAAAGTTGACCATAACATACATATGTGGCTTAGCATTAGCTGCATTCCTTGGTAGGCTTTAGGAAATGGTCATCTTCCAAATATATTTCAAAAAAACCCTTAAAAACATACTCAAATGTATGCCAAAACATTAAGCTCATCCGTGAGTTTGTATAAAGTTCTGAGGCTTTAGTCTGACTCCCAGGAAATCAGAACTTTTCCATGCCTTGAATCAAGCCAATGGCCAGAACTGCTAGTATTTTAAAATGTTGACCTTCCCTTATCTCAGAGAACAGGGGAGATAAAGGAACCACCTTACAAATATGATAAACAGGATACAAAAGGATACCAGCTTCTGTGTGAGGAGGGAGATGTTAAAACGAAAGTTTTAGGAAGGAACACTGCTTTAAGATACTGGATTATGAGTATTTAACCAGGAAAATGTAAAACACTTCTAAATATCACTGCTGGGGCTGTGGGAATAGAGGGAGATTTATTTACCTCAGACAGGACTTGCTGGACCCACAGCACAACCAGCATCGACCAGGACTAGTCACCTGTTGAACGTGGGTTTTCAAGTTGCCCTTCTACCCATTTAGGATTCACTACTAATGAGATCACCTTTGGGGACCCCAGATCCTTCACATCTCATTGACTATTAGCAGCATCATTCTCCATTCTCATTTGCTCAGAAATCAAAGTAGAAAACACTCCCTCTTGGTACAACAGAGATACATATGTAGTGATAATGAAAAATTAACACGCTCAACGAAAAGCACACCAGGGCATAAAAAACTCTTCCAACAAATTAAAAATACATCCCTTTTATCAATAATATATGATTTATCTGCTCTAAAGCCTGAAGAACAGATCTCTTCTGCAGTAACAGCATGCTAGGAAATGTGAAATAACTTAAATTTTTTTCCTCTTATGTCTTGTTTCTGCAGAAATCAGTGATAGTTCTCTAGTTCTCCCCCCCGGATACCCTGCCCTTTTCCTGGGCACTTTGCATTCACCATGGAAGAACTGGGAGCCACTTTCCTCACAGACAGAACCTACTGTTGAGTGTGGACTTATTTGCTCCATTCCTGATATTATTCTTGCCTCTTCTCCAAAGAGTTATTTATATAGTACCAACAACTTAAAATATTCTACTTCTGTGAAGATACTCAACCAGATGAGCTAGAAAATTTAATTTTCAAACTTGGATAATCATCTTAATTTGATTCTGGGTAGCTACCATGAGCCAAATTTTAATGAAAGTCCATTAAATATTATGGCAAAAGTAGGCCATTATTCTATGTACCCTTTATAATTATTCTATGCCTTCTTTAAAAGGCATGCTTGTATATTTGATAGAATGATCAAACATATCTATAAGAATAACAGAGGTAAATTCTTGTTAAATACTCCACTGTTAAATACATTTGCAATAGCAATGTGTCCCTCAACTTATCTGTTGTTAGTAAAAATATAATATGAATATCTCAAAACATGGAGAAAACTGTCATTTTTTTCTATCATTTCTAAATTTTCCATAGTGTATGAAATTATGCTCCATCCAAAAGCCCTAACAATAATTAGAGGTCATTACCTGATATAAGGACAATATAGAACAAAAGACACAAAAGAATGGGACTACACCACACATTCTAAAGAGGAGTCTTCTGCAATGCTAATATTAATGTACTGGTACTGCACAATGAACTTTTCCATCTATACTTGAAGCTCCTGACTTTTACTTAGAGATACCAGTGACAATAATGAATTAAATGGCAAGGCATTAGACATTAATGCAAATTAATATTATGAGTAAATTGTACAGTGATGAATTACAGGAGTAAAAGGTTTAAATCATACATGAAATATTTCAAGTGGCAGACATATTTCAAAATGTACATTCACCGTAAAGATTTTAATGTTCTCCAGCAGCCACAGGAAGATTAACCAATCCTCCTTTCTTACTTTTTGGTTTGTTTTCTTTTTAAAACCAAAAGAGACATCCTTTTGGTGGTTCCAGCGAGAATGAAATTCAGTTAAAATAACGGCAAAACTTCCACGACTTTATTAAGTCAGGAGTGATTCTTGAGTTTCTAGGGAGTAAGAAGTTCCTGAAACCTGCTATTCAGCACAGTACGTAGTGTAACAGGGAAAAAGGAAATGGAAGCAGCACAGCAGAAGTAGCAGCAAGTCCTAAAACAGCAATGACTTTACAAGCATAAGCCATGGCTCTCAGGGATTCTAGAGCTCCATTAACAACGGGCCACACCTGATCATTTCCCTTTAGAAACAGAGTATTTCCTAAACACCAGAATTACCTGACCTTATTGCATCAAACAGTTCATTAAAAATGCCAGGTATTCAGACAATAGTGCTGGAAAAAGTATAAACTTGAACCTAATTGTGTAAAGCTTAGCTGTAGGGTTGCCACAGAATGTAATTGAAACCTGCTGTCAAACTCTTTGTGCAGTAGGATTTGTGAATGTAAATTCCAGACAAAGCTTTCAAATTACGGAAAAACCTAATATGTTATAGACTAAACATCAGCAAAGTAATTTAGCCCCTCAACCAATTCCTATTCTAAATTGGGAAGATATGGACCTGAAATGCTTTTGCTGTTTAGGCTGAATTATAAATTTAATTTTTTCAAAGATTTTAACCTAACAAAACAGACTGCCTGTAGACTTGAAACTACATTGGTTATCCTAAATAAACACACACACATCCCCAAACTCCAAGAAAACTCAAAAACAAAACATCAACCAAAATCCCCTTTATACTACCTCCTCACCATTTTTCCCCATCATGTTTTTCTAAAACCAACAAAGAAGAATATACTTATGGTCACTCCAGCATGTATTTTATTTAACTGAATAGGAAAACACTGTTTGTATGTATATAAAATTGCATTGATGAAATTGATTTGCTACTTGTAAAAATCTTAGCAATGTCAATCTGGTCACAAAAATGTAGAAGTTTGCTTGAAAGCCCAGCAATTCCTAATGTAACTTCAAGTTATCTCACTCCTTAAGCAGATAACAATACAAAAATTACCTCTCATTACTTTAGAGAGAATGGATATTTTTACTTCAGGTTGTAACATTTAAATGCTCCAATTTGGATACAGCTGCAGAAATAAAAGGGCTGACACAAACTTATTATCAGATCTCTTGCATCTTCCTGGCAGTGCTTTGTGTTTGAAACAATAGCCTTGTCGAAAGCATTGTGACAAGATACTGCAAAAAAATCACTTGTTCTGTAGCACATTCCCTCTTGTTAACACCTGCCCTTTCCCTTTGTTGTAGGTTTGACCTAAAGCAATTGAAAAATGAATGACAACTTTGTATCTTCAAAGGAAGAAATCAAGGTTTCATGTGAGTTTCCTCTAGTTCAATGATGCATCATTTAAGACTGTGAGGATACATTGCAAAAAAAAGGATATAACTACTGACTTAGATACTAATAAATGCTGTGTATAAATGCATATATGTACATCTATATGTATGCACAGTTGAATGTACATGAGTATAAATGTACTGGTGTGTGTATATATATGTTTACGCAGATGAAGGAAGATGCTCTTAGAAATGTCAAGCCACTCTTTTGGCTAAGAATGTGCACAAATCCATCTAGCAGTGCAACTCTCTGGAGCCTAGGCTGACAAATACTCAGTATGTGTGTTTATAGTAGAGATCTGCAGTCAATACTTTTCAGATGGGTTTTTTGAGTGCAACAAGACAATCTTGTATTCAGTAGTAGTCTCAAAAGTTATTGGAATATATTAAAAATTATTAATTTACAAACACGATCAACTCTGAGACTCAGACAGTCATTTTGCCTCGACTTCATATTCTCTATGGATTAACTTAATTTTTTGTAAACAAAGAGGAGGAAAAAAATTGGTTGTTTTCTAATAGAGAGAATATGCCACCAGAGGGAATCTTTGGGAAGTTTCAGTAGATGAACATGCTTCCATTTCCTGGTGTTCATCTACAGTGAATGTGAGGATAGAAGATATCCCCCTATATTCATTCATGAACTGTTTTATGAATGAGTCCACAGTATTTGTAGTGACAGCTGGAGGTGCAAAACGCTTGCCAGGAGAATTCTTCCTTTGAATACAATTTACAAAGGGAGCCATATGCAACCCTGTAACAGAGGGCAGGGCTTTTCAAAGAGATTTTCCAGAAAACAGTCCAAGAAAATCAAAATTATTTTATGCTGACTGCTCAGCGAATGTAATTACTGGTGAAGTCTTTCTCTGTATTCAGCTGATTATTCCATCATCTTTATGCAAGCTGGAGAACTCAGCACTCCACTTACTGTGGCAGTACTTAGTGTGGTACTACTGCTTACTGTGGTAGTCTGAAGAAGTCCTGAAATTTTACATTGTTCTCTCTGCAGTGTGTGATGGAAAAAAAAAAAAAGACAGTTTTCTTCTTTGCTAGGAGACAAGATGCATGCTGCTTATAGCACCAGCTAAGTTTTACCATAAAGAAACATATAACTCTGAACATTAATGTGGTGAGTCCTAAACATGAATTCATTCCATTTCTAGGAGGCTGCTGCCTCCACACTGCACACAGGAGGCTACATGCACACAGTCAACCCACAAAAAATTTCCCATTACACTTTCGTAGCCTGGCCATTTTGTTAAAAGAGCAATGATTTAAAAGTCCTTATGTTTTATTGGTGAAGGGATTTACGAAAGCTTCTCACAGAATCATAGAATGGCTTTGGTTAGAAAAAGTCTTAAGGTTCATCTCGTTCCAACCCCCCCTGCCATGGGCAGAGTCAGTGCCCCACCCAACCTGACCCTGAACACATCCAGGGAAGGAGCACCCACAACTTCTCTCTGCAACCTGTTCCAATGCCTGACCACCCTCAGGCAGAAATGCAAAAGTTTATTAACCACAAAGGATAAGAGGGGAAAACCCCATACAGTTTCTATCTTTCTGTTTTAGTTATGCAATCTTCAATAACTTGCATTTTCATTGCTACTTTGTAATTTATGCTGTTAAATTAATGTGTTTTTCATAGGGATCTTTTCCTTAATAAGAAAGGTCATAATAACAAAGTAGAATTTCTTTCCATTTATGAAAAATATAAAGAGACATATTTCCTAGGTGATTAAAAGTCTGAGTTAATCCCTGAGACTCTGTGTCATTTTCATACGACATATCTCGGTGGTTGTTATCACAGATTAAAACAGGACAGTTTTTCACATGGAACATTATGAGTGGTCAGTACTTCCTGATTTATTTTCATAAAAATTCCGTTTATGGATTTATTATATCCTAATCCATTTATGAGAAACAACGAACCAGACAGTGCATCCCAAGACATGAATCTTTCAAGAATGGTGTCAATGTAAAACTTTGCACTGCTTCAAATTAAAAAAGGAAGGTGCATTAAACCAACATATGAAGGATGATTTGTTCACAAGTTAGTAATTTCTGACTGACTTAAAAAAACCAGGCTTGAGAATAACACTGTAGTTGGAAGAGGCCAGTGGGGTCAACAGGAAAGAAGATGCAAATTGCAGTCTGAGGACTAGAATATACAGCTGTTACATAGACTGAAGGGAACCAACAAGAACTACTCTGCAAACAAGTCATCTTAACACATTAGATGCAATAGGACAAGCTGCCAGACAGGTGACTCCATTTGAAGTGGATAGATTTCTTTTTCACAGCAGGAGTTTTGGAAAGTTGAAATATGGGAAGTGAGAGCAGACAGATAAGTCTCTGCTATGCCAGAACCCTCCCCAACCCAGAGCAGTGTTGAGCTGCTGTCATCTGCCATTATTTGATATGGCAGACATCAGTTGAGAAAGTAATTATTTGTCAACAGCTATGCTTGTGTGAAAGGAATAATGACAGTCCATGCCAGACAAGGATTTTAAATAGCCTGCTGCATCATAATAATGTGAAGGTACACATATGCATGTATGTATATATATTTTAAGTGATTCAGTGGAAGAACTCAAAGTCATAACCATGGCATAAATCTTCCACTGTAGCAATCTGTGTAACATATAATGAAGCACTATCAGCTCAGTTGAACCTGCAACTGAGGTGACCTAAGGAAGTCATTCAATCCATAGCCATCTATTTACACAAATCTGAACCCAAAAGCACAGCAGGGCACACTGGAGGGTTTCCCTGTGTATCTCCAGTGCAGTTCTCCATACATGGTTACACTTCAGGTGACTGAATCTGAAGTTAAGCCCTGGGAACTGAGTTACACTAATTAAAGCAGCTTCATTATTTTAAATTCATGGAATACTGCGTATGTGCTTTTAATGATGATGTTAATAAAGTCAGCTGGAGCTCAGTAGGCAAGCTGGTAGTTTATCATGCATCTGAAGCCACCCTATACACATATTAAACAAATCACTCACATAAGTATAATGCAGCACTTCATAATGAGAGGATTTTTCTTTTGGTTTTTCTTAATTTAGCCATTGATAGAAGCACAGAATTTCTTAATATTTGTATTCTGTTATGATAAACTCACTAAATCATGTGAACAGGAATGCCATCCAAATATACCCCATACCATTTACACCATATATCAATATGCAACAAATGTCAGCAAATGTTGCTTTTTTTCCTAACACGCTACATAATATGTGGCTATTGATTTTCCTAATAGACTTTTCCCCCTATCTGAATGTATCACTTGCATAAGCACAGCCTTCCTCCACTGGAGAACTCTTGAAAAGAACTCCAAATCAGTCCAAACTCCTTTGCATCCTTTGAAGGCACAGCCAAGTCTGAGATCAATACTGTAAGTGACCCCAAATTGTCATAGTGCCTTTTTGTATTTCTCAGATATATATTTTCATTTTTTGGCCAACATCCTCCCTCCAAAGGGCTTGCAAGAAACTGTAGTGCCTGTGTAGTGGCCCACTGACTTCTGCCACGGGAGAACTCTTCTTCAGCCTGGCATTTATTTCCTGCATACACCACTGTGGATTTACCTAAGTGGGGATACAAGACAGATCCACAGAAATTCACATCAGAGCTCACACATTAAATAAAAAAGTTCCCCGGTAATGGCCTTAGCTTTATACTAAGGTTGGTCTTAGTCCTTTTCTCCAAACAGGAGAATATTATTTCAAGGAGAGCTCTGTGCACAACTCAGACTGACCTTGGCCTATCAATTTTGGCAACAACACATCTCAAGCTGAAATGGGAGCTTGTCTCTGGGCATTTAAACAGAGAACAAATGATTTTTTTTCTCTTAATTATTTATAGATCACTGTCCTTTTCTCTTTTTAGTGTAATTGTGGATGTTTGGATTATTATAGTCTAGACATATACAGATATAACAGTCTCAGAGCAATGCAAGAATCTGGGGAAGGTTTGCTTAAAACAGGAAAAAATCACCTCTTTTTTGGACATAAGCACAGGATAATGACTCCAGACCAAAAGAATGGAAGAAAACGGCAAAAGCTTTTTGTGTTATGAGACAGTAAAAGAAGAGTGTTACAATATTAGAAACCTAAATCACATGAGAAATACATTACAACTGTACTGTTCTTTACTTGCATTACATTCATGGAACTCTATAATAACTTCATGCTATCCTGTATTTACAGAGACAGAATGATTCAGTCTGTGTGGGAGAGTTAAGAAATCATTACAAAGGAGCAAGCATCAGAAATTAATGAACAACATGCATAAACCTGGCAGACTAAATAGATGCTTAACTACAATTTGGTGAGAGCTTGGGGACATTTTAAGGAAGACCTGGGGAGCAACTCATCAGCAGGGAAGGATTCAAGCATATGGTGACTTCGCATTGAAACAATCACCAAAATTCCTAATGATGTCAAGAGCAAGAGGACTATTTTGTTGGTTTAACTGACAAAATCATCTTTTTTTTTTTTCTCAGAAAGAACCAGCATAAGAACATTTTTAGCAAGAACATGAGGGGGATACATGAGCACAAGGATGGAAAATGGGATGTGAGAGAACTGAATAGTTGAGCCTGTGCCAGTCCCATAGTTCTTTTCTGCAGGAAGGCTGACAAAGCTAGAGGGACATGGGTTTGAAGTGCACTGGTGGTAGTAGACGGGTTAGTAAATCTCCATTTCCATGTATATTGTTTTGTTTCTTGCCACACTTTCCTTCCTCTCCTCCCCGATATCTTACCATAAATAAGGGTGGAGCACGCAAAAGGGGAAGGTGACCTGGGTTGGGCCAATTTCTGACCCAGCTATATGCCAATGCAATTGAGCAGCCCAACATCTTGTCCACACACAACCATCAGTTCTCCCCTTCACCAGTCACACGATCTATGTTTGCAGAACAGCAACTTGTTTCCACAAACTCTATCAACCCGGTCTAATTCCATCTTTCTCCTTCAAGACCCAGCTTGTCTCTTATGTCCTCTGTCTTGTGTAAGTACAAAGGAGTTAAAAATAACCCCAAATCATGACACCTTAAACCAGCATATCAGTGAACATGGGGTAGAGGACTGACCTTTTTTGGGATCCTGTTCCATGGCGATGTTTCCCCACCAGGCAGGCACAGGCTGTTGGCTGCAGTGAGTGCTTTCTCAGCCTGAGGCAGCTGATTGAAGGCTGTAATGGGCTCCAGCTGCCCTTCCAGCACCTCCCTGGCACTCCCGCTCTAGTCAGAAGAGAGGCAGGAGACTGCCTTGCAACTGCAGCACACTTTCAGGTGAGAGCACTTCAGAAACTTTTGAAAGTATCAATTAGCATTTTGGGAAACACTAACAAGTGCTTAATGGAGCTGCTTCCTCCTCTGTTCCACAACTGAAAGAAATAAAGTCGATCTAACATTGCTTAAGCTTATACAAAATTTTGTCTTTGTTATCTGATACTCCCTCTGCATACTCATATCCACAAAAAAGTTATTTCTTAAATGAAAATATCATAACAAAACAGAAAAATTCAGTAAGAATGGTACTTTTTAGAAGAGCCTGTATCCTCAAATCTTATTATATCCTCAAAGAAAAAAAGAAATTAAGTAACAAGAGTTAACAAGAAGGTGTTTTTTTCTTTCAGCAAAGGTCAGCAATCCCACTGCAGCAAATTAATCCCAATTAGTAATGATATTTTGTCTTGATATATCATGACACTTTTGATTTACTGTGTTTCCAGGATGCAGGCAGCAAATGTTAATGATTCCGTTTGCTGGGAATTTATACTCCTGCTCATTTCCCATTTGCTGATCAGTTGCAGCTTGTCAAGACTTGGCTGCTTCAACTAACGAACCGACGGCCTCGCAGGAATAATGGTGTGCTCTGCAAGCTTCATTTTTTTATGCCATCTGCAAAAATGCAGGTTCCTCTCTGAAAAAAATATTCCTGGCAGCCAGAAAGGAGTGATTATGATCATATAAATGTCACTTGTAATTTGTATTTCACTTGTTTAATAGTGTTACCACTAAATGACGGTTTCTGTAGAGAACAAAATTAATTATAGTAAATCCAGCATTTTTAGGGGAAATTCATGAAAGGAAGCATACCTAGTTTTGCTCATTTCTACAAAATATTCTAATAGAAATGATGTATTTTTACAACATGATTTACCTGCCCAGCTGGTGTAGTTTGAATTAGAGCTATACAGAATGTTTCTCTGGAGGCTTGTGCAGGCAGTAAACATCACTTTTCTTATACACAGTAAATGCAAAGCCCATTCAAATCTATTGCAAATGTTGTACCAAATGTGTGGGGAAGTCTTCAAAACTTATAGCAGTAAGAGTTTTATGGCAGATTATTCTGTGAAATGGTTTTTTATCTAATTGCTGTTTACTGAGAAAATTTGATAAACACCTTGCTGAACCTATTAAAAGAAAGGTCACTGCAATATTCACGTACACTTCATACCACACTATGCTTGCATTTAAGCAATGCTTAAATCAGCAATAACAATGAAGTTTAGGCACCTACAGCCCTAAAAAACTAGTTTAAATGAAATGGAAAACCTCCAACTACGTGATGTTACAAAAAGACCAAATTTTTTACTACTACAGAAGACCTCAGTGAAGCTCCTACAGATTACACCAGGAACAAAATCTGCTCTGAGCTGCAGAAGTACCCTACAGTCTTTCTTTAAATTGTTTATTTAGATATTATACAGATTTCACACCAAAGCACATCTGAATGAGTGAATGAGGAGGCACTTTCCCAACTGTATTCATGGCACTTCTATTTAGTGAATTAAGAAGCCTTTAAACTTTTAAAACTAATTGCTTCATATGTTAATGCATCTAGTTGGAAACTTTGTATGGAGAGTAAACAAAGAGTAGCATCTTTTTAAAGCTTATCTAAAAGGAGAAAGCAAAAAACAGCTGAAGAGCCTTTTTCCCCTCTTTCTCAAATAAAAAAGAAAACTGTTTTCCTGAATGCAGCCAAAACCAATACAGTGATGCTGCACTGCTGTAAACAACTAATTACAAAGTACTAATCTGCACAGTCTGTGTCTCAAAGCTGATCAGAGAGCCCAAACACCAGTTTATCTGCATTAGGCAAAGCAACTTCTGGTTAAGGGTGCACAGTGTTCCTTTGGTCCTGCAATGATACTTGGCAAAAGGCTCTCTAGGTTTAAGGAGAGGCAGGAAGAGGAGAGATTCCTTACCTCCTTACCCTTACCTTGGTAGCAAAGGGAGGAAATGTCAGAAACACAGCTCTCACTGCAAAGGCAACTTTAAACCTCTATAGTGTGGCACTGGCATCAAGACAGGTGCAAAATTATAAGCAATAACTTCAAGTAATTGAAACCATGAAGCAGTTTGAGCTTCTGGGATCCCCCAAGCATATGTCCTGACACATTCAAAATGTGCATCATCCAGAGAATAAGCAAAGCTTCAGAAAAAGGATACCTATAATTATAGTTTTTCTGTGTAAGGACTACTTTACTGAAGATTGATGTGCTGTGCAGAACAAGTCTGATATGCCTTAGAACAATGTTTTCCAACCTTCTCCATGTAATACCACAGCTGGCAAAGCCCTGGATAGCATGTGATACCCCCCAATCAGCTGTACTTACCTTAACCCACGGAGAAGGTTGAGCTGCTGCAAGTTCTGCAGGGAATTTCCTCCCTTCCTTCCCACACCAGAATTTCAGGCAATGTCAAACCACTGCAACCAGTGCAGTTTATGATAAGGCACCCGCTACAGATTGTTCCAAATAACGTGTTCATCCTCAGCAGTGGGGCTACAGAAAGTACAGCTCTCTGCACATATGTGCCCAAAAGTTTTAGACCACGTATACGACAACGGGAGGCTGGTTTTTCAGTCCACAGAGAATCAGGGCAGAGGTTTTCACTAAAAAAGAAGGAACACAAAATATTAAGCAAAATGCAACCCATAGGGTTGAGGAAACATTTCCTTTAAATTATTAGTACAAGGCCAGTCCTTCCTTATGTACAAGTAGGAAGCTCAGGAAAGTTCATATTACGGATCGAGGCACACTATATAAAATATGCTATATTGCTTATGTAAGTACTGTTAAAATCTCTGCAAAGGGACCATGGGATGGCAGTAGTTAACACATTTTGAAAATATTCCCTCTTTTTTTTTTCCACATGCTGAATACCAGACTGGAGCTACTCATAACCAAGATCAATTATAGCACATGGTTCTCTTTCAGGACATTGCTCCCTCCACCACTGTCCCCTTTCAAAAACAAAAAAAAAAAAAAAGGAAAGAAAAGTAGAGAACTAGTATTCTAAGTTTCCATATTTAGAAGCTAAATAACAACAACAACAAAAAGTAACTTTAGAAACTCCTGCTCTAAATATAACACATTACAAATACAAGGGCTATATAGACCTTGATAGACGTTATATTTAAATAGATCATTCATGAGAGGGAAAAAAAATTCCCTAACCAAAAAACAAGCAGGTCGGATGCAATTTTTTTTTTGAATGCTAATTTAAAGAAAGAAAAAAATAAATAAAGAGTGCCAGAACATACAATATATCCATTTAAACTGTGTACATTATTTACCACTTCGACACCTCCAAAACCACATTGGTTTTGGTTTATTTTAAACTTGAAAAGAACTGTAAAATAAAGTGGGTTTTGTGTAATTCCTAACCTATCTTGTAGAATAAAAAGCAGCCAATATTCTCTCTGCCTTTGAGGAGAAAATTCAATTCAATTTTTAATGTAAAATGTTTAAAATAACCTAATGGAAATACAACTTAAGAGTGTGAAATACCCTTTAAAACAATTTAAATTAAATATCATTGTCCTTCCTTCAAGGCATTATCTTTAATTGATTTAATCTTAAGTTGTTTCTTCCTAGCACAGTAATTGCCATTGATTCCAATTAATATTCAGCTGGCCTTTCTCTATAAATAATTACTGCCCAATTTATTTCTTTCAGATCAAACCTTCTTGCTGTGACCACTATTTGTGATTCTGGGATACTGGGATATAAGTGCAAGGCTGGGTTAGACTTCAGCTATGGCAACACCTAATGCTTTTATGAGCTTGTACCTTGGTGTAACAGAAAGATCTGAGCAAGATGATGTGCACAGCCCCTCTGTGCAATGCATCCAGAGGGTACTTACGAGCAGAATTCATGAGGGACATACTGCAGAGCACAGCTTGAGAGCAGACGACAAGCTCTGAAGGGAGGAGTTTGTGTAAAATCTTTCCCTCTCTGCACAAGGAGATAGTGGCCTTGGAGAGGTACTGGTGTCCAACGGGCATTCTAAGCCCCAAAACCTCATGCAACACCAGGACATAAAACAGCCTGTTTAAAAATCTGAGTAGGAGTCAGGGAAGGACTTCCCTCTCCATTCAGGGCACTGTAGTTAGAGCACTTGCCAGGACACGGGACACCTGGTTTTAACCTGAAGGGATACCAGACCATACCTATCAAAGTGGATAAGCCATCTAGATTTTGCTTCTCAGTAGTCCATCATCTCAGGACACATCTCAGTTCTTTACACTCCATCCTGGCCAGGTGTCATAAAATCTGAATAATCACTGGATTGTAGCCTACTCATGCACAGAATCATTTCCTGTATACACCAGTCCTTTTGACAGCCATGTATTGGAAGATACCCCAAAACCCCTTCCCAAAGCTTTAAAAGGTGCCAAGCTTCTCTGGCCTGTTTCTCAGAGGAAACAGTACTTCTGCTTGCTTGGATCTTCACTGTGAATATGTATGAAGGCTTAATAATGTATTTAGAATCAACCACAAAAATTATTCCACTTTTAGAACATGAGTGGCTGGACCACACAGGCTCGAGCTGTTTCCAACACATTCTGCATTTCTATTCCTGCCCATAAAAGCTTTTTTATTACTAACATTTCAGTGTTTTTCTCCCTTACTCACTTCTTACTCATCTTCTGACCCCAAATTTCCTATGTATCCTGGCAAGCAGCTTTCATGTTCTAGCTATTAATTCAGTACTTTTGCCATTACCATTAAGTTTTCAACATTTTATCCAGTTCCTTCACTGCAGTAAAATTGAGTCACCTCTCTGGTTTTAGGTCATTCTGTTGTTTTTGATCACACTGCAATATAGCACATTGAAATGAAAAATAACCCACCAAAACCCCCAAACTTACATACTTGTTTGCACTATGAAACATTGATTTTGGACACAAGACTATGAAAGAAAAAATTAAGAAGTGCTGCACCAGTTAGTTGTGCTGTAATATGTACATTTTGGCTTTCAAGTAAGGTGCAAAGTTCTTCTGAATGTCTGTTCAGAGTGAAGACATAAGCATTCCCTTGTAAATAATTTCCTGTGCTTACTGATGCTTTTTGCATTTATCCTAAAAGGGACGAGCTGAACATCTTTTAATATAGGTTATGATTTAAAAACAAAACAGAACAAACAAACTCAAAACCTCAAAACACAACACACCCCTCCCCAAATCAAAACAAAACCAAAAAAAGGGAACAGTCAACTAAGGTGAACGCTTGTGTCAAGAAGGGCTCATGTAGAGAAGGATGGATCTTCACCTGATATAAAGCAGCACAATTCCACTGGCTTACTGAGGCTCTGAGCAGGAAAATCTGCATCCAGTACTTGGAGGGCTTTACAAATGAAAGATTACAGTTTTGCTAATCAGATCACAGGTCGGCATCTCTATTATTATTTTATTAGGTTCTTGTAGCATCAGTAAACCCACAAACTAGAAGCAGAATAAGGGAAACTGATTGATCAGAAAGTTTTAGGCAATGCAGCCGTGCTATGTCTTGGAAACAGCTTCCATCTGCAAAGTAGTCTCTCAGGTTTTAACAGGTACTGGGGGGATGGTGCAAGGACACCCTTCCAACTCAGTCTTGGTGCAATAGCATCTCTGAGAACAGTTGCAGTGCCAGCTCAGTTGGAACTGAAATCACTGTGTGTCAGGGGAGATTCACACAATGCACCCCAAGCAAAGCTGAAAGAGAGGGTGCCATCACTGCCTCTCTGACCTCAATGACACTGAGACAGCTGATAAGGGGGAAACAACTATTATCCCAGCAGGGCAAACAATTATGGTGGTGTGTAAGGTTGGGTATAACCTACCAGCACAGGAACAGTTTGCTAATGAGCTGATGTGATGGTGTGAAGAACAACTGCTGGTGCTGCTGTCAAGTCCCATGTTATCAAATCATGTGCCTCTGAACAAGGCAGCTCTTATGCTAACATGGGGGAGAGGATGCTGCCTGGATGTAAATGGAAAGACTGACGTTCAGTCTCATTCCTGCACCCTCACAAGGAAATAGGAAGGCTTGGGTACCATCTGGGCAGAAAATTTACTTCCCTGCTTACATTGGAAAGAACCTCCCTAAGTTTGGCTCATGGGGACAGGGAGAGTAAGAACAGACCTGTAGCACTTAAAGCACGATGAAGCAATTGCCAACCTGGTTCAAGTGACTGCTAGTGACCAGTGGAATATTTGGAGCATATCTTGTTTTCTGAAATCCTGGTGCTACCATACATTATGAGCTTTGCCATAAAGAGCAGCAGGATTCCTTTTCACTTGTTCCATGCAATTTAATAGACTCTGAATACACAAAGATTTAATATCATAAATGAAAACTGCCTCCTTTTTTTATGCTCTAGCTGACTCCAGAATATTAAAATAGCTTATATAACTTCTGACTCTATGTATAGTATGCAGAACAGTTATAATAGCCATAGAAAACTTTCTTGTTTTGAATACCGCAAGACAAAGTTCTACTCTCACCTGCAATTTCATAGTGCCTGGAATGTGAAGTCTCATTGTCCAGGTCAGACTTTATCATTCCAGGGTATAAACTAATAATCAGTTAAGATTCTTTACCCAAACACATTTCAGCTGAAATCCTCATTAATTTGCTCTCTAAGTAGTAGTTCTCATTCCATCCTTAGTGCAAGATGGGGTTTTCTTTTCTGCTTCTGGTTTGTTGTGTGACCTTTGTCACTTTCTGCCAAACCCATTGACATGGACATTGTGATCTCCTTATTGCCATGATCATGTGGGGCCAACTTTCTGTCAGGTTTGCAAACAGAAAGTGCTTTACATGGAATTAATGGTATACAGCATCAAGGAATTGTGAGTTCCACAAATGAAGAAGGGAATCCTACTTTTTATCTCCATAGAATTTGTGCAACTTAAATCCAAGCTATCAACAGCACTCACATTTACAGAACCTGAGGTTCCAACCATATTTCATAACAACAACATATTTATTAGCTCAGAAATTCAGGCTGAAAGGCCAAAGACAACACAAGAAATTCTAGTGTGATGACAGGTCCATCTAGCGAGAAAATGGACCTTCAAATTAACAGGTCACTTGTCACCCAAAGATAAGTAGATCAGAAACAAGATTTACTGCCTGTAACAATGAACTGGAGCAAATATTGCCAAGGATGTCTCAATTTTAAGAGTCATTAGGGAGAAAAAACCCAGTCCTTTCCCAATCATTCTTTCTCATGTTATTTTCCATTTAATGTATATAAGCTTGTTAAATTCTTCCAGGATTACATTTGTGGCACTACTGAGGGAAAGTGAAACAGAGATCACCGTCTGAGGTAGAAGGAACAACCAACTTCTCTTTGAGGCTAGTACCCCCTGCAACAGTGGTGTTGGTTTTTTTTCAATGTACCTTAATGAAAGTAACCATTCTTTGAGATGGCAGCAAAGGTATGGGACAAAACCACACCTGAAAAATAATTAGAATCAGTAGAGAGAGCAGAAGTTGAACAGAGCAGAGTTTGCCCTATAAAGAAAAAAATCACATATGCATTTACATGTGCTTCAGATTTGCCTCTGGAAGCTGTCATTAAGAAAGAGACAGCTGTGACATGAACTGGACACTTTTGTGCCCAAGCCGACTGCAGATTACAAAGTGTTTTTCATGGTTCTGTACAATTTTTTCCCTGGAAAAAGAGGCAAGTATATCAAATTAGCCATGATTTTGGAAATTCTAAGTCTTTCATAGATGAGAACAGGCTAGGGCTCAGCAAAGTCCTTTTACTATAATTATTTTCTGAAAAAGACTCTATTGAAAATAAGCAACCAAATATCTGCAGGTTGAGTACCAGAAATATTCCACTTCCCAGCCAATTGCTCCAGCACCTGCTGAGCCTGTGGGTGGACAACTCATTGTAGAACTTGCAACTGTTTTGCTCTCTGAACATTCACATCTTTATCATTTTTGATTCTCAGAAGTGCTAATTATTAATAGGCATAAAGTCAGTTATAATAATACTTCTTCATAGCAAAACAAATAGAATGGGTGGGATTCTGTGAAACTTGTGATATTCCAGCACAATGAAATCTTATTTCAATATAGTTGGGTAGAGAGACAATAGTGCCAGGGTCAGAACATTGCTTGCTATGAAACACATCCGACTTATTTATATAAAACAATTTCATTCCCTTCTCTCCTACCCCTAAAATAACTGATGCAAGCAAACATGAATATGAAATAAAATAATGTGATTCTTTGGAGTCATTTCAGGAAATTGCAAATGTTTCTGAAATGAAAAATCCTTGCAAAGTCAATCAGCCGTTGCTGGTAGGTCAGCAGGGAGCTGTGCTGTGTCAGCCTATTTGCTCAGTGGTGCCAGAAGATGCAATAATGCACTGATAGACCAGGTTTAATCACAAGAATCTTTATTAAAAACAAAAGAAAAAAGGCAAAACAAAACCACAAAATATCAAAACAACAACGAACCACAAAAATACCTCAAACCAGAACAAAACCCATAATTATTTCAGAATTACAACAGCATTTCAGAGGTATTTTCTCATTGAAAAGTTAGGCTTAGCAATGAATTCATGTCAGTCCTGTCATCTGTTCTATATTCTATCATAATGTACTACTCAAACTTCTTGCATTTAAATTCTTGCTCCTGCTCCTCCTGAGATCAATAGTAAATCTACCACTGACTTCAAGGAAGAAATAGGAGGCACCAAATATGCCCTCCTTTTAGAAGAGTGTATTCAAACTAAACCGATTGGTTTCTAAATTTCAGAAGTTTTCAAACATTGTACATACTTGGATCCAAATGCAATTTATACGAATAAGAATAGATTTGCAATTTGTTTTCTTTCAGATACTCAAAGGGCTAAAAATTCCATGAGACAAAAACACCTAAACTTTTTCAGGAGCAAAAGAGAGCAGCAATTGAAATAACACGGATGTAGAGACACAAGTACAGAAGAACAAGAGAGATTAAAAAAAGAGAAAAAGAGCATTTTTCAAAAGCAGACATATTTGAAACCAGGTAAGATTTGTTGGAAAATTTCCCTGACTCATCACGGAAAAGGTAACAAGCAGACTGTCCCTAAGCAATCGTCCACTGCTGAGCTCCCTTTGATAATCTTCATGACAAGGTGTTGCCCATCAAAGTGAAAGCATTGCTGGAGCAATACAGGACACCTCTTGATAAAAGCAAACAAACCCCCCACAACTCCCTAACATGCCCTGAGCCATGCACAGAGCACTAAGGGAATTGATGCTGATGGGGCAGTCACGTGTAGAAATCCTACCACAGGAGAATTACATTGAGTTTAGATACAGAATCCTTTGAAGCAACAGAGAAGCAAATAAAGGAGAGAACTTTGCCATCCAACTTGGCCGAGTCACACTTTTACAAATTCCATTAAAACCACTTCTGCTAATGCCTTTTACAGTGATTCTTTGAGTGACCTAAATCACTCATTCATGACAATCAGCAAACCTGACTTGGACCTCATTCCATCAAGGTCTGTGATGGAACAACTTTGGAACTAGTGAGAGCAAAATCGAGAAAAATATGATTCTTAAAAGACATAACTGAAGCAAAAAGGGCATAAGAGCATCTGAAAACTTGATGAAAAATCTAATGGAAGAAGAAAGCTCTTCCCTCTGGTATTTTCACAGCTCTAAGTGAAATCTAAGCAGCCTTGAAACATCAAGCTAACACGCCAAGTTCTTCCAGATATCCCCCGACTGCATTGCTAAAGAGGAAAAGGTCAGTCCCAACAAAATTATCATCTAATCATTGCTTTTGGAGAAGTTATCCTAATTGCAGAGGAACACAATTTCACGGGTGTTGTAATTCATCTCCATATAGCCAGGAAGGATCTCTCATATGAGAAATTACTAAATATATAAATTGACTGATTGTTTATTTCTTTACTTGGTTTGAATAGCTTTATTTGTTTAAAATTCACCATAACAGGAACTTTGTGAATAGAGGTACTTGGAAGCAAATTGAATTTTCAATCATATTAGGAATTTAAAGAGCCAAAGTAATTCAATTCAGGCAAAAAAACCCATAGGTGACTAAAGCAGTTATCAAATGTAAGTCATTTAAGAAAATAAAAAAAAGGTGAAAATAAATATAACATACAGATTAGTTTGGAAAAAATAAAAACAATCAAAACTTATAGTGGTATATGGATTGAAAAAAGCAAGGTAGAAAAAAGAGAAATAACAGAGCTAATTCATTTTACTCACTCCTTACTGTAAAAGCTGATGAGCTCTACCCCAATTCTGAGATCTTTTCTTAATATGCTACAAATAAATGTAATCTGTGCTCTGATTTGGAAGCTTGTAAATAAAGATGACTGTCACGTGTGCAGCATTTAATTCTTAGTTGCAGAGGAGAAGGTAGCTGTGATAGGGCTGAAACAGAAGGCAGCAAGAAGGACAGAACTCAGTGCCATCCTTGACAGGGGGCAGTAAGAAATTTCCAAGCTGCCCAAATTCTGAAAGAATTAATTTTATCTTCCTGTTATCTGCTGAACTTTGGAAATATCACTGAGTACTAAAAATCTAGCAGAGACAAGAGACCTCATGGTATTTTACTTCAGTCTAAACAGAAGAAAGAACAACGTGTCATTCAATGAAAAAATACTTGAAATGTTACACCTGTGGTGCTGGGAAGAGCGTGAGGGAAGGAGAAAGAAAAATGTTAGTTCCAAGAGCCTGCAATTGAACTTCCTCCTCAGCTACAACCTTCAAAGTTCACAGCTGCACAACTAAGCAGCTTGAGCCTCAGTTCATGCAGACAAGGATCAGTGGCCCTGTAAAATTCACCTCTGATAAGGAGCACATGTAGTTACTGCACTTTTAGAGAAAGATGGTGACAAAATTAAAGACAGAGAAAAATCATCCCCAGGTGCTGGGGAAGGATGCCAGTGCTGCCTCTGTGCCAGAGTAACAGATCTTTCACGCAGGTGTTGCTGAGTTTAGGGGTGCACTCCAAGGGAGAGCCAAGCTACAGTGCCGTGTGACAGCACTGAACCCCTACACCTGGTGATTCCAAAGTTACAGGTAAGCAGCACAAGATGCAGGTGTTTCACCTGAGCAGAGCAAACCTAACACTTTGTGTACTGGATGGGGTTGTCTGATGCTCTCTTTTGGTATGAATGCTGACACTATATTCATTGAAGGCACAGTTTTACAATTTTAGTACTAATATTAAGGTTAGATATGACTTTCACATTCTTACTTCTAGTTAAATTTCCTAATTTAACTGAAAAGAGGATAAAAAAAATAGTTGGCAGCCATTGCAGTTAGTACAGTGGGGTTTTTTTGCTTGTTTTTAAACATGACACCCTGAGAAATCCACAGGGAATTTGAAGCTATAAACCCAGCTGATACACTTGGACGTGGGAAAAAAAAAAAAAGAAAAAAATACCCTGAAATTTCTCATTATAAAGTTTTCCATTCCTAACAACACTGATCCATTTTAAACCTGCTGATGTAATGGGCTACAAAGCTAATGCCTAGCAGGGCTGTTTTCAGGGTTAGGAGACTTAGGGTGCCTGGAAGAGACCTAGAAAAACACAGATGTAAAGTGTGAAAACAGATTAGCAATGAGCAGATAGGATGAAAATTGCTTAAGAGAGCATAGAAAGATGGTAGGGGAAGAGTGAAGAAAACTTTCAAATTAAGAAAAAGATTTGACAACTTGAATCTGCTACTGCAAATATCTCCCATCCCTCTCCCTTGAGAGAGCGTAATTTTTAATTTCTTCAGCCAAATCCCATTACTCAGCAGTTATCATGTTTTGAGCTCTCCCCAGGAGATGGGGAACAGGCATTTCACACTGTTGGTGCAATCCATTTCTGGGCAGACTTGCCAGCCACTGTAGTTTCTGGGATTCATGCCAGCAGGGATAAGTCTGCTTGTCAGTATAAATCCCATGTATACATAGGCCATAAACTTGTGCCAACCTTTTTTTTTTTTTTGGTTTGTCCTTCTATCCCAATTCAATGAAGCTCTCCCATTACCTAGTGTTTTTTTTCCTTTTACATTGAATTATCCTTGGAAACCACAAGGGTTTATAAGTTCAGGGAAAGAGGAAGAAAAATACAGCATGGATTTGAACTGGTTTTGCAGACCCTTTGAAATTTGCTATCGATCCCAAAACTCCACAGGAATCCCTCAGTCCTGCTCAGGAGGCAAAACTGACAGAGCTGCCTTTTACTGGGTGCTACCCTCACCTGTGCAAATTTTCTTCCTTAGCATTTTCCAGGGGACTAAGGTGGTGGTTTTTTGCTGCCAGAATCTGGGTTTTGTACTTGCCACCCGCACAGAAGAATCTGTTTGCATATGGTATTTATGCTGCTTTTGTGTGACATATGTTTGGACGTCTCACTCCCAGAATGGGAAGTCTCAGGCAGTGGGTAGGAGGGGGAACAGCAGGCCAAAACCGTCTGCTTTTGAGTGGAAAAGTTATGAAGCTCCAAATGGTTTCATTTTTGTGTTTAAAAAAAAAAAATAAACAAGGGCAAAGTATAAAGAGGGAAGAGGCACTGGTGAGCAGGAGGACTTCATGTATATATGCCTGTGTATGCCTGCATACATATGCATATATATATATATATACACACACACACACTCCCATCTTATGAACAGGCCAGCCTCAAGAACCCATGATTTCTCCAACTCCTAAATGTTACAGAGGTATGAATAAAAGAAAAAACAAAACAAGGCAGCAGTAATTGCACTAGAGATGGTTCAAAGCCAGATTCACTGCTGATTGCAGTAAACTCACAGAAGTAGCTCTCTGCTTTCTCAGAGCTATTTTAATTGCACCAACTTTTATTGGTTTTGTTACAATCCAATGGCATGGGGGATAAATAGGAAGGAAAAAAAGAGTCTTCATAGAAAAATGAACAGCAATTTTTTCCATGAAAACAGTTAATCAACTATTTTTGAGTTGTTTCAAATAAATGCGTCTTTGGTCATTTCATTATAGTTGTTAAAAGAAAATATAAGTGTTATTGAAGGTGCTTTACACATCCCTCCATGAGCACTTCTGGCACAAGGCCCAGTGGCATAAACACATACGTCCACATTTAATGTTATTACTCTGAATCATTCTTCCAGCACAACTATTTATATCAGTAAGGGTTTCCAGGGTGACTGAAGGTTCAATTTATTCCCCACACCAGCCAAATCTAAAAGAAACCCCTCAGATTTACAGACCTTGCCCTTGATCTTTTTGTGTCTTACATTGCCACTTATGCTATAAATACTATGAAGTTTTGAAGATATATAAAACATTCAAGTTTCACCAAACCTACAATAACAAGTGTTTGAAGTCTTTTCATAATTGGATTTGCCCTCTGTAGATGTTCTCATACGTTAATCAAATTTTGTACTAAAAGATTTGCTCAAAACATCCATTCTCTTTAAGAAAACAGATTACTTTTTTTAGTAAATTACATATTTTGATGTTCTCGTCACAGAAATGGAGGAATTCATTTAAATTCACTAAGAATTACCATCCAAAGACTGAAGGATATGAAATTGCAGCATAGGCTTTGTGGTAAAACTCTTCCCACTTGCTATTTAACTACCTATTAGTTGCAAAGACATGTAGGAAATAAGAGGTGGGTAAATTAAAGATTTGAGAAGGATTAGTAGGGAAAACCCAGAACTCTGTCAAACTCCTAGGAAATGGCAATTATAGTCATGTAAGGAAGGCAGGGGAAAGGGGCTTTGTCATGGGAACAAGGCACAAGGATAAACAAGGAACAAGAACATATAATGGAAGTTTTAAATGTCAGGGAACACATTTGCCGAAGGTGGGAAAAACAATTGCATTCAGTGTCTTGAGCTCAGCTTTGAAAAGCCTCAGAGAACACATCTGTAAGAGCAGAAGGGCTTGTGTTGCAAATCATGTACTGGAAAAGCTTCCTACCATTCCACTGCACAGGATGAGCCAGGCAGTAGGGCAGCAGGAGAGCACAAGGAGAAACAATCAAGTTCTTGGTGCGTATTCAGTGCTAAGAACATCTGTGGGTGGAGTGAGGTGATAGCCCTTATTTAGGTCCCAGCCACCTGCACGGTGAGTTTCAGAGAGGTGTGTGATGGGCCAGGTCTATGGAAGAACTTGCCACAACAATTCAATTTCAGGAATATTTGGAGGGACAAAAGCATCCACTAGGGAATGTCTAGGGATCAATATGGAGTAAATACCATTCCAGCTCAGCTCTTGCTTTGCAAAATATTTAATGTAGGATGTTTCTGTGACTCATTGTGCCACTTGTGTGAAGGTAGCATTATTCACTGAAGTTCTACCCACTATTGTCCCCACAGCTCTTTTACATGATGACTTTATCCATGTGAAGGGGAAAATGGGGATTTTCAGAGCAAGGTCCGAGCACACATCTGTGTCTATGTATGCCTGGCTTTCACAGAACTGAAAAAACTGAGGATGGTGATGCTGAAGAAGAAAGAATGATGTTGGGAGACATGAGACTTAATTTCAAAAGGGAGGAGGATGAACAGTTACACTTGGTTCATGACATAGATGACAAACTATGGCAGCCTGATGGAAAATCTCTTTACTTAATAAGCTTGCACCATCATTTTGTCCTCTACCCACAACTCTGCTTCTTAACATCTGCAAATCCCTCTATGCAGGAATTCTCTTTCTTCCATTTCCTCTCTGTGGCATGCTCAAAATCCTCTCTCTGCATTTTTTATCTTCTTTCTCACCTTAACTTGGACCATTTTGTACTACAGCTTTCGTACTGCAATCACAGATAAGCAGGTGAAGATGTTATTGTTTCAAGTGTTCTGTTCATTAGAGCATCTTCCAGCAAACTACAGTTCCATGGACTGGCTAATGAAGTCTGTGCACCTTAATGCAAAGGTACAAGTTATTCTGCTGCTCCACAGATCATGGATAGCAGAACATGTCAGATGCTTTTTTACCACGTGTTACATCAATACATTTTCTGGTTTAAATTCTACTCAATGATTTTTACTTTTTTTCTCTCCCATCCAGCTGTAGCAAGACTGGGGTTGTGCCATTATCATTCCCAGATTTGCATGCTCTCCATTTGCAAATGAGCATTTCAAGTGAGTAGGAGGTATGTTAGGTAGGGTGAGGACAATATCTTCCTTTCTATTCAAGAGCTTGCCAACAGAAGCATATGTAGGCTGGGCTGATTCCAAAAGTCTCTCGAGCATATGGAACACTCGTTTGTGCTGCACTCAGACCTCCCGCTCGATTTGGTGTGTTGGCAGAGCTCCCACCACAAGCACCTCATTTCACAGTCAAAATTCATTCTGCCATTATGGCTATTAGTCAAAGCAGACATAACTCACATATGATACCATATGATACGTTGTATGATGAGTGATGCAGGGGGTTATAGACATCAAAGTTTAAATTACAAAGTATAATGAAGAAGTGTTTCCATTACTTTTTATTTTATGATGACGCTGACAACATTAACTTCAACTTTGCTGGCATAAATGAATCCAAGAGGCAGGTATGGGCATGAAGCTCTTTCCAGGCTAATGCTTCTACTTTGGAAGTGAACTGCACTTTCAAAACCTTTAATAAATGAAGCTAAACTCTTCTTAATGATGCCACACTTGGAAAAGGACAATGCAAAATTGGCAGATTGGTACATTCTCCAATCTGCCTGAAAGTGCCATTCAGCATTCTAGAGTCTGTGTATTACATGTGCTGCTGGAGTGACCTTGAAGTCAATGTTTTCCTGAGAGCAATAGATTGGAATGAGCCAATGTTAGTGTGTGAGGCGGAGACATTCATTCCCAAATCCCATTTTTCTAATTGGCTTTTTTCTCTCTGATTGTTCATTCTCCTTTGATGGCTCCAAAAATGTAAAGTGTTCAAAAATATTACTCCAGGGTTGAATCTCATCCCACAATTTTGTCTCAGCACAGTGAAGTCCCTATCTGCAGTTATTGCAGATGAGCATTCCTGCATGAAATCAGTCAGTATTGATGTGCTCCAAATAAGAATCTGCAGCAGTCTTCCTCAAGTGGTTCTACACACTGAAGAGTAGCCCTTCAGTTTTAAAGAAAGAATTTCTTTAAAAAACCAAGGTATCACTAATTGCATTTATGATTTTTTCCTACAAATTCTTAATCTCGTAGCCTGTCATGGCTCAGGAAGGACATCAACTCACTATATTCTGAACTGTTTCAGTTTCCTTTTGTGTTACAAAAGGCAGCCTCGATTTTGGGTTGTTTTTTGATCTTGGGTTTTTTTGCAAGACTGAAACTGTTTTCAAAGTGCAGGTTATGGCAAATTATATACAAGTAGGAAACGCTGATGAAAAACATTATTTCCCAAGATTTTGGATTATGGCCTCCCTAACTTCCAAAGGTGGTGGATGCATTTGCTACTGTTTCCTGTTTTCCTATAATCTTTGGGTTTGCAGGCTTTTCCCATCATCTCTTTTACTTTTCCCTCTTCTGGTCCTCTAAAAACAGCAGTTTTGAGCTCCACTACCTTTTTTCTTTCAGTCATTCCATTGCAGAAGGAGCAAATGGCAAAGGTTATGTTTTCTGCATTGAGGGAAACTACCAGACTGCTTTGGCCTTAGTTCTCATGGACATAACAATCTAGTAAGGGAAAAGGAATAAACAAGAAAACACTTCAGACAGAAATAAACTGGATTTGTGTAAGGGCAACACTGAAGCATGGCTTTTCTTTACCATTTTTGCACAATCTAGTTTCACAGTTGCCCTCTGTCACATGAAATACTCTGTGTTAGCATTATCTCTTTCCTTTCCCTAATTACAGTGAAATCCTGAGGTTGCAAATGTCCAACTTTGTCTTCTATTGCATTCTCTGTCTCTTTTTTTTTCTTTTTTTTTAAAAATAAATTCAAAGTACAAAAGGTTCTAGAAGTTCATGAATAAAATAGCATTTTGTACTCACAAAGCTCTGCTCCTAAGAGGTTTACAAGATCTTTCAAAAACCTTAATGAATTAAGACTTATTATAATACTGTGAGTGGTGAAGTGTGATCCCGTCCTTCAGTTAGAGATAACAGCTTGGAGAAATAGCTCACTGTATTTTCCAGTGGCTCTTTGGCATATCATTTAGTAGCAGGCCCATAAAGATACAGAAGCAATTAATTCCCCATTGAAACATATGGTAAGTTAGAAACCAAAATAGAAGCTCAGTGTGAAGTGAAGCTGTGGATCTCAGACCATTCATGCATAAAAGGCAAAAATCCAAAAGTTGTGGGTAATGGGAACAAATACATTAATAAATCAGAGACACTCACAAGCTGGGGCACATGTAGGTTCCCACTACCAAAAGCAAAGACAGAAATCAAATCCCATTCACAGAAGGCAGAAGCAATGCCAAGAGAATCAAGTGACAATAGAGGTTTGGAGAGATTGTTGCTTTGGAAAAACACAGTAGTCTCCTGCTTCTTTATCGGGTGCTGATGTGTGTGATACCTCCATAACTAATGATCTCTTCTCTACTTTTCTTCTGTTCATTAAAACATGCTTTTTTAGCACTCATATATCAACAAACTGCTTGTATTTGCCATGCAGAAGTGACAAGAAAAAGAACTGGAATTAGTCCTGGCAAACAGAGTACCACTATTCAAAGACATTCCAGCTGTTCCCTATGAAATGCTAACTGTTTCTCCAGAAGGAAGTCATCTTAGTCAGGTAAAGTAAGCCAGAAGATAAGCATTATGTAGCTACATATGCCACCAACCCCATAATGTTTAAGGGGTTGCAGAAATAAAGGGGAAGGGGAGAGAAGCAGTAAAAGGAGAAATAATTCTAACTCAGGTTTGATTGAATAATTTGCAGAATCTGGAGCAACTGGATAATTTTTATTACGTTTTCCTTTTTCAATATAATCGCCATTTCTGGAAATGGGTTGTACTTGCTGCTCTCCCAAGCTCCTATCACAGTGAGACATCTCTGAACTAAGGAAAACAGACAACACGTCTGATATGAACAAAAGAAAATGAGCAGAAAATTGAAATGCCAAAACTGTGTGGGCTGTCTGTTTTGGTTGATGATGATGATAGGACGGTTTCTTTGAAATGTTTTCTTTTGCTATGGTACAAGAAGATTTGTTCCATGTGTGTCCAATTGGGACTTTAACACCCCCAC
>WEIV01028305.1:12574-27350 GCA_013390005.1 Calyptomena viridis | reverse complement strand
TTTAACACCCCCACCCCCTGCATGCACAAATTATTATTTCTCTCTTTTTTTCTATATTGTATTTTATGTTAAGCATGTTGCATGTGAGCACAATCAATACAGCTTGTGCCGAGACAGTAAAATGCATATTTAAAAGCAGTGCTTATTATTGGATTTTGTGCAGCACAGACAAGGACAACACAGGTGATGTGAGACTGCTGCATTAGTTTGGTGCTTGTGCCAGGTTTATCTGGACAGCTTATATGTGAAGCACAAGGCATCTCTGAGTCTGCAGTCATCTTGATTTACATTAAAGTCTTGCATTTTGCTCTATTAGTGACCTAGCCTTTCTACTTAACACCATACAATATGTTTTCAGAACACTGAAGTTAAAGCTTGGAGTTGTGTGAAAATCTCTAGCTCATGTTCTTATTCACACCTACAAACACCCATATCCCTGGTTGCTAGAATTGGCATGTTTCAAGGAGAAAGTAGAAATTGCCTTTGCTGTAAGCTTGACATCCAAGGCCTTGGACACAGCAGAAACGTCTACAAATGTTAACTCATCTGGCCTCATGCCCCAACCAAGAGCAGTTCCTCTGTCTGAAAAGGTGGTTTCTTTGAGGCCACAGTGAAGCAAAGTCTGGCTCTGTATTGCAACGGCACTACTAAAAAAAGTTTAGAATAAACACTGTCATTTAAATTCCTCTGTTCACTAAAACTAAGAAATAAGAGCACAAACCCACTACATAACAGTATGTAATAATAATCTACAACAATATTTGTATAGCGATTTGCAAGGTATTAGAGAAACACTTTGATTTTCCAAGTGCCAAAAAATATGTTGCAGCCTCATTGTCTAAAGGCTTTCTAGGCCTTTTCTTGTCCCATGACCTTTTTTTTTTTGTTCTATGTTTCTACATTTCTTAGCACAGTGGGATCTAGTTGAGTAACTAAGGGCTTGCAGGTGTTCCTGCAGTACAAATAGTAAGTAATGATAAAGTGTGTACACAGATTAGATTTCTTGAACCTGTAAATATAGTCTGTTCTCTACAGACTGTTCTGTACCAGAGCTAACTTAGGAGTCAATATCTGAAGAATAGTCCCGCTGGAGCAGCTGTATTTTATCTATTAGAGCATCTTATCCTTCAGCTGTGATCAGACCTTCATGGGACTAAACTCCTAAATAAGTTCAAACTTCTTTTGATTTTTCTTTTTTTTTTTTTAAACTCTCCCATTATAATTGCCATAATGTTCCCTAGTGCCTGCCATTTTGTGCTCTAATGATACTTCTCAAGTGATCAAAGGCACAAAGCTAAGTACACCCTCTGGGGAAAGGAATGTGTTTCCCAGCTCCCTGCACTGCACCTTTTAGTCCCCTGTTGTCTTTATTATTGAAATCAGCCATTAGAACACTGTGCTGCTCTGAACAACATCTCACACTGTGGAATGTGATTTTTTTTTTTATATTAAACTGTTCAAAAAAGTGAGAGAGTAAAAATTTACTTATGAAATGAAAAGGCTGCAACTCCCACCTTCCTAACAGATGTTTGTGTGGATGCATGGATTTCCACCTACTTTTAAACCACAACTGAGCCATTTTTCTGCAGCTTTATGGAACAGGCATACACTGCATGTGCATGAGTGTGCGTGGGTGCTGCTCGTGCTGAGTTGATACAAAAACAAGGAATGTAAAGCAAAAACATGCAGTAGGAGAGCACTACAATTGGCATGGTCATCGTGTCATATGCAATGGTCACTGAATCACTTGCTCCCCACCATCCCAGAGCTCTGCAAAGCCATGACTAATATCAGAATGAACTCCTCCCTGCTCTCTGCAGCTGATTCACACAAAGAAGGCAGTTCAACTCATCAAGACCTGTGAAGCTCCAAGCTAAAGCATAGGCCCAGTTCTCAATGTGCTCAGATCAGGGTAGTTTCCTTCATTTTAAGTGGGATGCACAAGCTCACTTCAGAGAAGTACAAGCTGGACCTTTCTCTCCTACCATTTAACCAATAAGCCCGAGCTGAATTCCATCCTTATTTGGCTTACAAACTATTTTTAAAGTTATCCCCAGCTTGACATTTCACTCTGGAAGGAGAGAAACCTACACAACAATCATGGAAATCCCCTACACAACAGCAAACATTCTGGGATGGAGGCAACTGGGGAACTCTATCAAAGGGAAAAAACCCCACCAACACACAACCAAAAAAGCCCCAAAACCCACATCTACACTTAAAAAAAGTGCCTCACATCAGCCTCATTCTTTACAGGTTACAAAGGTTACACTGTAGCTGCTATTTTATACAGGCATAATCTATTTTATTCTGACTAATCCTTTGAAATATCTGAGCTGTGAAAGTTAGGCAAATATACTTCTCATAGTCCATTAAAAAAGAGCCTAAGGAGGTTAGTCTTAAAACTCTAATTATTTTCTCCTGTGGGAACTCGGGAATAGTTGAACAACAGACTATTATACAACAGCCTAACATCAGCTAATATTCATGATGAAACTGAAAATATACTATTTCTTGTATGGTTCCAGTACATCTTCATTTGTCAAAATGATCACAAAAGTCAATAAATCAGAAAAGCTAGTAGAACCCCTGTAAATATAAACTAAAAGCCATAGCCCCTTTGACCCCAGGCACTTTGCATTACCAGAATTCCTGACAATAAATACAGGGCATGACAGCATCAGTGAGCTTTGTAGCTTCCCTATGGACATCAGCACAGCAATATGTAACATGTAGACATTATTCAGCACCTGTGAAAAGAGTTATTAGCTCAAAGGAAAGACTCTAAAAAATTAGACCAAAATGCACTTAAAGAGGATTAGGTAAGAGAGAGAACCCAGGGCACTTTGCAATCATAGGCTGGTAACCTTCATTAATCACAAGGACAGAAATGCACAGAGAAGATGAATTGTTCATGAAACCAAAGCTTGGCCAAAATGTTAAATAATATATAACTATAGCACATTCGGTACCAAACCAGCACAAGATGCATATGATTCTATAGGCCATTTGTAAGAAGATAAAAGAAAATTACGTCCCACTGGAGACTTCTGAAAATTAACGAGACTGTTGAGTATTCCTATAGCTGAGAGGGGTTTGGCTTTTTTTTACTTTACAAGATGGATTGCAAGTGTGCTTGAGCAAAATGCACAGTTATTTTTATACTCTGAAGACATATCCATTGGTGCAAGATGTAAGGAGATAAGCCAGGCTGTTGCAATGAACCTCCAATCAAAATGGGACAATGTATTTGAGCACTTGAGCATTTCCACAACATTATAAATCTCCACAGTATGTCACTGAAAATCTTTGCTGTTGTTTTCTCTCTTGTATTTCTGCGTAATTCATTATAAAACCAATAAACCAGGCAAACAAACAAACAAAAAACCAATTTTCTTTAGCCTGTGTTGTTTCAGCTCCTTACAACTACCATTATTTTTTTACCCGTTTTGTCCTTTTCCTTTCAATAACTGTGCTTCTTCCCCTCTTTCTTTTACTGATACTTTCAATTAAACTGAAATCAGCTGGGCTTCTTGTTCTTCTAGTTGCTTCCTTATTTACATATCACCATTGATAACACTTCTAAAACAACTCTGGAAGCATAGTTTCTTGGGTTTGTAAATACCTTATGTTAATGTAGTCTTTGTGAGTGATGCTTTGAGGTTTCTGCTAAAGGACTTTAGGCATAGAAACAACAGATAAAATATAAGCACCAGGCATGCAGCTCCCCTCTCCAGCCCCCTCTTGCCAATATACCTTACACCTGACCCAGAAGGTTGATTTTCTACAATACATTGAATGCTTCACTAGCAAAGGCCAGCAAGGGTGACAAGTGCTACATGGAAAACAGCCCACAGAAAAATTGACTGATACTCCAAAACCTCATTTCAATTAAACCACTCAGTAACAATCAACTGATAACAACCTTTAGTCATTACTGTTCTTGTCCCAGAGTTGAATAAGCAGCTGCTTCAAATCGGACACTAAATCCGCTTTCTAGTCAACAGATCAATTTGAGGTTCTCTACTGAAAGTTCATAGGATTAAAACACAGCAGACATAGTCAGCATTTGTTAGGAAATACTCAAAATAATAATTCTAGAGAAGACTGCTTTACAAGATGAAACTTTAATAGCACAGAAACAAAATATTGTGATTTATGTCTTGTAAAAAGTAAAAAGATAGCTGTAACTCATTCATTAGTTTATACCTGGTACACCAAGCCTTTATAAAAATATCGCATAAGAAGGGGCCAACTTTGCCCCAAACACAGTTCACAGCAATAGGCAAAAAGTCTCACCAAAAAGGAGCAGCAGCATCAAAACCAGCTTTGTAATAACCCTTGGAGAACTACAGCTTCTTGTCTCTGCCCCATGCAAAGGCACAGCCCACACAGAGGCACACTGGTAAGTTGTATCCATGCTGTCAGTGCTTCCAGTTACATCAAGGATGGGCCCTATAGTGAGGAATTTTCCTTTCAGACAGCTTTTTAAAGCAAGCATTCATTTTTTTGGACTAGGGATTTAAACAAATTGCTTTAGTATTGGGAACTTTTTAAATTCTGTTCCTATCCCAAGAGTAAAGCTACAAATTAGCCACTGCTAAAACTCCAGACTTGCCTCTGGCAAATTTATTACAAGACCAAGTAAATCACAGCCTCTTCTACTATCAGTCAACAAGATCTTTTTTAGTGGCCTAATTGCTCAATAAGGAGTGGAAGAAAAGGATTAACCCTGCCTACTCCTCGGTGTTAGGCAGAGGTAGATTGCCAAGCACTGCAGTTCTGTCCAGACTGTGCCCTGCACAGAACGCAGAGAATGAGAGAAAATGCAATAGGACAGCTGCAGAGCACATGGGCTTTGAAGTCAGGGGCACAAATGACTGTCAGCACCTCTAAAAATGACAGCACTATTACAGACAGGTGAGGGGACATTGTATCAAAATCTCCAAAAACATTAAGACTTAATATAGGATAAAAAAAACACCCCAAAACACCAGTGTTATTTAAATGTCCTAGAGTACTAAAAACCTCTGGATGTTGCAGGCAGATATGGCACAAGACCCAGGAGAAATCGACACATTTCTGGGATGACAGATGGAGGCCAAGCAATTCCACCTTGGGCTCATAAAACACCACCGTAAACCTACATTCAGGCAACTGAACCTCATACAAGGAGCCTTGGAGAGACAATGGGGCTCTCCATGTGCACACATTAGGTTTGGTCTTGTCTGCAAGTTGTCTTAATCTGAAGGCACCTCTTTATTGGACCACACATGGGCCACAGGCATTTGGACTAGAAAATCAAAGGCAGCAACATTCCTTGTTTGCTACTGGCAGCAGAGACAAAAGTCCCTTTGTTTTCCACAGAGACATGTACATGTTTTACATGTATTGGTGACCCTTTTTTTCCTTCCTTGGCCATAGAGTCAAATCTAAAGAGAAAAAGTTTGAAAGTTGGAACTGAATGATTGGAGTGGATGAAGAGGAACTGAGGAGTAAAAGTGACCTTCTTACTGACAATCCAAAAAATTGCCATATTTACTCGGCTCAGCAGAGCAAATGATGGCAAAAAGCAGACCAGATCTTCTGCCAGAGCATAACAGCATCAGTCCAGTGGCTTCAATATACTTTAACATAATAGTTGTGTAGCTGGGCTCTAACGAATTGCAGCTACATTATATCCTGAAGGATTCATACCAGGAGAAAAAGACTAAAACACCCACTAATTTAACAGTCTTAGTTTCTTTTTATCCTTATTTTGCTCCAGTGTAAATGTCTTCAAACATAGAAAACCACTAACAAGTACAGTGTATTTTGCAACACAGTATTAATAGACTTATACAATCTATCAGATATTAAGACGGGTGAGTTATACTGATAAATACGTTGACCAAAATTAAAGTGACACCAGTAATACATATGAAAGAACGAGAGCTGTATGCTTGGTTTGAAAGTTAGCTGGAAAAGCAGAGGGAAATCAGCTGAGAGAAATCACTGTGCAAGAGGTGACACAAGGCCAGCAGTCTCTGGGTAATACCCCACTAGACAATGGCAGACTAAGGTGTGCTTTGGGGGATAAAACAGTCCCTCTCCTCTCCCAGACACACCACCTGGCAAACAGGAATTACAGCACTCCTGACTTTTCTGTTTTGCTTTGATGTGTGGTGCCTTCCCCCCCAAAATGGTATCCAGTCAAATTGATCCCTCATTTTCTGTATGAGGGTGGGTGGAAGAATTGTTTGTTCTTATGAAACATTCCATTAGCCGTAGTATTTTGCAGTGATTTAAGACTTTGTTTAAACTTTGGGTTGTACCATTTTTTCCACAAAACCCCAAGCCATAAATTCCCAAATACTTCTTTTAAAACATCTCAACTTTTTCATATGCTAATCATTTTCTGTCATAAACTATTCCCTGAGTTCAGCCCGAAACTGGTAGGAGTTTTATCTCAATATTCAACTGTCTGTGAATTTACTATTCATCAAGAAAAATAATCACTTGGATTTTCTTATCAAGAAACCTAAAGGAGAGGAATGATGGTCACAGGAATTGCATGCTGTAGGACTGAAAAGAAAAAGATATTTATCAAAAAAATTGTTAACAAACATGGCACACACAGGTCCCCTTGGCATCAAGAAATAAAAGGGAGAGACAAAACTCACATACAAATTAGTTATAAGGTAGACATCATTTCAGATTACAGCAAGAAAAAGAGTTCATAACAAATAATAGAAGGACTTGCTAGGAAAATAAGGTACATAACACAAAGAATAGATTCTAAATAATAGCACCACTCTGAGAAGTACATTCATTTAATTTGCATGAAATCCTGAACGGTCTCAGCTGGCCTCACTGGGATAGATGGGTCAGCAATTGCCAAGGGAATAGCTGCAAAAAAAATGAAATAATTGTAATTCACACTTTCTCTTCATTCTGAGAAACATAACCAGTGAGTAATAACTTGAATTTTACCTTTGTAGACTTTGGGTTTTTCTGTTCTGCATCAGTAGATAGTGCCAACGATAGCAGAAGCTCATTTCTAGAAGTCAAATACTTTGTGTAAGCACCTAAATATTTAGAGGAATTTGGAGTTTGTGAAATGCTGAGGATGCTCTGTGTGTGAGTAGAAAGGCTGCAAGGACAACTTATTCTACAGTATTTTGTCATACCATTGGCAGTAAATCGCGGGGAGGGTGCACATAGTTTTTTTTGCTGAGGGTTTGGCTGGTTCTTCATTCAGTAAAACCATACCTCCTGCCAAAATCCTGGGATTTAATATTGTGTCCTTGGTCCAAACCTTCCTTCCCTCTGTTCAAGCACCCCATTTGTTTGTATTAGGTGTCCTCAGATGGCTGATTCCTGCAGGTAAACACAGGGCTGGTGCAGTCCCTGTGAGATGAGGCTGCCTGTCCTTGAGGGGCACAGAGAGAACACCTTGTGGCACAGCCACCCCACCAGGGCTGCTATGGCAGGTGAAGGAGCAGCTTTAATTCATCCCTTCCCCACCAGACCAGGAGGGACACTGCTTTTCTGACACTCTGGGGGTCATCACGTCATCCAGGTGGACCCCATGGGCCCCCGTGTGCCTTCCTGAAGAGCAGAGCTGTCTGTGGCTGAGGACAGTGACTTTCCTGCCTCCAGTGCAGTGTGGCAGCAAAGCCTGCCCTTCAAACCCTGAGCCAGCAGGCACTGACCAAGCTCCACATCACGGTGGGGTAGAGGGATGCTCTGTGGTTTGTTCCAGTCTCTCACAGTCTGTATCACCTGACAGGACCGTTCCACTTCCTGAGAAGTCATCTTGCATCTTTTTTTCCCTGCTCTTACCAAGATCACTTGAGGGCCTGGAGTCCTTTCCTGAGGCAGCTCTGCCTGACAAGGCTGGCAGAGCCCAGCTGGAGCTGCCTGGAAGCAGAGGGACCACCTGATAACCCAGCAGGATGAAGCAGGCTATCTTTTCTCTCATCGCTGCCCAGCAGCAGCTCAAATTGGAGCAGAAACACTCCTCTGACTGTGCCTTGCGTGCCTCAGTGTCCACAGCCTTACTGCAACAGTGGGCAGAGGAGGGAGGGGTGGCAGGGACACTCTGTTGAGGTGAAGGAAGGCTGTGGTGATGTCCTCACCAACGCAACACTGCCGGGAGCAGCGGATGTGCCGGCTGCAGCTCCGGAGAGCACTGCCCGCCCAGATGGCACGGGGGGAGAGCAGATGCTCTGTGACTCCTTGTGCTCCCTGAGAGGGTCACCTCTCCTACGTGCTTTTGGGTCTGGGAAGAAAAGGTGACCCCAACTGGGGCCTGTTTTCACGCTGGCAGCAGACCAGCAACTGCTCTCCGGATCTGCTCTGCTGACTTGAGTTTCAACTATGCAGCACTAATTTGCCTCATCTCCTGACAATCAGTCTTGTTACATACATTGCCCTCCTCTTAACTTTTTTGAGACAAGTTTTACAACATGAGGGCCCAAATCCTCTTGTGCCCCTTTTGTGTATATGTAAAAACACATCTGTCCAACTAGATAGATGTTGATTTAGCAGAGCTGGGAATGAAGAAGAAGAAAGGGAGATGGGCTCTCACTGCCAGCTGAGTGCTTGTCTTTTCTTGGGTCAGAACTCATAGAACAGAAACAACAAAAGACTCTGAGAGGGATATAATTTTGTCCCTAGGCCAAATCCTGCTCTGGTGCCTGAGAGTCACTTGTCCATCATGATCTTGAAGGTCCTCCAATGTTCTATTCCCTGCAGCATCCCTAGATAACCAGTTTTAGTGCTTAATTATCCTTTTTGTTGGAAGATGTTTCTCCATGTCTAAATTCACTTGCTAGAAGGACACATTAGACCTTTTGCTATTCACAAGAGGTGTGGAGAAGAGTTTAGTTGCTTTATTTTTACAGGTTACAGTAAAATACTGGTTGTGCCTGTGTGATCAACCTTAGCTACCCACCCTGGGACACAGGTACAGGCTGGCTGTGTCCTGACTGGCTGGCAACTCTCCCATGGGTTTCTCCACCATGGACAAATATACTCAAAGCTCCCTCAGTGGCAGCTCCTGCCACAGTACAACAGCAAAAAATATAGAACAAGTGTTACCTGGGGCCCCTAGGATGCATATGTCTTGCTTTATAGGTGTCACACAAAATTTACTTCCATGGAAGTCAGTCTGTGTAGGTATTATCCACAAGTCTATGGATTAATCTCATCCTCTCAGTCTATATTCAAAAGTGCATTTGTAAGTATTCTCAAGACAGCACTCTTTATCTCTCTAGTAGTAGAGATCCTGTGATTTAATAAGGTTTTCTTTAATTTTAGTTATATTGAATATAGCCCACTTACAAATCTTGTGTATGTGTAGTGTGATACTGCAAACTCCAGTGATTTATCACAGCCTCATTGTGTGATCATGTTTTAAATAATTTTTAAATTGAATACAAACACTCTATCCATATGATGGAGGTACATATATTATGGCTATAGTCCTTTTTGTTGAAAGCTTATGGCTGAGAAAATTCACAGGAAGGTTTGGTAACAGGAAACATGTTTAATAAATGTAAGGTATTGATATTAAAGCAAACAGTTATTCATGCTATATTTTAATTTAAGTGGTTTTTATAGGAGCATTCCGAAGTAATTTATATAGATACAGCTTTTGAATGTCTGGTTTTGTCACTAATAACAAAAAATGCCCTTACAGAAAAAGGCTGTTACCTGCAGGAAGAGGCTTCTATCAACCTAAACAGAAAGCAGAGGCTGTAAGGCCACACTCCTGTGAAAGGTCATCAGCTTCAGTACAATGCTCCTTGTCTGCTTTCATGTCATCATGCAGTGGGAAAAGAAAGGCAGTGATATTTTCCTGACACACTCGAAGGGTGTGTTGACCTGGTATATATCGGTGAGCAGGAGGACTTTGGAAGACTGTATGAAAGTGTCCCAATAAAAGTATATTGTTTAATGGAAAGTTACTCTAAGAACAAATGTGGGAACCTTCAGATCCTATATGCCAAAGAATAATCTGCTCTCAGTTTGGGGAGCGGGGTATGAGGGGAAGGTGTGTTTATTGTATGGAAACTTATGAACAATTAAAAATTAAAGTTAACCAGCCACTTCAATTTTCTTCCTTAATTTGGCTTCCTCTAAACTCAAGAGTCCCTAACCTTTCCTGAAATAATGCAACTCATCACCCTATGAAATATTCGGGCTGAGTTTTCTGTGAATGTCAGATTCATATTTTCTCTTGAACCACGGATAGTGACTAAGTACACATAGAAACATTTCTGTGCTGTGGCTTGTGTTAGCATTTAGTATGGTTTGAGAAAAACTCTTAAAATATTCACTTAATTACAGTGCTAAAGTAGCTTCTAGAAATTTTTTGAAATTACTTTTCACTTCTGTTTTGCTAAAGCTAAAAGTTAGGATCCATGTTCTGAGTAGGTAAAAGCAAGACACTATGCAAAGGCTGTTCCCCGGACTGAACTGCCCAGCAGTCCTAATGGCCCATGCAAACCCTGTAAAAATGGCTTGAATTGCATTTGAATACCAGATCTCTCTTTCTGGCTGCTGGTGAAGTAGTATATTTCCCTGAAAATCAAATTCAACTATGCAATTTTGAATGATTGTAAATATCACCAGCAGAAAGCCCATTCTAAGCTTGCAGATCTCATTTCCACGTTTAAGGTTCCACTTCCTTGTTTGCCCATGGATGCATTTCACTCAAATAAAGAAATTACAAGTAACTGCAAATATGGTCTCCAGAAGTCCAGAAGTAAGACCTGAACTCATCCAAATAAAGAGTAACACTATCATTTGACAGACAGTATTGCAGACTAAATTTTGTGAATATTCACACTGCCAGGAATCCTTGGTAGAAATTTCATATGTGTGAGTAACACTGAATGTGACATATGGGGAACTTGTATATATTCTGCTGGGAAGCAAAGTCATCTTAGGGAGTTAATCACTTTCCTCTAATCACTATTGTCATGGTTTGTACCCTTTCTGATAATCCTTCAGTATTATAACAGTGAGAAGCTGGGCTGGAGCATGGCTATTCAGTGCACAGTAAATTGGTGCACAGAAAAACACAGTTGTGCACACTCATACACAAACCATTCCCCATTAAAATCAATATTGGATCCCCTGTTATTAAATCTGAGTATCACAATACACTCAAGGCACGTTTCTTTAATTCCAAGCAGCAAAATTGTTCACAAGGTGCAATGAAACCACTAAGAACATCACTGGTATTGATTAATGTAATATGACTGAGGGCAGAAATTAAGCTGGGGATAGGGGTCTCCATTAAAAATGTTTATTGCTAAGTGCTCATGTATCACTTCAGTTCCTCTGCAGATGGGATAAAAACCACATTACAACCTTCTTCAGGGAAAAAGAAAGACGTTTAACTGACATATTCGTCAAAGAAATTTTGCTTCCTTTCTTTACTCCAATCTTATTTAGGGTGCTAAGAGTGCTAATAAAACCTGAGAAGTACCAGTTTGGGAAGAGAGTTAAGTATATTGCTTAACACAAAGCAACACTTGAAGCAATATATATGCTTTTCCAGTCAGCTCTGTTCTGCATTCAGTGACCTGAGTCTCAGCCTGGGTAAATCAGATCTCTTTTGATATCTGGATATATAAGATACATAAAAACTGTGGTGCTCCCTCACTGGTGTTTTCCCTACCCCACTAAATTCATTAACTCACCCAGCAGCTCCACCAGGTTGTAATCAACTCAAGAAAACGTCGTATAATGAAGAATAAAGGAATTATTGATATCATCCCCTCCTCCTGCCACTCTCCAAGCAACTTCAGTCAGATTGACTAGCAAAGAGTTTTCACAATGACCCACTTTGGTCTGTGGTACTCTGTGGGTACCTACAGCTGCTCTGAAATTATTTGTTTTTGCATCCATCTTTTTCACTTGCTGTTCCAGGCTCATCAAAATGGAAAACTCAGATCTGATTCTAAAATTTCATAACATTTAAGCATTAGTAGAACTTATATGGAGCTTAACTTTACAAAAAATACAGTTACAAAATATAGTTCCTAGGGTATGTTTTCATTTGCTTTGTTGTTATGAGACCCATTGAGTTGTATCAGCTTTGTAATAAAACCTGCCATGTTTGCCTTTGCTACTACCCAGAGTCAGAGGGAGGGCCAAGAATTGGAAAGACTTCTGATGAACCTTTCTTGGAACACCAACGGATTTGGTTCTTACTTGTTCTTTACTCCTATGAGGTCCTTTGACTCTAAACCCAGGGATTAGCTTCTCTTTAGTGATTTTTACTTCCTTTTCATCCTAAGTTTTGTCTAAGGGTTGTTCTAAATTCCATGGAATGAAGTGATGGATCTGGGAAGAAGAGAATGGTGCACAGCTGAATCTACAGGAGACTAATTTCTGGCATCGAAGAGAAACTTGCAGATAATTATCAGATAATACAGACAGTAAGATGCTATTGGCACAATACATATGTAAAGAATTTAAGACAGATTATCCAGGAAAAGCTCCCTGTGCCCTTGCACTGATAAGCAATTACTTGTGCAGTGGCACAGTCCCTACTCTTACCTCACCAATTAAAAACTTCCACTGTGCTGCCTCCAATGGAAAACTGAACACAATTCTGCGTAGATTCCTGTCTCTATCTCTGGCAGGGCATACCAAAATCTGCACCACCACAACATACACTCATACAGATCCCAAGAAAACAAGAGATCAGTTAAAAAGGTATAGGAAAGCTCAGAAACTTGCCATCTGGTAAAGGTCTTGGATTACACACAGCAAACGTATTTCTCTAGTCCAAAGCCAGTAACAGTTCCAGTTAGCCACAGTTCTAGTTTTCCTTTCATAGTTCTAACATGCACACACAAAAACATATAAAAACAGGGCAATTTTTTTTTTTAGTTAGTTAGTTTACACATCCCTGAAAACAAAATATTCTCTTAACATGCCTTTATTTGTTGAAATGTTAAGAGAGGCAGTGCACAGGTACCAGGACACAGTCAGTCTGTGGATACACCCTAATGCTAATGCATGAGCCCCCCACGCTTGTGGCAAATACAACAGAGGGAGGAACAGCTAAAAAGCTGGAAAAGAAGCAAAGGAAGGAAAGCATGTGTGAGTGAGTGAGAGTGGGAGAAAAATCCACAGTCAGGCCAGAATTCTGCTTGCCAAAAAAAAAAAGCTGAGATCTATTTCCAAAAGAACTGAGTCAAACCAGGGAAACAAAAATAATAATTCTGTATGCAACTTAGAGCAGCAGCTGCTATCTGAGAGAAAACATGAGATGAGTTAGAAGACACAGAAGATTAGTCTTTTTTTGGTTTTCAAATTATTATGTTTGTCAAGCTTTTGGCTCAAAAATGTTTGACCTAATCACATCTGTTTTACCAACTTTAATGAGAGGCCCAGCAGCTGTAGCTGGCAAAACAATCTCCAGATCTGCAGACACCCTTCCAATATTTGGGCTCTTGTCTGAACAAACTAGGGATAACAAACTGTATACCCTAAAAGTGCCTATGCTGTGCATAACCACTTACAGACAGGTGCTGCTGCAGCCACGCTGCAAACAAGCCTTTTCTAAATTCAGCTGTTCCTTGGCTTAGCCTCTGGAAATGGAAACCCTTTACTCTGATGAGTGTACATTTATTTCACATTTTTGCAAACAATTAACTGAAGCCTCTTTGTCTGCACCCAGATACAAAGGCTGCTGAAGAGAATTTAGCACTGACAACTTGGAAGACAACATAGAAAGTCATGCAAGTAAGATGAACCCAATCTGTCTGAAACTTCAGAAAAGGTGTTTTGCAGAAGCTTAAAATAGCACACAGATTTCTTTTTACCACACAAGTATGCATATAACAAGTGAAAAAAAAAAAATCCTGATGAATATAGTTACAAACAAATGAACTAGGTAGATGATCTAAACCAACTTTTTTTGAGCCCTTGCAACCTGCTGGGTTTTATTCGGTGAGAATTTCCTGTCTGTCTAATTTTCATTGGCACATCAATTTTCTTGCAGTGCCTGATTCTCTTTCAACATCTGCTGCTCAGTTTGACAGTATTAATTTTGGATTTTTCCCCAGATCTGATTAGTTGAAGATTGTAGTGAATGCTGGCAAAATATCTAAGCTTTCTATCTCTTTTCTCCTCTCCTTAATGAAAAAATGTTGAGATTCATAATCATTGCTATTACTGTATTAGATACTGAAAATCATAAAGTTGTTAGCAAACTATTATACATACTAATAGAGATAGGTTTTCTTCTCCCTCCAAACATTTTCTCCACCTGTCCATACACACACTTCATTATTCATGGCTACTGTAACCGAGAATTGTAAGCACAATCTCCTAAGCATATATGTTGAAAATGTTCAATTTTTCATGTGTGTAAATTCTGAAATATTGTTCTGTAAACACTACTGAAAGCCACAGAACACCCAAATAGGATGTAAACAAGCACATGATAATTCTTTGGTTGTAGTTAGCAGTCCCAAGTGGGTGCTCTATGCCATTAATCATGTCTCAAACACAGCCCTTACCCCAAGGGGCACACAATCTGTGTTTGAGGGAAGTGCTGAGGTGCTCTCAGGCAGAGCAGGAAAGCTCAGGCAGTAATATTTGTCAGTGTGATCAGTGGCAGCATCATACATGAACGACATTTATTTCTGCACAGATGATGACAATTTAGGTATTCAAGCAGAACAATGAGGCAGCTCTACGAAACCACTCTGATCATGTTGCTTGTGTATTAAGAAACCTGAGAAAAACACGTTGGTTGCTCATT
>WEIV01028303.1:1711-12464 GCA_013390005.1 Calyptomena viridis | reverse complement strand
GCACAGGGCTTTGTTCCTGCCTTTGGGGGGCCTTTCCCTCCCACTTCTGGGTGTCTTTCCATTTGATCTGCCAGTGCTGACCCTCAGCCTCTGGATTGGAGCGGATTTGATCAAATCTTGTGTCCCTTGACAGTCCCCAGCCCTGGTGTTTCCCCCTCGGCTTTCCAGAACCTTCCCTGGGGATATGTGTGGGTCAGGGGTCTGGAATTCCAGGCAGGTGTGAGGCCAAGCTGTGCTCCCTGTCTGTTCCCACAGAGCCGTTTGCCTCCTATCACACCATGAGTTGTTTTTGTCTTTTCTTTTTCAAATAAAGAACAAATTTGGATTTTGATTTACAAATCGTGAGTTTTTCCCTCACCGGGCACACCAAAGACCAGTAAAGCTTTTAGCTTTTCCATCTGTTTATAAAGCAATACTGTATTATAAAAAATGGGTATTTTTATCACATGCTTGATTGTTTTGGGTTTTTTTTTTAAGACGTGCACTCTGAACATATCAAACCTGATTTTTTTCCTACGAACTTATCGCTGTCTGCGCACAAGAGATTTTTGGAGAAGGAAAGGACGGGGCCCATCCTATCAAAACAATTCCCAGCGATGCATGAAGCAGTAACACTTGCTAGGGGTAGGTCAGTGGGAGTGTTCCCGAGAGGAATGGATGAGAAGGGTGTTCCCTGACGGGCTGGCCTGGAGCTGCTGCACAGGCTGTGGTTGTGTTTGGGGATCTGGAGGGACGGGAAAAGCGTTGCCCTCCAGGAGCCTGGGATTGCAGCAGCATCAGGAGGGGTTGGGGTGAAGCAGGACTAAGCTGTGGTGACTGGAGAAGCTCTGTGGTTCCCTGCTGCTTTCCTGGCTGTCTCTGGGAGAGCTGTGACACCCGGGTTCCCTCCCAATGTCCTTTGCTGTGTTTCGGGCTGAAAACAAAACCAAAAACCAGATTTGGGACCAGAAGTTACGAGTGAGTCCAGGAGAAGGGAGAGGTGAATGTCTGGCAAAGAAGGGAGGATTTGGGGATGGAATCTCCATCTCTTGGCAAGGGACATCCTTTCTCCAGGGGGAACCAGCTGGTGTGCGTGGAACCCACTGTGTGTAGCTTCTGACAGAGGTGGATGAAACAATGAAGCAAACCTGAGTCTGTACCTGAGGATGCTTTTCTGTTGCTGTTAAACGAGACTATCATCTATGCTTACCTAAGAGGCAATTATGTGAATTTCATGTCTGAGGTATAACTTATGCAGGAATAGTTCTGTAAATACATTTAAATGAATTGTAAAGATATTTAATAAATATAGTATTTATACTAAAATGTGCTTTTTTAAAAGTCAAGTTGCCTGCAAACCCTGTGTTTGTTGATGTGGGGGTGTGGCTGGGGGGGCTGGGCTGTCACTGGGACCCCCCTGCAGATTCTGAAATCCACACCCGGGTGGCACCCAACAGTCTGGCAGGAAGATGATCATCCTTTCACTTACAAAACACTGGGAATTTGGGATTTTATCCCAGTGTGACCTTGGAAATACTGCACTGCCCCTGAGTTGTGGTGGAAGAGGCAAAAGAAAAGGGAGGCAAAAGAATAAACTCAAGTCTGAAACACTAAACCTTTATTTCTTAAAATGCAATTCTGTGACAACTTTGGTTTTCAGTTGAAGGCTGGTTCTACAGTTCCTGCAAAAACATGAGTGATCCTGGAGCTGGGCTGGGTGTGGCTGTGCCAGAGGGGATGGATGGGATGTTTTCCCAGTGCCCTGAACTGCAACAGCTTCATTTGCCTGGAGTTTGAATTCCAAGTGTGAGACTCTCCCTGTCTCCACTGGGAGTGTTGTGAGAGCAGAACCCCCATGGAACACACAAACCTCAGCCGAGTCAATCCTGCCCTAAATCTGTGCCATCCCGAGCAGTTGTGGCACCGTCTGTGCTGCTGGGCCTGCACCGACCTCTCCCAGCCATCCCCAGCCTGTCCTTAGCCCCAGATCCTCGTGCTCTACAGAACCTGGGAGCTCTGCGTGGGGCCCAAATCCTCCTCGGTGTCGCTGGCCGTGGCTAAGCTCTGCAGGGTGTGAGCCATGGCATCCTGCTCCTTGTAAGAAACAGCTCCAAAAAATAACGAGTGGAACTGGAAAATGCAAATATTTACAGAGGTAAGAACCCACGTGGTGCAGAATTTGGGTGTTAATCTTTGACCCTCTCAGTCTGCAGCGTTTCCCAGTGAAACCCACCTGCCCCTGGGGGTGTTTCGTGCTGGGTTTTGCTGATCCCATTGACGCCCCACATCCAGACAGATCCCACCATGGAGGGATCCCGTGCCTGAGGTGCTCAGCCAAACACCACCCCTGGTTCCTGACAGGATGGGGAGTCTCCTCACCTGCGAAGGAGCTTCCGTGGCCTCTCCTCCTGCTCCGCCTGTCGCATCCCTCTCTCCCACTCTGGGAATACTTTTGACCTGTTGTTTTGCCAAAGGACTTGCGGGTTTTGCCGAGTCCGTGCTCGGAGCGTTTCCATCCCGCTGTGGATTTCTGGCAGCGTGTGCATTGTTGGGTTCATCCAGGGAGGTTTTGTGGGATTTACCCACGTGTGTCTTCAAGCTGGATGGGGCAGAGCAGGGCAGGTTAGTAACCGGCTTTATGTGTTTCCCTTGGAACATCCTGATTTTCTGTTCCTGAAAAGATCGTGGCTTTAGATTCTCAGCAAGTCCCTTCCCCTCCCTCCTGCTGCACCCAGAGCCTGTGGAGATGAGGAAAGCAGGAGTGCCCTCTCTTGCACCCCTTCCCTGCTGTTCCTAAACCCACCTATCTCCCAGTTTTCCTGTGACAATGTGGAGTTTTCCATGCTCTTACCTGTGCCACTGGTGTGGGGAGTGCAGCTCCTGGGAAACCACCTCCTTCTCAGCCTCACACAGGGTAACCAGGATAAAGCTGCTTTCCAGCACCATGTCTTCAATGCTGAAAGCAATGGGTCTAAACACAGACAGGGAGACTCAGCTGCACAGGGAATTACAGGTACTGTGGGAGGAGACACAATTCCCACAATCCTACATAAGGATTAGGAAGTGCCTCCTCTGGAAAGCTGAAAATCTCGTGTGTTTGAGGAAGGAGAGGTGGCCCCTTGTTACAGGTCTAGGAGCAAATCAGATATCCTGTAGTTTTAAACATGTAATTGCTACATTATATTTATTCAGGAAATGTATTTTTTCTTTAACCGCTAAATAAATCACTGCAGGAATTAGACTGAGAGTCTCCAGGGAAATTATCCCCAGGTAACTCATCAGCATGGCTGCCTGGGCAATGCCAATGCCTGTGTTAAAGGCTTCCTATGGAATTCCAAACGCTTCACTCTGGGATCACAGAAATGGCTCTTGGTGTGGAATGAAAACGTGTTTTATTGCTGCAGTCCAACATTCGCTGAGTGACTGCAGACAAAACCCTCCTGTCACTGCAGGGCTTCCACTCGGGTGTGTCCCACACGTACTTACTTCCCACATCTGTCAAAATGGATGGACACAGGAACACTGGTGGCTTCGGAAAACACCAGCAGTCCCTGGAAAGAAGGATTTGGGGTTAAGTGGATTAAGCCCACAAAATTATTAAGAGTATGTAAGTTTATCTCAGCTGTTGGTTACTGGCAAAAGGAGGGTAAAATTCTGCAGCTCCCAGAGTAATTTCTGGCCTCCCAAGCCAGAGCTTTGCCAGAGGAGAAATTCCATGGCCCCGGTGCTTCCCAGGGCAGCTGTGACAGAAACCACAGTTTTGTTTTAGGAGTATTTGTTTGCCTTCCAAAGGCTGCTCTGAGGGGCTCTGCAGTGTCCTGAGGATCCTGAAATGCTGGTGGGACACTGCCATCCCATGGGATCATCCTGCAATGGGAAACGGTTTATTTTCCAGACAAATTCTTACTTTACCCTCAATTCTTTAAGGCAAAATGTCACTTCAGAATCTACTCCAACTTGAAAGTAGTCAAATTCCTCTGGACTAAGGTGAATCTCAGTAATCATTGTCCTGGAAAAGTCTGTTTGGGATAACAACAGTCAGGGACTCACAGGAGGGAAGTTTGAAGTCAAAAACTGATTAAAATCATGAGGTTTTTACATCATCAGTTGAACAAAGAATTCTGGTTTTATTGTGATTAACGGTAATAAATGTTTAGCTTATAAATATATTTCATAATTAAACCAAAATCCTCAATTGATTTCCAGTACATTGTTTGGATTTAAATGCATTGTAACAGAACAGTTCCATGTTCTGCTGTGTGGTTCAACCAATCCCTACAAATCTGCTCCATCCACAGGCATCCCTCACAAATAACATTTCCAGCTGCCTGTTGCTGCCTGGATGGGGAGCCCAAAATGCCTCCTGACTTAAAAAAAAAATTATTCAAAATCTCTGACAATCCCCAGAGCACAATGGGGGTGGGCTGAGGTTCTTTGTTTTAAATCACAACCTTTTCCTGAGACCCGAGTGGCAACAGGAAATTGGCTCCTCACTTTCAGGTATTCCGCTGCTGTTACCAGGAAATTAGTCCCTGGCTGTTAATTGGTGTGAGGAGAAAGTGAGAGCTGTGGAACAGTCTCAGGGAAACTCAGTAAAATTCCACACCCAGCTGCTCCCCAGGAAAGCCAGGCTGTTAAGGGAGTGCTACAGACTATTCCCAAGCTTTTCCTGGGTCGTTATCCTCCCCTTTGGTCATAACAAGTATGGAAAGCACCTCTTTATTCCATGATCTCCAAGAACCTCAACTTCAAAAACACAATTGGAGCCTTACAATGAGTTTGAGTGGGATGTGTGGATTGTTGTCCCCTCCTGGAGCCGTGGCCATGGCAGTGANGTGCCCTCAATTCTTTAAGGCAAAATGTCGCTTCAGAATCTGCTCCAACTTGAAAGTAGTCAAATTCCTCTGGACTAAGGTGAATCTCAGTAATCATTGTCCTGGAAAAGTCTGTTTGGGATAACAACAGTCAGGGACTCACAGGAGGGAAGTTTGAAGTCAAAAACTGATTAAAATCATGAGGTTTTTACATCATCAGTTGAACAAAGAATTCTGGTTTTATTGTGATTAACGGTAATAAATGTTTAGCTTATAAATATATTTCATAATTAAACCAAAATCCTCAATTGATTTCCAGTACATTGTTTGGATTTAAATGCATTGTAACAGAACAGTTCCATGTTCTGCTGTGTGGTTCAACCAATCCCTACAAATCTGCTCCATCCACAGGCATCCCTCACAAATAACATTTCCAGCTGCCTGTTGCTGCCTGGATGGGGAGCCCAAAATGCCTCCTGACTTAAAAAAAAAATTATTCAAAATCTCTGACAATCCCCAGAGCACAATGGGGGTGGGCTGAGGTTCTTTGTTTTAAATCACAACCTTTTCCTGAGACCCGAGTGGCAACAGGAAATTGGCTCCTCACTTTCAGGTATTCCGCTGCTGTTACCAGGAAATTAGTCCCTGGCTGTTAATTGGTGTGAGGAGAAAGTGAGAGCTGTGGAACAGTCTCAGGGAAACTCAGTAAAATTCCACACCCAGCTGCTCCCCAGGAAAGCCAGGCTGTTAAGGGAGTGCTACAGACTATTCCCAAGCTTTTCCTGGGTCGTTATCCTCCCCTTTGGTCATAACAAGTATGGAAAGCACCTCTTTATTCCATGATCTCCAAGAACCTCAACTTCAAAAACACAATTGGAGCCTTACAATGAGTTTGAGTGGGATGTGTGGATTGTTGTCCCCTCCTGGAGCCGTGGCCATGGCAGTGACACCCTGTGCTGTCCTCACACCAAAATACCCCTCTAATGATGCCAATTCTCTAATTGTGGTGTTCAGATTTCAACACTTGCTTTTAAAACCTAAAATCACCCCCTTCTCCCTGTCAGCTGCTCCTGCAGAACAGAAATTACTCATTTCGAGCCTGCAGCAAGTGGCAGATTTTGTTTCAATTGGCTGCTCAGTCTGATATCTGCCACTGACACCAGGAAAACGTTATTAAAAACGTTCTTTCCTAAAATATATTAAAACCAGAGGGTGGCAGCACGACTTAAAATCTCTCTATATATAGTCCCTCTCTTAAAAATGTCATTCAGCCACAAAATGCATTCTCCATTTATGTCATGGTAGTTATTATTCCTTCACTTCACCTGCTTTAGAAGTCCCAATACTGTTTTAAATATTTAAATATTTAGATATTCTGAATTTCCTTACCAGTATCTTCCTCAGTGTAACTCTTGAAACAAACTTTGGTTGGAGAAACTGATAAAGTTATTTCTTCTTGGCTGGTTGGGAAGTGAANACCCAGCTGCTCCCCAGGAAAGCCAGGCTGTTAAGGGAGTGCTACAGACTATTCCCAAGCTTTTCCTGGGTCGTTATCCTCCCCTTTGGTCATAACAAGTATGGAAAGCACCTCTTTATTCCATGATCTCCAAGAACCTCAACTTCAAAAACACAATTGGAGCCTTACAATGAGTTTGAGTGGGATGTGTGGATTGTTGTCCCCTCCTGGAGCCGTGGCCATGGCAGTGACACCCTGTGCTGTCCTCACACCAAAATACCCCTCTAATGATGCCAATTCTCTAATTGTGGTGTTCAGATTTCAACACTTGCTTTTAAAACCTAAAATCACCCCCTTCTCCCTGTCAGCTGCTCCTGCAGAACAGAAATTACTCATTTCGAGCCTGCAGCAAGTGGCAGATTTTGTTTCAATTGGCTGCTCAGTCTGATATCTGCCACTGACACCAGGAAAACGTTATTAAAAACGTTCTTTCCTAAAATATATTAAAACCAGAGGGTGGCAGCACGACTTAAAATCTCTCTATATATAGTCCCTCTCTTAAAAATGTCATTCAGCCACAAAATGCATTCTCCATTTATGTCATGGTAGTTATTATTCCTTCACTTCACCTGCTTTAGAAGTCCCAATACTGTTTTAAATATTTAGATATTTTAAATTTCCTTACCAGTGTCTTCCTCAGTGTAACTCTTGAAACAAACTTTGGTTGGAGAAACTGATAAAGTTATTTCTTCTTGGCTGGTTGGGAAGTGAACCATCACTTCAGCCAGCAGCCTGCAAAATGTCATTTAACATTAAAATAACCTGTCACAAATGACCAGTTAACATTTGTTACTCACATCAGAAAGTAAAATTCAGGAAATATTTCTGTATTTGTTACCTGGAGTGGACTTTGAGGATGTTTGGACACATGTGCTTTGCAAAAACAGCCTGCAAGGGATCACATTCTTGAAATGTCAGGTTGTATGTTTTCACAACACCTAAATAGAGAGGAAACGAACAAAAATCAATCCTGGCCTGTAATTTTAATTTTTTTTTTAATATTAATTGTTCATTAGGGAAAGTAACCAAGTGACTTACTCAGCTTTGTGGAAATAACTCTCCACAAACAGAAAATGGAATTCCCTTGCCATCTAAGGCTCCCTCCTCCTGTCAGTTCTGCCTGTCCAGAATCCAAAGTTTTTAAGAATCCACAAAAAGTAAATGAACAGCAAAAAAAAAGTGCAAGGAATGCAGAGGAAAAAAGGCCTCAATATTTAATGGTAAAATAATATAACTGGGGATGAAATCCAAAAGGAAAACCCAGATGTGTTCCTCAGTTATCTGGAGCCCTAATTCACTGTATTATCCCATCATTAGTAATACAAGCTAATTATTAATGGTATAAACACTGCTCTGTGGTGGCAAATGATGTTTCTTTAGGAGGTTTGTGTCCTGGTGTTCAGGAACATCCCAAGTCCTGCTGGGCTGAGATGTCAGCCCTGGTCCTGTGCTGAAGAACTGTGAGTACCAGAAGTGGAAAGAGCCAGTATATCCTGTGGTTCCACACCTGCCACACCAGGATTTCCCTCCCTTTCCGTGTGTTTTTCCCTCAGAATTTAATCCAGGCTAATCCAAAATGCTGGAAGCAGCAGGTTGACACTACACAGCACACATTAACAGCTGAAGAACTGACAAAGCCTGTTGTGACTTCACTTTAACAATGAAACCTGAGAAATATTAACATGAGAAATACAGATGATGATGTGAAGAGGCTGGAAATGTTTGATATAACGTCCCATCAGTAAAGTTCAGTTAATAATTACAGTAAATATTGTGCTGCCCTGTGGTTTGGAACTGTTTCTGCTCCTGTAAAGTCACTTCCCCTGGGACCCACCGTGTTTGCAGAGCAGCTGGAAGGTCATGTGCTGCTCACTGGGGTTGGTAGAGATGCTGCATTTCTCTACATTCTTTTCCAGCACATTTGCACATCTAAATACAGGGAGAACTGACTGGGAAAAATAAGAATAAAATCCGTCAGTGCAACTTTGCAGCATCATTTCCCTGGTTTTGTGTGGTTTATCTTGAGCTCCCACACCTGTGGCTTCTCCAAACTGCCCTGAGTGACACTGGCACAGCCCAGGCTGATCCCTGCCATCCGTATTCCAGCATGGAGCCAACAGATCTCTCCTGGCTCCTTATGGGTTTGGGGGCTGCAGGGGACACACTCCAGGGTGTTCCCTCATCCAGTCCAGCCTTTGGGAACTGCAGGGCACAGCTCAGGGGGCACAACTTCCAAACATGACTAACCACCAACACACTGAGAAGCGCTGGATCCAGAGCCATTCCCACACCTCGGAGCCTCCCCCTGGAATCCCATTTGGAATTTGCTGTAACAACCCATCGAGATGTACCTTAATTATCAATTTACACGGGAGGGATAACTGCTTTTCCTTCTGACAGGGTTCAGACACAGCTGTCCAGCAGTAATGTTGGAAAAACATGGATGAGAAGAAGACATAAGCATATGCTGACCTCGAGGAATTCACTGATCTTAAGGCAAGCTGGGAATGGAATCACAGAATCATTAAGGTTGGAACAGACCTCCAAGATCATCAAATCCAACCTTTGATGAGATAAACGTAAAACAATTCATTAAAACTATTTCACATTGAACCTTTAAAAAAAAAAGCCTCCTCTGGGCTTCAGTACCACCAGAAAAGCTTGAGATGTACATCTCAAAATAAATACAGATTTATTAGGAACACGACTATTTGCAAATCCCCACCTACACTATCACCAGCCAGAAGTCACTGGTACAATAATGGGATGGAATTCCAATCTATGGATGTTGAAGTGGCCCTGGAGAGTGAGTTACCCAAACACCCAGAGCTCAGCTTGTGTTTGAGGCATTTGAAGGACCCGAGTTTATTCTAAAACAACCTTCCTGTGCATGATCCATCCACATGAGCCAAAGACACTACTCACACCTCCAAAATTCTTCAGGTATAAAAGGAATTATCTCCACTCATGCTCTTCCAGCCTTTCAGTGAGTTAAAGGAGGGTTGGTCACTTTTATCTAAGAAACCTCTAGAAAAAGCCCTAATTTTGCTGGAAATGGTGTTTGGTTAATCAGAGGATTTAATGGATGTGTCCTTCCTGTTGAGTCACAACAGTACAAAACATGTTTAGAGGCAGCTCCTGTGTAGTACAAAACACAAACCTTTTGACCCCTGACAACAGAAATTAACCCCTTGGCATTAATCTGGATGTCCTGGACAACCTTCAGCTTGGATCACAAAAAAAATCAAAGGATATTAGGGCAGAGCAAGAATTCCATGATGGATTATGCATAATTACAATCACAGAAAATATGGCTTTTGTCCATATTGAAAGTGGAGGGAGTGGGGAGAGGATGTAACTTGGACTGAATGGGAAAATAACACAATATCCAACAACACTGAGCTACCAGGAAAGACTTTGAAATTAGAATAAATCAAATTCACTTACGCCTTTCTCTACGGGGTCAAACCAAAATTCATCACTAATACGTGCTATGGCATGGATTGCTCTTCCAAACACTGCCAGGAAAAGAAATTTTTGCATTCTGAATTAAAGCAAAGAAGATACACTGCACTTTCACCAGAGTTTAAGAGGAAACATTACAAATTTCCTATCTATTTGAAAGAAAACTGATGGCAGAAAACCCCTGACGTTTCGGAAGGTGCCTTTGATGGGGCACCTCAAATGCCATCTGTCCCTTTGCAGCACCTGATGTCACAAACTAATTCAATCACTCAAAACACCATTTAGAAATGGCATTTCGTGGAGGGAAAGTCTGGGAAGCAGCGAGCAGTGGGATGTCTGTGGAGACGGAACCTTAGGAAACAGCAGAACCCAGCGGACGGTCTCGGAATTTGAGGGGCACAGCAGCTTTGCCACACAACGCTGCACCCAGGAGTGGAGTTGTGCCTCTGGAAGTGCACGGGGAGACACGCTGCGCTCTGCTCCCGAATCCAGACAATTCCCAAAGGCCGCACATCCCCCAGAACCTCCCGCGTCCTGTGGGATGAGGAAGAGGCGGATCCCCCGGTCCCCCCGCTGAGGGCAGTGCCCGGTCCCGGGGGTGCCGCCGGCTTATCCCGCTGCCGGCCCCGCTCTGGGCTCCCTGTTTTCCCCACAGATCCCGGGGAATTTGGAGTCCCGGTACCTCGGAGCTGCGCCCCCCCAATCACGCACTTCATGGCCGCCCCTCCCCCCCCGTCCCCTCACGGCCGAGGGCGGGAAACGCCGCGCGGGGGGCGGGGCCGGCGCCGCCAACTGCCCCCGTGTGGGATCCGGGAATTGCGGAATTTCGGGATCCGGGAATTGCGGAATTTCGGGATCAGGTGTGAAAAGTATAAAGTTGTATTTTGCATATCGCATATTTTTGTTAAAAAGTAGTTAAAAGTAGTTAAATAAATATGTTATTTAGTTAGATTAGAAGCAGACTAACGTAGCATTGTCT
>WEIV01028302.1:10540-24126 GCA_013390005.1 Calyptomena viridis | reverse complement strand
TGACTGAAAAATTGTTATGTGTTTTTTAGTTCACTTCATAAAATGATGAATTTTAGGAGAAAATAACTTCATTGAACTGATGCAGGGAGGCCCTTGAAAAATCCTTAATTGCAGCAGCTACACTTAGGGTTCNTCCAGGGACTGGTATTTAAATCTGAACTGCTTCCAGGGAGATTCGATTCACAAACTGAACCTGTACTACTGTCATAAAGACCACATGATAGGAAACCAGTAGTGCTGATGCTGAACAAAACATTTGTGTATTTTTAACACTTTCAGTATAATTGCTCCAAAGAAGTTGTGCAATATTAGAAAAATTTTCAGTGTGCAATAATTCACCACTATACTTCACTTGGTCCACACAAAAGGGTTCTCTGTCTATTCACATGTTCTTAGGAGCTCTTTGCATAACTGTTTGGATAGTAACACTGCCTCAGGTCAGCAACAGTGCTTTCCAGGAGAAAATTGTCCGTGGTTAACTATAAAATATGGCAGACCACTTGTTGGGAGAGATTAACACTAAATGAGTCGGAGGACGCCAGACTCTCATACCAATTTGAAATATTTTCTTCCTCAGTTGTCAGACAAACATTTTCATAGCTGAAGCCATTTTCTAATGAGTTTTGAAATTCTGTGAAGTATCATGTGACATTATAATATTATCATGCAATACTGTCCTTATGCCTTTTTCTTCTGGTTATAGCTAGAGTTGAGGTCACCGAGTATTTTCATATTAATATCTTTTTTTGCTAATTTAACTTGGGTTTCTCTTTGTGGCTCTCATGATATCTCTTTTAACAATTATTAACAATTATTTCAGCAAAAATAGTTGCTTCTGAAAGAAGTGATTGCAAAGAAAATATTCTCAGATTTTTAAATCAGCAACTTTTTCTGGAAGAATCTATTTATTTCCACATTTTTGAGTACTGTCTGGCAGAATGGTTCATGTTATCAAATACATATTTTGCTGCCCAACTGAAAGACCTTCCAAAGCTGATTGTGCTAAAAGAAAAAAATACACATTTTGAAAATATTTGAAGGAATTGGAGGTGAATTCCTCAAAGACCTAATCTGTATGGATCACTGGTCAGTAGCAGACTTGCAGTGTGTGAAAACTGCAAATTGCAGCAGCTGGGTCCTCACTTCTCAGTGGTTGTTGAGGCATTAGGAACAATCACTTTAGGTGATGTAGGGATGACAGCAGATGATGGAGTTCCTTTGGCTTGATTAGTTCCCATTCATCAGCTGAACCACTTCAGTTCATTGTGTGCTTGTGCTCCTACCAGTGCAAATGGAAGGTGACCAGTTACAGGAGTGTAATTTGTTAAGAATTGTAATTTAATCACTTTTACGCCCAATAGCTGACTGCCTTTCATGTTTTCCAGTTTCTCAGGAAGGAGACTGAGTGGGCCAATACAGAGGAATCATAAGATTTAAATAGAAATGACTGGAGCAAAGGTATTATGACACGATTAGTTGCTGAGCTGGAGCTGTATGTTGTGCTATTTTGAAGGAATGACATTTACTTACAAATGGTGTAGGTGAGGAGTTGCAAACAGGAAGTGTGAGACCCCATGCTGCAGCCTCTAAAGTGTATTGTGTGTTTCACATCAGACTTCAATAATGAGTGAAAAAATGTTAAACTGATTTCCCCTAAGCCTTGTTTTACTAACTATAAAATGGCACTACCAACACTCACTTTGTCAAGACAGTGAAAATAGGAAGAACATTCTAGAGTGATGGAAAGAACTAAAATGTTGGTGATGAAAATAAATTAGTGAGGTCTAGTTAGCCTATGGCCCTAACATGGAGCAATAAGGACAAAAAAAATGTAGAATACACGCTTTTCTAAATAAATTCAATTGTGGTAAATATGGGATCAGGAATTCTTAGAAAACAGTATATGCTTAGGTAATTAAAAGCAGGACTGTAGTGCTTATACACAAAGTACCTGAATCCAAATTACTTTTGATATCTCCTATTTCTGAATGCTTCATTTCAGAAAAATGTATTGATAATACACAGTGTTTGCTAATGCCATATATTAGAAAGAACAGTCTGTACTGAAACATGCAGAAGTATTGGTTCCTTTAGGATTTATAGTAGTGTTTGTCATACCACTACAGATTTTAATTTATTGTAAAAAACAACCTGAGTTAAAGCCATCAAGTCACCTTAATGATGTGCTGCATCTTTTGAGCCAGAGAGTATAAATTAAAGATGTGCAGGTGTAAGGTCAAAAGATTATAACATAATGTAATACTGCACATAATGAATGGGTCTTGGAGTATGTTTTATACTCCAGTATGTTAGGTAAACAAAACATTTTTTAAAAAGTCAGTGACCTTAAACTTCAGAGACCCACAGAATTGTTAGCGTTGGAAGGGACCTCTGGAGATCATCTAGTCCAACCCCCTGCCAGGGCAGGGTCGCTTAGAGAAACTTGTGTCTAATTCTAATAAGAATTCATTTGTCAGGTGCTGTGCTTTGGTTGTGCACATTACAAGAAAGAAATGCAAATAAAACATTATCGGATGGTATTTTTTTGTTTGTTTGTGGTTGGTGTTTTGTTTTGGGGGTTTTGTTTGGTTTTGGTTTGGTTTTGGGTTTTTTTTGTAATTTCAAGTATTGGTTTAAGGTGATCCGGTTCCCTCTAGAATTTCACAGAGAATTTCTCCTCTGGGTGAATGCCCAATAACAACTTATGCAATATAGGATTCATTTGTTTCTGAGGTAACTCTAAATCATTATCTGATTCTACACACACACATGCTGAACTCAATTTGTATCATCGTTTTCCCCCTTCCTTCTATGAATGTTATGGAATGGCTCTTCAATAAACAACAGTGGTAAATCCCAGCCAAATGCAACTTCCTATCATTAGCAAAAGGTGCATTTGGCAAGCTCTGAGCTCATTTCAAATTTTATTTAATTTATTTGAGTTATATGATCATCGCAGAGGTGATCCACTTGGGAGCATTAGTACACAGACAAATTATAATCTCTCATGCATTCTTTTATTTCAGTTACATGTGGCTAGAATTAAGTAGCAAATTTTGCTACAAATCAATTACTACCCGATTGTATTTTGTAAGTGGTCTTCAGTTGAGAACTATTGATTTTCTTTCTAAGCTGTGCTTTTTTACTAATTCATCCATGGAACTCTATTCAGAGAAAAATAAATTATAAAATTATACATATTGAAAGAAGCATTATTTTAAGACTCTGCTGAAAAGTGGATTAAAATATTTATCTTGGGATTAGCAGTATACTGTTCAGTACTCTCATGGGTTTAGTTAAATACTTGATATAACTGATCCATAAATTTGAATTCCCTACTGCTTCTAGTAAAATATAACCATAAAAATACAGTTTTGAAAATAGTAACCTACTTTCTATCAAAGTTATCTCTATTCAAATTGAATCAGAAAAGGCAAATCTAAATTCACTCAGGGGAGTGAGTGAAAAAAATTAAAAGTATTTGCTAAGTCACAGGATCAGTAAGAATATTGTGATTTGAATGATCTGCCATAATTAATGAAAACAGCTTTGGGAGACTCAATACCTAGAATTCATTAAGGAGAACCAATCATCTTATCAGGAAAACTGTAGTTTTCCTGTTTTCTGTGTAATGCAGTTGTGAAGAGTGCTGTGCACAAATACTTTTTTTTTGACTGACCATCTATTTAAAACATTTTAAGAGGAATTATTTTGTTTTGTTCTAAGCAATCCACAGGAGGAATTAATTCTACTCATAGATACTCTGCTGTCAGAGTAGTTTGTCAAACAAATGATATATTTGAAGTTTTCAGTAGACATGAGCCAAATGAACACATCAGAGTAAGGAGTGTTGCAAACGCTAAAGCATTGTGTTTAATAATACAAAGATTAAATAGTTTTACTGGTCTTGGTGGGACTATTCAAATACTCATGGTTAAGTACACAAGGTACTACCATAAGGACTATGATGAAACTGCTGTCAGGCAAAAGGATGAAGCTTTAGATTCAGTAACAACAAAAACACAGAATTTGTGCTGCAAGGTGTTGCTCCCTGTGTGGCAGAAGTTAAATAGGCACTAGATTCACATTTTCATTCTTTGGTGCCATTTAAACAAGAAACAGGAACCTCTGTCTTATTAGCCATCTCAGAGTAAAACCCCAGAAGCTGGAAAAGCAGGGAATTAAGAACTTCAAACCTGAGCCTAAAAATTAGACTTTAAGGAATTGGTTTTGTCCCTATCTTAATCAATTTAGTATAAAAATGCATTTGAGTATGAAATGCATAAATACATTCTGTACATAGAGTGATGCTTGGTTAACATAACTGTAGTTATTCCCTGTGGTGGGTCGACCCTGTCTGGATGCCAGCTGCCTGACAAAGCTACTCTGTCACTACCTTCCTTATCTTGGATGGGGAGAGAAAACAGAATGAAAGGCTTGTGGGTTGAGATAAGGACAGAGAGAGATCACTCAGCAGTTGCTGTCATAGGAAAACAGACTCAATTTGAGGAAAATTAATTTAGTTTAATTTATGACCAATTAAATTAGAGTAGGATAACGAGAAGAAAACTCCAAATCTTAAGACACCTTCCCCCATATCTCCCTTTTTTCCAGCTCAGCTTTGCGCCAGATTTACACTGTCTCCTCCCCACAGTGGCTTGAGGAGGTCAGGAATGAGGGCTGCAGTCAGTTCATCATATGCTGTTTCTGCTACTGCTTCCTTCTCAGGGGGAGGACTCCTCACATTTTTCCCATTTCCCCGTGGAAATTTCCCAGCTTCCTCGCTGTGGTCTGCACCACAGGCTGCAGGGGAATCTCTGCTCCAGTGCCTGGAGCAACTCCTTCCCCTCTTTCTTCACTGACCTTGGTTTCCACAGAGTTTGTTCTCTCAAATGTTCTCACTCTCTCCAGCTGAAGCTGAAGTTGTGTAGTTTTATTCCCCTTATACGTACTTTATCTCAGAGGCTCTGACGGGTTCAGCCTTGGCCAGTGCCAGTGTCAGATCCATCTTGGAGCCAGCTGGCATTTGTTCTTTTGGAAATAGAGGAAGCTTCTAGCACCTTCTAACAGAAGTCACCTCTATCAGCTGTCCCTCACACTTGAACTTTCTCATGCAAACCCAATACATTCCCACAGTGCAGTTTCATATTGTGTCAGGATATGTAGGTCACTATTAAAGTGATAGATGTTTCTCTAAGTATTTATGGTTGAATGACATCAATTACCAGTGGGACTGGTGAATCCCATGAGACCAGACTGGTTGGCCAACAAAGTGTGGGCCACTGCTGTATTAGGAACAGCTGACAAGGTCAGACTACACAGGCATTCTGTCACTGCCCTGCCAGCACCAACAGAATAGCTAATGAGGCTGGGGGACAAACCACACCTGAAGGGCATTTAAGGGACTGTTAGAGGAGGAATAATTGTAAAACCTATTTGCTTCTTGTTGGTTCAAAACAATGCTGGAAAACAGCCTTTGAAGAAGGCTGCAAGCTTTTCCTCTTAGACCACTAGATATTGCAAGAAAGACACTTTAAAGGGTGGAGATAGTAAGAATGATAATAGAGAAAAAAAATTGGTCTTGAATGAAACAGTGAAAAAGAGTCTATATTCTCACTGTAGCAGTGGGTAAGAATGTATTGCAAAACATAAAACTATTCCAGACCTTCCCTGGAATCCTTGGCATTCATATTTATTTATGCAAACTACATTAATTTAAATTCTTTGCAGACAGGGCACAGGAAAATTTTTGGAATTAAGTTTACTTTTGCAAGTGAACGAATTTTCTTTTCAGTATTAACATGTAAATTTACTGGCCTTCACTGATGACCAGGAGAATGGGAATGTCATCATTATTGTGAAAGAACCTCTAAGCACAGAGAACTTGTATGTGTTAAAGCTATCCAGTAACTAAAGATGGTTACATGCTTTATTTGGCATGGGAGTGTGCTGTTGATCTCTGAAACTGCTACGATAACTGCTAAACTCTCCCTTTCTCCTTTCTTTTTATAAGCAGAAATATAAAAGATGCCTCCTTTGACATGCTTTAAATTTAAATTCAGAAGCATGTGGAATGGGTCTGAATTCAGATAAAGCTATCCCAGGTTTTGAGCATGGATTTTTTTTTCTCCTTTCCCCCAAATGCAGCTAGGATATTAATTTCTACTCTGCCCAAAATGTCAAAAAGCCTGCAAAAGAAACATCGTTTGCTTCCAGACTACTTCCTTTTGTTGTAAGTTGTGTTCTTGCTGCTGGAAATAGTTGGGGGAATCAAGAACCCTCCATCTCTGTCCTGTCTTTAACTCTTTAATTTGAATGGATTTGAGGACTTTAAAAGAAATGGTACTGTATTAAGTGAAGAGAAATTAGCTAAAGAGAGGCCTAGATAAATATAAGGCAAATTTTCAGGGTAAGACTAAGCTTCTTCTCATTAGTTGTGCTGATTTGGGTTGATGTTGGTAAAGGACTCACAGTTGATGCAGTCCAAACTGCCGCCAACTTTCCGAATCCCCAGGCCAGCTCACTGCAACAGCGGCCACCGGTGTCAGCAGGAGCACAGCCCTGTTACTATCCTTGCAAGGACAAGTGTGAGTCCTTACACACCTGCCCTTTGTCAGACTTAGTCCCGGTGGATAGAAGAGTACACACATCGTCTTCGGTGGATAAAGGAACCAAGGAGTCTTAACTGGGGTGTCACAATCCAACTTTATTCAGACTCTGAGGCAATCGACCCTCAGAGCCTTTCCTAGCATCAGGGGAGGCAAGCCCAGAAAAGCCTCAAACAGCCTTGGGCAACAGTATTTAACAGTGGGAGGGAATCAGGGGAGGAGTTGTGGGACAGCCAATGGGAGACCGGGATAGGTGGGATTAGGGTAGGATTGACAAAGTGAGCAAACCAATAGGAGTATGGGGAGGAGTGGGGAAGGTCACATGGGCCAATGGGATACCGAGGATCATAGAAGGGACTAGAACACCAGAAGGGCTTTAAGTGATTGATAGGGAAAGGACTGGAAGAAGGGGTGGAGTTTGGGTGATTGATAGGGAAGGGTCTGGAAGAAGGGGAGGAGTTTGGGAGGAGTTACATAAAAAGGGGTGTATGCATATAATGAACCATTATATAACAGGGGTGGGACAAACCATTATGAAACTTAAGTTACATATCACCACAGTGAGTGTCAGAGAGGCTTCCTGAGGAAGATGTTGCTGCCTTGGAAGTTGAGGTACTGTGTGGGAAATAGCAGGATCGTGGCATAACTTTATCAACAAATGAAATTCAGTAGAAGCTTTAGGTTCTTGATTATCATATGAAGTATTTCTCTTCCCTCATTCACGCACTGCTGAGCTGACCTTAAGCAGGTCTTCAGATGCCCATTTTTCTTCATAGGGTCAACACTTGAAAACTGGTGTAGGATTAAAAGTGTGTAATGCTGTGATCAATGAATCCTGTCACAAATGGCAGGGTGGTGCTGAAAAAAAGGGGAGATTAATTACGTAATTGTCTAAGTTTCTGAATGATGATGGTCCCTCTTCCTTGATTGCATGTGGCAGCTGATTTTTCATGACAGGGAATCACATCTCAATGCTCTCAACACCTCTGTCTGAGAAACAGCAATAACATTTTACAAGAACTAGAAAATAAGTACCAGTTATTTTTTAGGAAGGGATATGATTGTGCATGGATTCCTACAAAAATGCCAACATATGAGGCCTAAAGGTAAACTTTTCCCCCAGTTCTTGTCTGTTGTAAAAATGCTTTCAACATATGTTGTGCTGAGCAAGACTTACCAATAACGACATGTGTGTTCCCGATGATTTGATGCTGCTCTGCTGTAGTTTGACAAATGGGAAGAAGTGGCTTGTGTCATGGATATTGACAGTATCAGCCACAGGGCTGTCATGAAATTAAGAAGGGCCATCACCAAGAGAAAGATCCATGGGTATTTATGTTCATTCTCCTCCATATTTCATTGTCAAGAAGTGATTAGCTGGTGTTCTTATGCTGTTCAAAATGCCCCACTGGAAATCCTCTTTTAGTTTGGGTATGACCAGAGAAAGTAACAGTAATACTTTCTGCTACAGGTATTGATCAGAGTGAACATTATTGCTCATTAAAAGGAGCTGTTCAGTATGAAAGCTTGGAAAACAAAATTGCCTAGGGGTAGCTCTCTTAATGGACTAATTCCCACAGACTCACACTCACAGGCACTGCCTTTTGCATAGTGCTTTATTGCTGTGCAGAAAGCCCTCAGCAAGGATGGGACAAATCCTTTCTCCTCTGTAGCTTTACTAAAAGAAAGGCACTATTTGAGAGCGCCACGTGAACTGAGTGAACCCTACAAATGAAAATTGAGCATGGTTAGGCAACCACAGGCTTTCATCCATGACTATTTAATGTTAAAATGGTGATCACTGGATTTCATCTGTGCATACGTTGAATGTGACCTTACGTGTAATGATATTTTATGCATCTGTGCACAGCTCCAGTGTAATTTGAAATTTGTGGGTCCCAGTGTATGTGAGTCTGTGCACTGTATATAACCACATATGCATATGCAGTTACCTCTGCAAATGTGACGAAGAAAAAAAGTGAAAATAGTCTAGACAAATACCAAATTTGATTTAATGTGTATTCTGATATCTGATAGTCAAGAACTCTCTCTAGTCAATTCTAGAATTTTGAATAGATCACTAAATTTGATCCATACAAAGAAAATCATTACAAAAACCTAGAAATTCCTGGTCTGGCCATGTTTTCACCTCTAAAATGTTTTTCTGCCACTGGCAACCAGAGAAATTAAATGGTGATTGGATACATCTTTCCTCATTCTTCCTGTTTGCAAGTATTAGATTACCTAACAGGGGCACCAAATTTCTTTGGCTCAGTTAGTAAATGCAGACAAAGCATAAAGTCAACACTGTTTTTTTACATTTCTAGATGCTACTCTTTCCTGTAGTATTTATATACCCCATATGTTACCACTGAATCCTCAAAATGTGTCTATAGAAAAAGAGAATACCCTTACCAAGGCTTCACATAGAAGTAAAATTAATGTATCCCTAAATAATGCAGAACATCTATGCCTAAGTTGGGAAAAAAGACTGACTTCTCTGAGAAGTATCCTTTTATCTTGTATAAAAATCCATTTTCCTCTGCATACATGTGTGCGTGTAAATGTAAAGGAAGCCTAATGCTGAAACTGACTTAGATCTTGTATTATATCCTAACTAGTTTTGACTCATCCCCCCTGCGTGGTTTGCGGGTTTTTTTTGGCTTTTAGTGGGATTTTATTGATATCATTATGATTCCAAATTATTATTTAGATTTTCATTGCTGATATGCATGTTTCTAATGAGCTTAATCATTGGCATTTTATTAGTACTGTCTCTCTGTAACTATGTACAGGACACAACATTTTTTCAAACTTAGAGATATTCTGACTTTTGTCACTTTTTAACAACTCTAGAAGGACATAAAATATTTGAAAAGATGTAATTCCAGTGGTGGTATAGTGCAGCACGAGTCTGTAACATGAATCTTGAAAACCTAGGTATTGTTACAGTATATCATTATCTGGACATTTGTCATAAAACAGGTTTTCATAATAAGCTTCAAAGAAGGTGGAAGCCCAGATCTAAGCTTCAGGTTTTTCAGAAGTACTTCTATAACAGGAGCTTTGTATTCTCTGCACTTTGACCAGTAATCTCCACACGACCATTCAGGTTGAAATAAAGCTGGTTTCTCTATCTGGCAATGTAAGGTGAAACTAGAAAGACTGAATTTTAAATCTTTTATTCTATTTTATTCAGTTAGATCCCTATTGCTTCCCTGATTTTTCCCTAATCAATCTGTTGTACTGTACCAAAATTAAAGGTGGGGCATAATTATCTGTGAAACAGTGAATCCCTTTCAGTAGGTTTATTAAAGATAAAAAGATAACAAACCTGAAACAGTTTAAGGAGATCATGGAGAATGCTGGGCTAGCAAACCACTTTTGTAGTTTGGATTTCATATGAAATGTCATTAAAATAGCCTTTTTCACAGCATTACAACATGAAGCAGGTCTATGGTTGTTCCAGAATAGAGAGTGAATGAAGAATCTATTCATAATGCAGTCAACTCCTGCCTTTCATGGGTTTACAAGTTTTTGAGATTCGCCCATTGTGCCTCTAGGAGCTTTAACTCCAACTCTTGCATACCTTGTATTTCCAGACAGTCTGAGTAAATAACAGATAGTATGTTGCACCTCTTTGTCTTACAGTTCTGTGTACAAATTGGCATATTTTAAAGCATTAAAGAACAAAAGTTTATAAATTTTTACGTGTCACGCAACTTTTGTAGCTCGATTTTTTTAGAGGTAACCAGAAAGATTTTTGCAAGTTTTATGTAAAATTCATAGCTATATTTGTGATATAAAAAAAAAAAAAAGAATATGTGTGTCCTTGTTGATGCAAGTAGGGAGGTGCCTAAGTCTACATGAGTATCTTTTCATTAATTTCTTCTTCAGACATATTTGAGACAATAACTTTAATACGAAAAAGTTCCTCATTTTTTCAAGAAAGGGTAGATTCTAGTTATTGTACAAGCACAGGGAAGTGACTTTGAGGCACAAACTAGTCCTATTGCAGGTGCTGTCTCTCATTCTTCTTTCTCTCTTTGGACAGTGTATCCCTCTTAGTTCTAAAAATCTCAACCAGAAGACACTGGAAAGATGTAATTGTTAGACATTTTTACGTCTACTCATAGATATTTCATTTGTCTTGTTTATTTGAAGTCCTGCTTTTTCCTATTCTTTTTGTTGTTGGTTATTTTGTTTGCTTTTTTGGTTGGTTTTTTTTTTGTTGTTTTGTTTTGTTTTCCTAGATAATACTGTAAGTAATTTTAGAAATACTCACCATGGTATCAGGTGGTCTTGCAACCAAGAGGTCAGATGAGTGAACTGACATTGCATTTTTGTATGTGTTGCTTTGTCAGGAGGGCTGACAGTTCTCCTGCTATGTGCATAACATCACATATTGCTGTGAATGCTAACTTGGTTGTCAGGAGCAGTTTCACCACTCTTTTTAGCCTGTGTCATGTAAGATTCCTTTAAGCAACTAAAAAACCAGCCATAATCCATTTGATTTTCTGTCTTCCCATGAGGAAAACTTTTGACAGATGATAAATAGCAACTGCTGACAATCATCAGTGTGGAGCTATCATGCTTTTACATTAAATACAAAAACAGAGTTGTAATGTCACTAGGGATAAGACTTTTGACACATAAGAGACAAATATATAATCCTCAGAACTAAATCACTATTGGGATCTAAGGAAGTGCAACAAAGCACAGCTGCTTTTAGAATCTCACAAAGTCAAACTAAAGCTAACTTTGATATCTGGAATTGTATGCATGTTCCAATCCGGAATATCTTGCTGTTGAGCCATAAGCTGCTGTTATACATGCAAACATCAGTGAATGTATGTGCACAAAGTAGAAAGACACTTTACAGCACTGTCTTGTTTAATTAGGGCCAAAAAGGGACCAACATCAGAATAAAGAGTGATGCTTTCTGAGCCAGTGCTAAAATGCCAACTTTTCATAGTAAAAAGCCAGTCACACTAGTCATATTGAAGCGTTTATTCTAAGCAACCTATTTCGTGCAAGTATTTTGCCTGTTTGCTCATAAAAGAATTGTTAAAAATATAAATGGTAGCTTTAAGTACTTTGTGTTGGTTGGCAGTTTTAGCAATAAAATCTGAATTAGACTTTTTTCTAAGAATTTCAAAAAGTTTTGATCTCTCCAGATGGGAAATTACTATCAATCTAGTGGTACTTTTAGCATAGTGTCTCTTCTAATGTAAAGCATAATGTATTTCACAGCAATTTTGAACACAGAAATTGTTAATACATAACCTTATTCTTATAATTGACATTTGAGTTTGTATTTATTTCTAATATACATTGTACAGTTGCTTTTCCATTCTTTACCAGGCAAAACCAGGACAATGTAGAAAGGGAAAGCGGTTCAGAGAGAAATTGAATATTCCTGTATTAAAAAGAGGTACTATGTAAGTCATGTAGTATCAGCATAAAATAAAGAGTAGGCCAGTTGGTAAAACTGAATTCACATAGAAATGCTAGTCTAGTTGAAACACGTGGGCTAAGGAAATTCTGTCATAACATTATTTTTTTTAGGGGGAAAAAATAGACTGTATAAATTTCCATTATGCTTTTAATTATTCCATTCCACTTTCACTAATACAACTTTTTATCTTGATTTGAAAATGCCGGAGGATTAGAAAGAGCACTATGGTTATACCAAAGCACTTTTTCATAAAATAAAAAATACTTTTGAATGATATTTTTGTAAAATGTGAGTCAAAGGACAGCACCTTTATGCATATGCCCTTTGATGCAATCATTTTCCTCCTTCTCCTTTTTATCATTCTCTGGTTGGGATCACACAGTTCTCTTGGGGTTTACATAGCAGACAAACTGTGTGGCTGAACAGGGGATATCTTTGAGCCTGAGATTTGAGATTGGAATGTTCTTTCACCAATGTGAGATGCCTCAAAACCTCATAAAGCCCATGTGCCTAGACGGACATGTTCCCATAAGAGCTGTAAGAGAAAATCCGTCTTTATTCCCATCCATGGGGTTCTAAGACATAACTGTTGTCCTATGCTGTGACAAAGCTTATCATAATGTGAAATTTCTTACTTAGCCATCCCGACTAACATGAAAGAATTTTTACTAGCTAATCTACCTTTGTTTACTGAAAATCACTGCTGTCTTGCATTATGTGTATAATGATTCCTGTTCCTAATGCAGGGACAGGAGTTGAATGAGTTGCCCAAACCCCCAGTGCAAAATTTTCTTCATGAAATGCAGTGGCCTATTTTATATAGATATTAATATTGTGAGATTGCAGCATCCTTTTTGCTTTTAATATATGGGAGTGAAAATGGTCTGTGTATTAACTTCATAAATGTATTTTATGCCTATGACTTCCTAGATGTTTTAACTGGAAATGTTTACATTAATCCAATAGAAAAGGAAATTTAGGGTGATAGCTGTCAATACCATTTGTATCTGTTAGATAAAAGCTGCTTGCATTAGTATTCCATCATGCCTTAATGTGACAAGCTTGAAGTTAAGACAAGAAGGAATCTATGGAATGGATAATTTAAGCAGAAGTACCCAAGTGTAACAGACAGCAGAGAAACTGCATTTCCAGCCTGTGAAGTCTCAGAGGAGGAATATTCTTTTCATATAATAAACAGAACATCCACCATCAAATGTACTCTTTCATCCTTCTGGGACAATGACCATGCATTTTAAAGAGATCTTTAAAGGGATCCTAATAGGGTGTTCAAAATATCTTTTTCCTCTCACGTCTTACAGATCTCTTCTAAATCTAGAATTTTAGAAGGAAGTATGTGGAAAATGGTGTGTAGTGAAAATTTGTTCTGCCATTTAGAAATTACTCAAATGTCTGGAACCATGGAGATTCAGATTGATGCAATGAATAGCTTTAATGAACACATCACATACAGGTGACAAATCAGCTGAAATAGAGTCCTCCTTTCTGCTGTTCATTTTGGT
>WEIV01028298.1:4573-14886 GCA_013390005.1 Calyptomena viridis | reverse complement strand
TTTATCAAGTCTCTGTTCAAGACACCAGTTTGTGGTGTTAATTAATGGACTCCGATGACAGAACACATCGAAGACGTTTATTTTCTCTCTGCACCAGGTTATATAGTACCTTCAAAACAACTCCATATATGGAAGTAGTGAAATGAGTGGTTAAGTTTATCCCGCATGAGGCTTGATGGACACCTCAGGCCTTCTGCCCTCACTGGCAGAGGTCTAGGCATCAGGTTTAACTACAGCAATCCCCAGAAACAATTTTTGTTGATGGCAGAAATCAAATCCTTGATTTTTCCTTCTGACAGGTTTTCTTCCTCTTTCAATTTTAAAATATACACACACACATATATATACATACCATAATTATATAAAAGAAACTGGACAGTTCAGTAGACTTATTGCTCATTCTTTTTTGTATACTTAATAACACTAACCAACACTAAAACCTGAAACATGGCGGGGAGGCAGGCATTTCTGCATGCCCTTGAGATGAAGAAGTGCAGCTAGAAAGTTCCAGAGTTGTGTTGAATAAACAAACTAAGAGGAATAGCCACTGCAAAGACAGGATATTGGGCAAAGTAGAGAGTGTTGTAGCTATAGCCAATGGTAAAAGAGCAAGATAACTTTGAGCCAATGGTGTGGTGACATGCTGATCTTCTGATGTATATATCTGTCTATGCTGCAACACAATAAACGGATTAAGGATCTTTGCACGACACACGACAAGCGTGTTCAATTTCGCTTAGTCCGTCTCAACTGCGACACATGGTCACTTCAAATTAGGACCAAATTACAATTTCAAATAGAAGTAATGTCTCTTCAGGCATATGAGAGAAAATCCAAGAAAGATGAATTATAATTGCAAGAAGAATTATGTGCAGAACACCAGTTATTAATATCCTTAGTATTTAGGCAGCATAGCCAGTCAAATTATCTGACAGGCTGAAAAACTTCTGTCATACTCCCTTATATAAAATTTTCCAGAGCATTGAAATTTGTTTCAGAATAGCTTGGCAAGTATGAATAATGGATTACAGTTGGCAAAATCTGATTTCCCAAATCAACATTTTAAAGTCAAGCCTTGCTTCATCAGATATAATAGGAAGCTTTCAGTTTCAAAACATGTTTTCAAAATAGTAAAGGTCAATGAACTAACAGTGAAAATATATCTTATTTGAAAGCTAGAGCATTCATTTACATATGTATTCTATTCTAAGTTCATAACTACACTTTGTTAAAAAGTAATAAAAATCCTAGATTGGTCCTCCAGACTCAATATAATAAACCAAAACCCAAATACTTCACCACAAAATGCATGATTATAATGGTAAGTAACCTCAATCAAGAGCCCAGATAGGAGCTAAAGCCACTTAAACATGTTCACATATATTTATCATATCTTTTTTCTAGTGGTTATTCTCTTTTCTGGAGGGGGAAAGAATATAATGCTCTACACAGAAGTTCATACTGAAGCAATGACTCAGATGTATAAGGAGTTACTTAATAATCAGCAAAGTAGACCACTCCCTATCTAATAAGTGTTTGCAAAACTCTAGAAAGGAAAGAATTCCTATTAAAAAAAACAAGACATTGAACAATGATGTTTTTGGGAAGAGAAGGACAAGAATGGAAGTGAAAAACCAGTGAAGGATTAAGTCAGCCAGATTCCTATACATCACACATGAGGTCAAATGAAAGGATGTTTCTACCAGAAGAGAGACCAGTAAGTTCTTTCAACAGGTGCACAAAAATTGACATGGAAAATTACCCTGTTACTAGGGGAAACAAACCTTTTTTGGAAGTCTTTAAACACAGCCTCTTGAGTAAATTTAATGAATAAATTTATAATAAATGTATCAATAAATATTTAGAAACCCTAAGTGGTAAAAAGAACAACATAAAAAGACCAAATCAACCAAAAATAACAAAATTCTATTTTGCATTCAATTTCTTGATAGCCCAACCTTAACATAAAAGTATAATTATCACAGAATATATTGAGTTGGAAGAGATCTGAAAGGATTGTAAAATCCAACCTCTAGTCTTGTATAGGACCATCCCCAAGAGTCATACCATGTGCCTGAGATTATCATTCAAATGCTTCTTGAATTCTGTCAGGCTTGGTACCATGATAACTTTGCTGGGGAACCTACTCCAGCATCCAACCACCCTCTGCATGAAGAGCCTTTTTCTAATGTCCAACCCATATCTTCCCTGACAAAACTTCAGGCCATTCCCTCATTCTGTCCATGGTCATCACAGAGAAGAAATCAGTGCTTGCCCCTCCTCTTCCCCTCACAAGGAAGTTGTAACTGCAATGAGGTCTCTCCTCAGTCTCCTCTTCTCCAGGCTGAACAGTCTAAGTGGAACAGACCAACTGCTCCTCATACAGCTTCCCCTGAAGGCCTTCACCATCTTTGTTGCTCTCCTTTGGACACTCTCTAACAGCTTAATATCTTTCTTATATTGTGGTGCCTAAAATTTCACATGGCATTCAAGGTGAGGATGTACCAGTGCAGAGCAAAGCAGGGTGGGACAATCTCCTCCCTCAACTGGCTGGCGATGCTTTGCCTGATGCCCTCCAGGGCATGGTTGGCCCTCCTGGCTGCCAGGGCACTGCTGACTTATATTCAACTTGCCATCAACCAGGAGCCCCAGGACACTTTTTGCAGCACTGCTTTCCAGGATCTCATTTTCCAGTTTGAATGTACATCCACCTGTCCCACTGCAGAATTCATCATTTTCCCTTATTGAAGCTCATATGATTGGTGATTGCCCAGACTTCTAATTTCTTGAGGTCTTCTCTCTGCAAAGCTTCTCTGCCTTTGAGGGAGTCAAGAGCTCCTCTTAATTTCGTGTCTTCTGCAAACTTGCTTAGTATCCCTTCCAGTCCTGCATCCAACTCATTTGTGAAGATGTTGAAGACCACAGGGCCTGAGATGGAGCCTTGTGGAACCCCACTAGTGACAGGTCACCAGTCTGATATCATCCCTTCCCTATTACTCTCTGTGCTTGACCCATGAGCCAATTGCTAACCTACCACATGATATGTTTATCCAGCTGTGTGCTGGACATTTTGTCCAAAAGGATCCTGTGTGAGACAGTATTGAAAGCTTTACTGACATCTAGAAAGATTACATCAACTGTCTTTCTTTGATCAGCAAGATGCGTTACCTTGCCATAAAAGGAAATCAGGTTTGATAAGCAGTTTCACAAAGCCATGCTGGCTGTGATAGATAACAGCATTGTCTTTGAAGCCTTTTTCAATATCTCCTAGAATAATCTTCTCCATAAATTCACCAGGCACTGAAGTGAGACTGACTGGCCTGCAGTTTCTGCAGTCCTCCTTCCTGCCCTTCTTGAAAATCAGAACGGCATTTTCCAGCTTCCGGTCAGCTGGGACCTTTCCAGATTCCCAAGACTGCTCAAAAATCATTAAGAGAGGTTTTGCAGTGACATCAGGCCACCTTTTGAGGATTCTTGGATTAATTCCATCAGGCCCATAGATTTGTAGGGATCCAGATGAAGCTGCAGATCCCACAAAATTTCAGGGTTGACTGGGTGTTGATCATTCTCACAGTCATGGTCCTACAGCTCAGGGCACTGAGACCTCCTTGATCCATCATTTGTGTTCATGACAGAGCCTAAGAAAGCTTTAAACACTTATGCTTTATCTCAGTCCCTGTCTGTGAGGTAACCATTCTCATTCTGTAATGGGTCAATGATATTTCTACAGTGCCTATTGCCATTAAAATGTTTAAAAAACTCTATTTTATCCCACATTTCTGGCCAGCTTCAACACCACTTGAGCTTTGGCAGCATGAATTTTTTCCTTACAATGGCAAGCAGCATCTCTGAATTGTTTTCACGTCACTTGACTTGGATTTCACTGAGTATACACCTTTCTTTTTTTCCTTATTTCCAAGAGAAGATCTCTGCTCTGACAAGCTGGCCTTCTGCTTCACTTGCTTGACTTCTAACATTTGGAAATTGCCTCCTCCTGTGCCCTTAGGAAGTGATATTTGAAAAGTGACCAGTGAGGTACCAGCTGAAAAAAGCTACCTGTCTCTTCATCAGCCCATCCAATCCTTGCTTCTTTACCATAGTTGGTTTTATCTGACAAAGGGCATGCTAAGCATGTAAAATCTGAAAACTGAAGATCTTAATAATCCTAAGCCTTAGGTAATAAAATCCTCTACATATGTCACTACCCATGTGCTGAAGGGCAGATCTCCTGCAATAAGAGCACAGGGATGTCTGTTTGTATTTCATGTCTTCCTCAAGTCAACATGCCAGTGGAATTCACTGCCTGCCTTCACGTTGGCCTTACAGCCTACCTATTTGTACAACAGAGGAAACAGCAGCCTCAGAAGAGGCAAGTTTCATGGCTTTGACTGTCAAATAAACATTTAAGTCCCTACTGTTACTCGGCACTAATTTTTTGGACAACCCAAAGAGTTGCACATTGTGCAGTGAGCTGAAAAAGTTCCTTCTGGCACAAGAAACTCCTCCCACAATTGGACAAGCCCTCCAGCAAACCCCACTCTGTACCCAAGAAATATGAACATTACTGTGTGTGTCACAGGGTTACCAAAATATTAACATCACTTTCAATCCAGCATCTCTATGACCTTGCCCTCATTCTTTTAACTTGACTAAAAAAATTGCATTTGTTTCTCTTGTGTGAAAGTGCAAAGTGTTGGATGTAACGAAGACAAGGCTGTGGAGGAGAAGGAAGGGCTTTTGGTACATTCCCAGACCTTGGGAATTACTGCCACATGAAGTCATTGGGATTGTGACACTGAAAAGGGATTTTACATTCACATGTAAATCAAGAACATACAAAATTATTTAGATAGGATGAAAACATAAATCCTTATACCTCAGAGCATAAGCCAGTCATTGTCACTTCTGCCAGAGGAAACTCTCTGTGGAAGAAAATGCACCAGCACCCAGATGGGCAGTTTGCCTTCTTCCATAGGATCTGTCACTGTCAGGCTCATGCCACTGTGCCAGAAGTTGCACTAACATAATCTAGAGAGGCAATTTCTTCATTTTGATATTTCTTTTATTTGGACATAACAAGGTCTCTGATCCTGTTTGGTAAAATCACTCTCTTGTTAAATTTAAGTAAGAGTTCATGAAACTGTGTTATATTACCAGTCTAGTGTTGCCAAAATCTCCTTGTACCCAAATTTATTCTTAGGCCCCTAGAGATACTTAGCTGATTACATAGTCTTTTGAGATGCAACCTTTGTCCTCTTTTTTCTGCGTGACAGTGTTTTAGCACTGCTGACAAGCCAAAAGCTCTAGCTCTTCAACCCTTCATTTACTTGCAGAAATTACACAACAGCACTTCCATATCAGAAAGGGGGCAGCACTGCCTCCAGAATCTGTAGCAGCACAGGCCTCTGCCTTCTGGAACAGCCACACAGATACTTCACAGCCACCCTATCCTGGGTTAGGAAAGAACATGGGACTTGGTAAACCTGCAAGTATAGTGTTATTACAGAGGTAATAAGGCTTCACAAATTGTAATGAACTGTGGCAGTGTATTTTATGGTTCTATGTATATTGTGATGTTTTCTGTACAGTTCTGTTATCCCCTAACAATATCAGTTGTAAATGGACTGCTCCGGTTTCCCTTCTCTTCCCACTTGGTTCTTCCCTGAATTGTTAACCCCTNTAGAAGGCCTCAGGCTTCTGCTCCTGCCTGTCATCCCTAAGCCCCGCCTTACCCTACCCCTGATTGGCCCTTTCCCTTTCCCCACCCCCCAGTTCCTCCCCCTATATAAGGTCGTGTCTGAGGGCACAGAGCCGCTCTTGTGAGTAGGTTCCCCTTGAGGCTAGACCTCAATAAAGTGGGATTGTTAGACCTACTCCAGGAGTCATTTTTTGCTTCTTTTAGCATGCAGTGGCCACAGGTCCTCCTCTCTGGAGCTCTGGTCAGGGTCAAGCAAACTGCCTGCACTCAAGAAGCCCCTTGCAGGGTGTGCAGCAGGGTGTACCACTTGGCCAGCAGCTCCTGAGTCGCCGGGGCAACCGATCCCTCCTGTGGAGAGACGTTTGTTGCCCTGGTGCCCGCACAACTGCTTTGTTGCCCTCAATAACAGCTAGCCTGGGCACAAGCAGGGTTGTGGGACAACCCTGAGGGAAGGCACCACGGCAATGAACCAACTTCTCAGCTGCTGTAAGTTGACACGCATCTACCTACATAGCCATTTCTGGAAAAAACATATCCAGTCACCAGATGCATACAAATACGTCACTTCCAAAGCTTACATCTTGAAGTGTATTTTATAGCCTTATTTTCTATTTAGCTGGCAAAAATAGACCTCGAAAACTCTTTCATGCAGAATGCTCTTGTCACTGGAAGAGCTCTTAAAAAAAATTCCCTATATTTTCTTATAGTGTTTGTCACATTTTAGGACCTATTAGTTGTCTTAAAGTCCCTGAGCAAATATTTAAAAAACTTTATCTTTTAAAAAGCCATAGATGAAGACGAAACTGACCTTTTTATGATTTTATGCCTTAAATATTTATAGCATAAATATTTATAGCATAAATATTTAAATATTTCCACCCCAAGAAGAGCAATCAGGGAGCATGAGATTTCAATGAGCTATTTCAATCAACTAGACCATTAAACTAATTTACAAATATCCTCATAAGAGATGACACTGATATTCTTATGTTAGATGTTCAAGCTAACAAACTTCAAATGAATCTTAATGTATGTAGCTTTGTCAGCTATGAATTTATCTCTCTGGCAAAGAGCAAACCAGTAGTATCAATCTATTTTCTAAAAATTGTTAAATGGAAAGGGACAAAAGCAAAACCAAACTATATTAAACAATTGGAAGAATATAAGGAAATAGTAAAATATTTCTGTCAAATATAATATAGAATAAGCTCATTATGAGTTTAAATTGTTTTCAAGTTTCATACAGGCGAGATTCTTAGGTACTAACAGAGCAAGTATTTTTGTTATACCCAGGCATTAAAGATCTCCTAGGAACTCAACAAGCAAAGGCTTTCATGTAAATCAAAAGAGACAGTTTTTATTTGAAGGCCATATTAGTAGGGAAGCAAAAGTTAGCATTCAGTTACCTAAATATTAAAGTGTTATCTGAGATGCTCTAGTACAAGCAACATGGTCTTCAGATGCAGCTCTCTTAAGCTGCTCATATCATACCGTCCCATGTATCTTTGGGTTCCTTTGGGTTTAAGTTACCCATAAGAGGAAGAAAAAAGTAGAGGAAGAAAAGAGATCAAAAGAGTCAGGAAAAAAAAAAAGAAAGTGAGAAGAAAAAAAAGAGAAAAATAGCTACTGTAAGTCACATGTTGCCAGATCTTTAGGCAGCAGGCCAAACTCCCAGTCCCTAACTGACTCACACTCACTTCCTCTCCCTACAGCTGCATGGAATCCTCATGCAGCTGTTAAAATATTGTTTGGCTACTGTAGCCACTCTTCCAGGCAGGATCATTCAATGCCCTCCCAGGTGGAGTGATGGGTGCCACAGCCACTCAGGAGCTCCAGGGGGCATGCTGTGGGCAGGCTGCAAAGCTGGCTTTCATGCCAGTCACATAATTGTCAGCCATGTGCTTTGGCCATCTTGGCTGCAGGTTGTGTGCTCTGCGGACAGGTCTACACATGTGCTGTGCAGCAGGCCCAGCCTTGCACTCCAGGTCGAGCCATGCGACTACAGGCTTCTGGCTCTGCTACACCTACATACATGCAAAAGCTGGTTTGTTCTGACCCAAATGTTTGATGAAGTGAGATTCGGGTCCAGGATCTCACAACTGACACCTGAATTGAATTCACAGGTTGTGGTGGTAATCTCCTGGTGGCTAGCCATTTTAATTTCTGAGACTTTTTCTTATTTTCATACTACCATCATAGTAGTTTTGTAGTCATTAAACAAGAATAAAATAATAAATAAAATTGAATAAAAAAATATACATTTAAAGAAATAAATCTTGTCCATTGTGATTAATCAAGTTGAACAGGGCTGATATAGTTTTTATTTTATATCATGGTTAGATTTGCTCTATACAAAGAAATGGTACCTGTTAAGAAGTACTTCAGCATCCCAAGGACTAAGATCCTTCAGCTGTACTACCACCAGGCCTCTTCTACATTTCAGTTTTTCACAGAAGAATGTGTGATATATTTAAATCAAGAGATGATGATTATGTTGCTTAGATTCTTCTGGAAAGATTTGTAGAAGAACTAAGAATGAAGGAAACTGAAATAGTGTTGAACATGGAAACATTTGACAGAACTGTCCAGGGGCCAGAGGAACATGTTCAGAATGGTTTTTTAACTACGGAGAAATTACTGTCACCATTAGGATGTGGAGAATTCATCCACTGGCAGCACTGTAATCTCTCTTTAATGATCAGAATTTTCCTTGAAAACTCTGAATTAAATATATGTCACATTTTTCTATTAGTTAATTGGACAACAGTGCTAAATTCTGTTACAGATGTAAGGTTTTCTGGGACCTAGGAAATGCAGAGTTTTGTTAAAAAGAAGTAATGTAGATAATGGCATAAGTTTACGGAATAATTTTTTGAATGACCAACTAAGAAGGAATGCTGACATCCTTAGGTCAGACATTTCAGCTAATAAACTCTGAGGCCATTGGAGATTTGGAAGAATTGTCACTCTGCTAACTTACTATTCATTATTTGCTCCCAGAAGAGAGTTGATGCAGCACAGCTGTATCTGCTTAGTGACAGGCAACCCTGGTTAATGCTATAGACAGTAGTCCTTGGTCTCCACTGCCCTCAATTTGGTATACTCACATGTGGGAAGAAAATAGAAAAAGAAAAATAAAAAATTAAAAAAAAAAATAAATTGAGCACAAGATCAAATGTCATGCTGTTTTCCATTTTGTCTCTTATATGTGTCCTCAATGTGATCCCTAAATTTGCACATTACTTGCAGGCAAGTTACACAGTTTATTTAAATATTATTGATATAATCCATTATTGAGCAACAATGGTATGAGATTAGTAACTTTGAAAAAATTATAACATTCTGGTGTTTAAAAGATATCTACAATGATTTGCCTTTCAAGGAAACTATTAAAGGTTTCTCTTTTTTTTCTTTCTACATTCATTTTATACAGTAAAATTGTTACCAAAGTTCAGATCTCAATTTTGAATATTTCTCACTGTCTGCAGAACTCATAGACATGTCTGCTCATAGACAGTTTATACAGACATATTTTCTGATGCAGAGTGTATTTTACAGTTAAACCAGTGTACCATTTTTCATAGCAGTGTCTCCAGGGTTTTTTTCCTCCTTTTGCAGACTTTATTTTTTCTGTTATTGTAGTTTAGGGAAGAGCTTTGGCATATCTTGTCAAATTGGGAAAAAAAACCCCTTGGAGAAGTCAAGCAAGTTAGAGGAGGGGTAATTTAGCAATTCTAATTAGTAACTCAAGAAAGCCTTTATTTCTGACATCATCAAAACCTAGGTTTGGGACATGTAGGTCACAAAGCAGTTGACTGGGGGAGCATGATCCTGGTGTACCTTTCTTTCTTCCCTAATCTTGACCCTCATCTTTAAATTATAAGAGCTGTCAACAGCAATAACAGAGTAGGTAGGTAAGAAATAACCACGTTTCTGTATTGTCTGACCAAATTGCTGTTCTGGCTGTGGTGGCAGTGCTCATAGCCAGAGCTACTCCATGCCCAAAAACATCGTACCCTCTTTTTTCCAGATAATCTCTTTTATCTTACTACTACTTCAGGTTCAAATCCTTTACTTTTAAGCAGACTATCAAATCAGCAGTTGAATAAATCACTGAAACATCACTGAATGGAGGTGTTATTAAGGAGGTAAATTGCCATTACCTGCATTTTTTAAGGTTCCCGTGGTTTTGAATTTTTTAGGGACACACTATANTAGCATTGCATTTGCAGCATACTGAGAGTGAAATTTCAATCTAGAAAAAGATTAAAAATGAATGCTTTTCAAAATTTATTAGATTATCTTGAAACATAATCTCTTCTGTAATCAGGTATCTTGCTTGAGCCTAATCTGTTTTCATCTATTGTAAAGGTAATGAAAAGTTTATCAGATTTTAGACTAACATTCTTTTAAACAATGTGAATATTTTTTGAAATATCTAAGGTCATAGTCTATATTTTTAGAGTTGAAAAAATACACCATCACTTTGCAAAAAGTAAATTAAAAGGTTTCAAACACATCTCCTTTTTTTTTTTTTTTTTTTTTCCCCAGTATTTTTTAGCAGCTACTGAAAAAAATCATTATGTTTTAACCAAAAAATTTAGTAAAACCCCGG
>WEIV01028297.1:8593-44256 GCA_013390005.1 Calyptomena viridis | reverse complement strand
TCTTCATGTGTCACATTGCTATTATCTGATATGTAGTGCAGGTGGAAAGGTGTTCAGGGAGATTTTTAAAATAAAAATTTTGGAATAAACATTTGAAAGAATCGCTGCTACTCCTTCTGCACCATCCTGAACTATTAGATTATACAATAAAATGTTCTAAGCAGGACTGAAATGGGCATCGTGAAATTTTGACTCCTAGTAGTCTTGCACATAGTGTGTTTCCTTTGACAGACAAGGGCTGGTGCCTGAGCTGCCTCCAGCTCTGCAAAGATAGGACTAGAATCTGTAACCCGAGTTAGACCCATTTCTTCCTGAGTTAGACTCAGTTCTTCCTTTGGGTCTACACTTCTTTTGCATATGTGAGATCATGGAATAATAAAGTTCTGATAAAGCCTTTTACATAGCAGGTTATGAACAATTGATTTGTCTGATTCTGCCCAGCACAAACACATTAGGTACTTGTGTTTCCAGCTTGCTCCCTTCAAGATCCCTGAATTTTGGAGGTGTTACATACATAGATTTGGGACAGGGTGTAACTATGTAGGAGGACACACTCAGAAGATAAATCACACATAAGATCTGCAGCATTCATTTATTTTCCCAGATTACAGGTTTTTTTTCTTTCTTTCTTTCTATCTAGTTGATGTCATTATTCTCATCTCAAGTTAATGAAATGCTGCCAGTTACAGTTAACCACCCATTAGCATTTTAACCATTGCAACACTATCCACTCTACCAAGAGCATCTCAATGTTTGTTCAGACTATTGTCTTAGCACCCAGCGGACACTTTTAATTTATGGAAAGCTTTTCTCTGCCCTCAACCAAATTGCAATTTTTCTTTCCTCTTATCTGTTTTAGTTATTATAATGCATTTTGCATTGAAAGGTTTACTTATTTTTCTCTGTTTTTTTTTTTTTTAAATTTGACAGAACATACAATCAAGTTATCACTTGTATCTTGAATCAAAACTTAACAAACTGCAGTGCAGCAATTATGCAAATAAGTGGACTGACCGATTTTAGCATTATAAAATTAGCACACTGTATTTAAGAATAAATAAAAAGTTAGAATGGATTTTAAATATTTATGTTGAGTTGTTTATCACAGAAAATCATCAGAGCACCAATTTTTTATGTTATTTCCTCTATCAATTTTCTCTTGTCTTACAACATGCTGTTGTGATTAAGATCTGAGACATAACCCTCAGCTGGTTTAAATTAGAGGAGCTCTACTGTTTTGCATGAAGTTCTGTGAATTTACATCACCCACAATTCTGCACCTCTTCAATTGCATTCTGTGAGAAAGCTGGACAACAGTAAGGAATTTATGGAATATATTTTGCTTATTCTTTTACTATATCTGCTATATATTTTTTATTTACATTTTGTCAGTCTGCATTTGAGGATAAATTAGCATTCTATCTTTTTCTCACTCTAGAGTTCTACAGAGTATTCCTTGCTTAGATGCTCACCTAAGTCCTAGGACTTCTTTGAACAGCCATGCACTTCATTCTTTCTTAGACTTACCCTCTGTTACATTGGAAGAAAACCCACCAATCAAACATTCTTATTTGCAACCACACAGGCTTTCAGTTGTTGCTTAAAGAAATCATATCTGAGGTTTTAAGGTAATGCTAATTTGCAGTTATTTGCCTCCAACCTCTGCTTCTTGGATTGGGCTCTCTCAGTGGAGCAACAACACTCAAACTACTGCTCAGCTGCATGAGATGAAAAAATTCAGCATGTCCTTGGAAGGCATTTTCAAGGGACCTGATCCTAAAGGTCACCATATGCTTCAGTCTCTGCAGAAGATAAAATCAGATGAGGTGATTAGTTGCGGTGAGGTTATCAGTTGCAATGAGGTATGTGTGTGATGTGGCTGAACACAATCTGCTCCATTCAGGATGAATGCAACTGATATGTACCCCAATCAACTTCAAATTTAAATTACTAGCTAGAGTAACGTCACTGTGTATATATTGCATATTTCTGGATATTTTTGTATCCTCTATCTTAAGTGAAAGGATCAGAGGAAAAAGCAGTGATACACTCTAAGCTAAAACTTACACCAGAGCCAGGTGTCGACATTTTGCTACATTTAAGAGAGTCTAAACCATATCTTCCAGACAGAAACAGCTATGACTTTTTCTTTCCCCACATTTGGCAATCTTCTCTGCACTTCAGCAGAAGAAAGATGAACACTTAGGGATGTTCTTTCCTGAAATCTTGTTTTGGCTAACCTTTCCACTGTGACTGAGTTTTCTGTTTTTCCCTGTGCTCTGTTAATGCCTAGAAAGCAGTCTCAAGGTATAATACAGAAAGCAAAAGGCTGGAACTCAGGACACTCACTTGATGAGAACATGGAGATCTGTTTTTATGCAGTAAAGAACATAGTAGCTTTCCATTGACAATGTGTTTGGTTGGCCTCAGCTGAAACCATGAGAAATTTCAAACAGGACTTTTTGCAAGGCCTTTCTTAGGCAATTTTTTTGGAAACTTTTGTTGATAAACACTGTCCTTCTCTCCCTTTCTGACTCTTGCTTTGGACATTTCAACTTCTTACATCTAAATATTTTCTTCTAGTCAACTAGCTGATTTTACAGTTTTCAGTTCAGGATAATATTTATGAACAAATATTTATTTGCTTCCTCTTTAGGCTCCAGATAATTTAATTTTGAGCAAAAATCAAGTGACAGCTCAGCTTTGATCCCTAGAGAGGGTGGCAGTGTATAATAGGGAACCTCAGGACAGAAATGGTCATAAAATAGACTATTGAATCATACAGAGACTGGAAAGGTTGTTCTCAGTGTAATTCCCTCACCCCACTGTGTCCTCAAAATGATGGGGCTAACTGATGGCAAACAGTTCTGCACTGAGTACTGGTCTAATATATTGACACTTTTGCTATAGCTAGTTTGTTATATGCCTGTGGTCGGAAGAGTAATGGAGTTATAGAACAAAGCTTTAAGAAAGCACTAGGAAAGATGTGCAACAATGCGTTCATATGGCTACTCACTCAATCACCGATAGCAAGCAGAAGATGATAAATGATACCATCTTATTGTCCAGATGATCTGACAGCAACAGTCAAAATACTTTTTGAATATGTGTAAGAATCTTGTCACCCCTTGACTTCACTGATGATAGTGTGATTGGAGAGAACCATAGCTTATGTAGAAAGTGGGCAACATTCTGCCTTTACTGCCAATATTAGTGGTCATGGGACAAGGTGTCAACACAATTTTAACAGAGAATCTTCAGGGTGGGGTCTTAAAGAATTAGCATTTACATTTTATGTTTATCTCTAAAGTATTTTTAAACTACAGATTTTAACACTTCAGGAAGGCGTAATCTAATTTTTTGCTTTTTCATGATGCTATGATTCACTTAGGAATGGGACAGAAGCATGTTTTACACAGAAATCCACAGAGCTGGACTACATGTTAAGTAAAAAGAAAAGTCTCTTATCACTTTCTGGGAGCTCAACATGAACTACTTAACTCTGAACACCTTCTTTTTTTTTTTTTTTTTTTAATTTATCATTGAGTTCAGCTCCTAGCCCTGCACTGGCAGCCTCAAAAATCTGGCAGCCTCAAAAATCACACCTCGTGAGTATTGTCGAAAAACTCCTTGAACTCAGACAGGCTTGGTGTTGTGACCACTTCCATGGGCAGCCTGTTTCTATGCCAAACCACCCTCTGATTGAAAACCCTTTTCTTAATATCTGATCTAAATCTTCCCTGACATAGCTTCATACCATTACTTTGTGTCCTGTCACTGGTCACCACAGAGAAGAGATCAGTGCCTGCCCCCTATTTCCCCTTGTAAGGAAGTTACATGGTCTCCCCTTAGTCTCCTCCTCTCCAGGCTGAACAGACCAAGGGACCTCATCTGCTCCTCATACACCTTCCCCTCAAGGCCCTTCACCATCTTCACTGCCCTCCTTTGGACACTCTCCAAGAGCTTAATACCTTCCTTATATTCCAGGGCCCAAAACTGCACACAATATTCAAGGTGAGGCCACACCAGTGCATAACAGAGCGAGACAATCCCCTCGCTTAACCGGCTGATGATGCTTTGCCTGATTCACCCCAGGACCCTGTTGGGACTCCTGTCTGCCAAGGCACTGTTGTCAAGGGCTCCTTTGAATTTAGTATTGTCTTAAAAGTTGCTTAGTATCTCTTCCAGCCCTGTATTCAAGTTGTTTATGAAGATGTTGAAGAGAACAAGGACTAAGATGGAGCCCTGTGGAATCCCACTAGTGACCAGTGCCAGCCTGGTGTAACTTCATTTGTTATTATCCTCTGCCCTCAACCAGTGAACCAATTCTCAGTCACCTCATGATGTGTTTATGTAGCTGTATCCAGATCCTACAATAATGCTAAAATTTCAGTTACAGGTGCAAAGCTCTTTGACATTTCTGATGATGATCTCAGATATACAAATCTTTTTTCTTTATGATCCACCTTAGCCATAGGGGATTTAAGGGAATTAAATTCTGAGTTTAGGTTTCTTTTTGAGGCTTTAGCAAAAGTGGCTTGGCCATTCTAGACTTATGTCAATACAAAAAAAAATATACTTTATACACAAAATAAAATATTAACCTTGTAAAATTGATAAATGACAGACAATAGAAATGTAGCTTGTGAGAAAGTAAGTCAGGGTTGAATTTTCAGAAGACTGATGTAGTTTCCCACACAGCTAGGGTTTTCAGAATGCAAGTAATCATACCTGAACTCTAAGATGTGTTTTATTTCAGTGGAAAAGTTGTTTGCGATACTGGAAAACATATTTATGTCTGTTTTACAGCAGCTTTGTACCATGAAATAACTGTTGTGGCTTTCAAAGAGCTTTTATTTTCAGAAAAATATTTGTCTTATTTTTCATTGCTGAAAGGAGACATATCCTAGAAATTGTATGTAACATTAAGATTTCTCCTTTCACAGTCCCTAATTTTAGAAATGATTAGTAACAATCCAAATACTTTTACTCAGTATTAATAAGCTTTTGTCAAAGATTTTCCTCCACCTTTTTAGGCGTAGCCTTCAGTACATCATTATGATGTTATTGGTAATGATTGCATTAAAAAAATAGATCTTGTAAAATTTTCTATCTGCCCTTCTCTTGGCAAAAGTATTAAATGTTGGATGAAGAGGGAAAATCAGTTGCTTGGCCAGTGCATTCTTCCACCCCAAAATCACCACAGTATACTGACAGAACCAGATATTTTTCTTTGGAAGGTACATCTGGTTAAGCATTATGGTAAATCTATTGATGTGATTGTTCATTAGGCAATCCTATTATATTGGACCCCAATAACAAATGTGGCAATGTTACAATTTGCAATGACTAACCAAAATATGAAGTGAATTCCTCTGCTGAGCGGAGAGTAGAAACTGGGACTCAGAGATACAGAGCACAGCATTATTCAGCTCTGGCTTATGTAACTGTTACTGAAAATTTGACTAGAAATGAGTGGATATCTCTGGATTCCCTCACTTCTACAGTTGTACAGTTCTTTTTAGCATGTTGTCCAATATGTGGGCAATATAAAAATGTAAACTCAAGTAGAAAAAAACATCATTAATGCATGTATTAAATGTCATATTCATTCATATGAGAGTGCAAGAGTGAGCACTCACGAGAATGAGCAGCAATAGGGTTTTTGACAGAAAACCCTGCTCTTTCAAAGTGAAAATGGCCACCAGGCAAAGAAACTAGAATAAGTGGAAAATGCTCCTTGTGGTTTACACTGCACATAAAATCTATCTCAACCAACCTAATCCCATTCTTCAGTTTGAGCTTGCTGAAAGCAAAATGTGGGTACCAGAGAGACCATAAATAGAAGATAGTATGTCACAACATGCTAGAACAGCACTCTGTAGACAGAGACATCCTATCATTCTTCACTTCTATCAATGTCTTGTATTCCCATAATATCTAGCATGTTCAGATAATGACCTGTGGTAGAAATACTTTCCCTCGGTGAAGTTTTTATAGAAAATCCCTATATTTCCCACCTCTTTGGGCCTACACATCTGTGTTAAGATAGATGAGTAGCTATAAGAACATAGCAAGGAGAGGATTTTGATAAACTTGCAGCAATACCCCAAAGTTGGCCCAGCATCCTAGTATCTTCCTGGGCGTTATTGGGCCTTTAACATCAGCAGCAGTCACAGCAGCCACTACTGCTGCTCCTGGGCGCAGGTCTTTACCTGCCATGTAGCTCACCTCTCCTGTCCTCTGATCAACGCTGTACTGGGAAACTCCAGGTTTCCAGATGGCATGTTCACAATCTTGTGTGTCAAGTAGATGGGCTGTTATCCAGAAACCTTAAATCATACCTCATACAAAAGCAATTAATGATATTCAAAACAAGCAACAGTTACAAACAACAGTTACAGTTATTTATCAAATTCACAGGCTGAAAAATGAAAGGGAGATGATTCAATCTGTTTAGAGTAAAGTTACATCTCAGTAACCTTTCTTCTGCTCTTAGGAGTCCACTTTCTCATAAGAGTACTACTATAACTCTTTTAGTAATAGCCCTCTGGGGGCTCACATGTGGTCCAGACCTTTGCTGCTTGCTTGGCAAAAATTCAACATCAGCCTAGAGACTTCAGATTTGCAGTATTAGAGCAAGAGCAGTCGGGTACCAGGGAACTGCAGGTCCATGGCTCATGTTTGTGTCTGTCAGCTACCAAAGGTCAAACCAGGGAATGAACAGGTTAGTTGCTGTGTCAGAAGCAAGTGGGTGCTACCAGTGCTAACAACAGTGAATTTTGAACAAGATTAATCTCCTTACCTGGGAAAGAACACATATGACTATGACAAATAGTCATAATAATGTAGCTATTATGAAAATAAAGCCATTTATAGTAGAAGAAATGGCTTTGATAAATGTTTAGATTTTTGTGACTTCTTTTTATGGATATTGCAATTAAAAACTGCCCAAGCAGTTGGATTCTTGTTAGGCATTACAACAGATAAAGAGAGATAGATGATTAAATTTAAGCCTCTGAGATAAACTAAGAATTATTCTCTAGTACTTTTTATTCTCTTGTGCCTAACTCACTTGCTCTGCTAATCTGGGTACTGTAATAAAAAGATAACATCCTGCCCTACAGTGTAATCTGCTGGCGGTATGGGGGTGTGGGGTAGGGGTTTGTTGCTATTGATTTATTTCCCTTCTGGAACTAAATTTATATTTAAGCTGCTCTGGAAAAACCTGGTTGTATGTTTCATAAATTACCATGCCTATGCAAAATATATGCCTAATATTTTTTTGCCGCTCTGTCTTCTGTTTGCTTATTTAGAGGAAAATAGAGGGCTCAAAGGAAAGAAAAACAGCAAAAGGTCTCAAAGTTGTCTCACAGAGAAGATAGAAACAACAGCTCAATTAGTTACTTCCATACCTAAAAGCTTGTGCCAAGACCACATGATGTAGCCTCTCAAATATAATAATAGAGCCCCATATATACAACACAGAAAGAAAGACAGGATGACAGGCAAGCTGACATTTTCGTATTTTCAATGATACGGTTTAACATGTAAATTCCTTGGCAAGCTACATTGCTTCGTGGTACTCAATGTGCTTCAGGTACTTAATGCCTCTTTGGTCTCAGTCTTTCATACTGAAACCGGTTGTCTTTAGATTACGCAGCTCCTAGAACTAGAAGCTGGTGATGAGGGGCTGCGTGAAAGCCCCATAATCCAGGAGGAAATGGTTAGTGAGTTGATATGCCCATTAACACCCATAAGTCTATATGTACTGATGGGTTTTACCTGAGGTTACTGAAAGACCTGGTGACAGAGCTCATCAAGCTACTTTCAATCATTTACCAGTAGTCCCAGGTAAATGGGGAGGTTGCAGTTTACTGGAGGTTGGCTAATGTGATGGGCATCTACAAGAAGGGTCGGAAGTTGTGGAACTATGGAACAATGGGCCTGCAAGCCTGATCTCAGTATAGAGGAAGGTTATGGAACAGATTATCCTGAATGCCATCACATAACATGTACAGGATGTTATGGACATGTNTCTTTCTGTGACAAAGTGACCTCCTTGGTTGTTTGCCTAGACTTCAGTGCGGGGTTAGAAAATCTTACGAGAATACAAAATCTTGCTTTTGTGTCTCCTGAGTCCAGTACAAGCAAACTCATCGCACTGGTGGGAAAGAAGCCGTGAGAATGAAGCTGTGGGAATGAATCCATGGGAATGAAGAACAAAGAAAAGAACTGAGAAAGCCGCAGCTTATGCAAAAGGAACTGGATTGATAGACTGTAGCTATATGTTGCTAAAGGTTGTATCCATGTGTACCACACAATACACAATGCTTTCACTGAATTGTGTAGAATAAGGAATCAATTCATTGTAAAGGTATAAAAGCAAGTGCTGATCCTAAACAAAGCTGTCTTTGTTTCTGCACCGAGAACGAAGTCTGTGCCATTAATTGCTGCACTTCACTACATCCTTTGACACAGTTTCCCACAGCACTCTGGCAAACCATGGCTTGGACAGGTGCACTCTTCATTGGGTAAAAATCTGGCAGGAAGGCTGGGCACAGAGAGTGGTGGTGAATGGTGGTACATCTAATCAGTGTCCAGTCACTAGTGGTGTTCCCCAGGTCTCAGTACTGGGAATGGTCTCCTTTAATATCTTTACTGATGATCTGGACAAAATATCAGAGTGCACCCTCAGTAAATTCACAAACAACATCAAATTATGTGTGAGTGTTGATCTGCTGGCTGGCAGGAAGGCTCTGCAGAGGGATCTGGACAGGCTGGATCAATGGGCCAAGGCCAATGGTATGAGGTTCAACAAAGTGAAGGGCCTTTTAGAGTTACATGAAGTGTCTGGAAGGATGCTGTGAATTACAGGCTCACAAAAGCAGAGCCTGGGGGCTGGTGAATGGTGCAGATGTGCAGGTGGATGAAGACCTGCTGTTGTTGAGGCCTGTGACCTTGCTTTGGAGCTACTTGTTGTTTCACAGTCCAGGGAATCTAAAAGTGCCCTGCAACTTCCTCTTTAGAAGCCAGACTCATTGGACAAGCAAACAGATGTGACAACCTGCCTGCAGCACAGTGACCATCATCTCATTGTTTTCAAGGGAAACAATCAAACAGCAGTAGATATTTCAGTATCTGAAGCAGTGCAAATATGTTTGCTTAAAACTTCAAATTTAAAAACAGGTTTAATGATACCAATCTAACCAAGCAGTGCTGTTTTTGTGCATGAAATACAGGTAACTGCCTGGTGGATAAAGCTGAGAAAGTGGTGTGCTTTCAGCCACAGAAGTGTAAGCACTGAACTTTAAAAGTAGGCTCATTCACAACATTAAAGATGAAGGATTATTCTAAAATGATAGAGAAGTAAAATGCCACTTATGGCTATAGTTCTTTGTAATGAAATAGGAGAGTGCTGGGCAATGAGAAGAGAAAACAGTAATGAGTGAATCTTGTAAGGGTTGTTCAGGTAAGCAAGAATGATCCTGCACTGATTCAATCATAACACATTACAAGATAATTTGATGGATTGTCTCTCTGTGGTGGTTTGACGCTGGCTGAATACCAAGTGCCCACCAAAAACACTCTTTATCATTCCACTCCTTATCTGGACAGGGGAGAGAAAATACAATGAGAGGCTCATTCTCTCATCTCATGGGTTGAGATAAGAACAGGAAGACATCACTCAGCAATGACCATCATGGGCAAAACAGACTCAACATGGGGAATTAATTGAATTTATTACCAATCAAATAAGAGTAGGATAATGAGAGAGAAAACCAACCCTTGAAACTACCTGTAATTCTGTACTAAGAAAGGGATCAACAATTCTAGACAGGGTGTTACACAGAGTAACAAATCTTTAGCAAGGTGTTAAGCTGAAATTTTTGTCTCTTCCTTTTTATAAGTGAGACCTGTACATGCAAATGTTGTTCCCAGATTCAATTTATAGCAGTCACAGTTTTTGTAAGTAGTTGAATTAAATTTCAAAATTCGGTTTTGTCTGTTACAATTTAAATCGCTGTATACCAATCTTTATTATAGGCAGCAACCAAATCTCACAGTTACAATTGTACTCAAGCCTTGTATGCTGTACGTACTTACATTTGATACTCATTCAATTGAATTTCTTGCTGACTGTAGATGAGTGAACCTTTTCTTATAGTCAAAGGTGTCATAAAGCGCCAAAGAGAAGCTTGTGGAGTTCTGGGCTGTGTTCCCTATGCTAGTTATGCATTCATGGCACAACATGTACAGACTTCAAATGCATATGTGGTCAATATGCAATAACAATTTTATTTAATTTACTAATGCTTGCCACAACCACCTCTTACTAATGCAAGAGAGAATGTAGTAGTTCTGCATGCTATATGCTCATTTTTCAATAAGCACATTGTACAGCGCACAGACTCCAAATATTAATGAATTTCTAAATATAAGAATCACATTCTTTTGCAATACAACACGCAGACATAATAATGTCAAGGACAAAACTGCAAAAAGTTTTGGAAAGGGATCAGCATGACAGGAAATGAGACTGTTATTACAAAGGATCATTTTCACTCAGTGATGAGAGTTTACCAAAGTACCAGCAGGAAACAGAAAATGAGACTTTGGCTTTGACAAATGACTACTGTAGAAAGAAATGTTTGGGGTGGAGGAAGGACACTGGTGAGAGCCATGGCAATGAAATAGATTAACACTAACTCACATACTGTTCAGAAGTGGTGCATAACTGCTTCTCTCCTAAATCATACAGAGAAGGTGACTGACATTCAGGAACTGTGAATTGCCTTGCCATGTGTTAGAGCATCCTGACAAGGGCTAAACTTTCATTTCTGCATGCACCAGCTAAGATGGTGCATTAAGGGTGCAATGTGATGTTCTTCTTATCTTCAAAGTGAGTATCTTCTCATTAAAAAAAGACTAGTGATCATCCTCAAAAGAGAGGATGATTTCCTGATTCCAGCCATTGAAAATCGAATATGTATAAAAATTAAATTAAGGCATGTTATTCCTCTATAAAAGCAATGTAGATGATCTTGAGTGGTTTTCATATGCCTTTTCTAGAAGAGGAGTTTTACATGGCCTGTCAGGAGAAAAGCTAGACACACATTTAGGGAAGAAAACAAATCTGTTAAGAGCTCGAAGGGACTATACAGATAAAGACTGTTACTCCCTTCTTTTGATATAACATAGGCTTATACCTAAAAATGTACAAACAAGAGGAATATTTCCTCATAATTTACCTGTAAAGTTCATTCAGGGAGGACACAGCAACAAGTAAGCCTATCAAACACAGGAAAATAAATGAATTATAAAACAAAGTGCCAACAAAGAACCTTCTGCACCACTGTGTTTCAGTTCTGGATAACACTTGGCTGATTTCTGAGGTGTCCGGACAAAGATGCAAGCTGTCACTAAACGTGACAGCTAAGAAATCCAACATACTGATTTATTAACGTGGATTTAAGCTGTAAGACAAAACTGTTGCAGTATTGCAGTAGCACACAGTACTATTTCTGATATTAAAATGTATCCATAAGCTCTTGATCTTCTAAAGAACATGTTTTCTTTTCTGAAAGAAAATTGTGCATAATATCAAGTGGAGGTGCAGGTGATAATGGCTTTAGTTGTGTTAGCTGTGTGCCTGTGTTTAGTTGTGTTAGCTGTGGCTTTAGTTGTGTTAGACTGTGATATCTCTTCTGTTTCTGATGCTTCTGAGAAATCAAATAGTTCTTTTCTTCTGACTGGTGTAAAACCCACACCAGGTTCAAATTTTGTGATATTCACAGACCAAAGAAGCATGCAGTTACTTGACAACCTCCAGCACTCTTACAGCTAGCAACAGGAGATATTTTTTGCAATCCCATGTTCTGCGGCACAGAACACTCAACTTTGATTGTTCTTACTCCAGTTGATCTTTGTGTTCCAACTTGCTCTGGGCCCCTGTACTGTAAAATTATTTTTTTCACAGTCCTGTTTGAGAACACCTTTGTCCTTTACCTTCATGGTACTGCAAAGCCACAACTCCTTTCTTGGTCCAAAGGCATCGCTTCTCAACAGTGCATCTCTATGGGGATTATTGAGTCAGTATTTATCTCTTCAATGCAGGCAGACCTTTCTCAAGAGTTTTTTAAAGAGCGTTAGCCTTAACTGCATGGAAGATCCTAGATACAAAAGGTGAACTCTTATTTGGCTTCATAGACTTCCTGGAGCTCCAGTTGCATCATCAGAGTGAGAATATCAGGATGGCTTTTGAAAAGTACTGCCCAGAGATCACTCTGGAGGCAGCTCTGGGCACTGTCCGTTTAGTCCCTTGCTCAGCTGTAGCCTTAAGGAAAATTCTGGAAATTTTCCTTCATTTCTTTTAGACAGTTTCTGTGCAGTTCCCAGGGTATTTATCATTCTTTGTTACAAGTTTTTAGCAGGTGGAAAGTTCAATAAAGAAGAAGGCCTCTCCTACCTTGAGAAAAACACTGACGAAGAAGATGGAAAAGAAAAACATAGATAATGAGCTGGTCCAGGCCAGCTGTAAACCTTGAAACCGCTCCAGGAGACTGATTTCATGCCAGAACAANATGGGCAGCACGGACGGGCAGCTCACGGCAGGTGTGCAGGTGTACGGGGCGTGGCGTGTGCGGGCTCCTGCATANAATGAGCTGGTCCAGGCCAGCTGTAAACCTTGAAACCGCTCCAGGAGACTGATTTCATGCCAGAACAAGGGGGCAAGCTGAGGAAGAGGATGGAATCAGACTCAGGGGTGTCATCTGGTGTCATGAGTTGGATGTTTTGTCCTTTTTCCCTTTTGTGATTTTTTCCTCTCACCCCGAGCTGGGGCTCCCATTGTGGCAGGCAGGGCGGGGCAGGGCAGTTAGAGTGCGCTCAGAGCCACCGCCGCTCCTCTGTGCATGCCCACACCTGGCCTGGCCTGCGGCTGCCCCGCTGGAGCGGGAGGAGGAATCACCAAGGAGGACCAGGGGGAAGTGTCAAGGAGGACACCACCTGCCTGTGCCTCTGCCCCATGTCATGGCCCTATCCTGCTGCTGGCCTAGGGACCTGTGTGGCTGGGCATGGGGAGAGCCGCGCCCTCCCGTGCCAGCGAGGCCGGTGCCCTGGATTAATGCCTGTGCTGACGGAGGCACTCTGCGGCAGCGGCCGCAGCCCAGCGCGGGCGTCCCCCCACGGCGAGGGGACACTTGTGCCAGTGCCCGCGGGCAGCAGCGAGTCGGGCGGTGGCGCAACTCGGCAGCAGCGTTGCCATAGTGATGACAAGGCGGTGCTGCCCCGCGCGCTCCGTGGTGGCGGATGGGCAGCACGGACGGGCAGCTCACGGCAGGTGTGCAGGTGTACGGGGCGTGGCGTGTGCGGGCTCCTGCATATGCGGGAACACCTTCCTGCCTCGGCTTGGGTGGGAAGGGAGCGTGGATCTGGATCTTTGAGACTGCAGCAACTATGCCTCCATTTGTCAGAGTCTGCTCGACCTCAGTGGAGGACGACTTCAAGTATAGAGGTCTTTCCTCCCCTCTTCACTCAGAGAATTCTTAGAATTGTTTTGTCCTCTTTTCCCCACTCGTCCTCATCGTTTCTCAGGGAAACCCTGAACGGCTGACCGCCATTAGGGGGCGGCTGCTGCCTTCCTGTGACACCTGAAACGAGACTCATTAAACAATTCTAACAGTGTACAGTGATGTTCTTCTGTTCCCTACGGGTTATTTTGGTGTTTCTTCTCTTTGGAGATACTAGGTATTTTCCTTCCTTGTGTAGTTTGTGTATCTCTAGTTTATATGTATATAGTGGACAGTTATATACAAATCTAATAAAGGAGTGGGTATTCCTTTTCTTCCTGTATATTGTGACCCTGTGTCCTCAAATTTAAATTACATAACTGTCTCTAAGATGAGACATCTGGAGACCACCGACCCTAATTCTAGAGGTGTGTCTGGGGTGGAGTGACGGGTGGAAAGGGCTTGAAAAGTGGGTGTAACAATGACATAATGTCTAGAAACTACAGTATAAAAGTATGTAACCTGTGAATTTCAGTGTGCACAATTTGGAATGGATTTCCTGCTCATCTGGGTGACTGTAATAAAGGAATGCTTTTTTTCTTATCCTCAAAAAGCAGTGTTAGGGGTTTTTTTCCGGCTTTTCTCGGCAACACCGCTGGGAATGTTGTGCACTGTGGAAAGGATGTCAGGGAGGCCATGGGATGATGAAAGCTGGGGGCTTCTGGTTGTCTGGTAGCTCTTCTGCACTGGATGCCAGCAGTTGATGGCTCTTTGGCAGGCATTTTGTGGTACTCTAAAGTCAGCTTCTGCTTGCACTGAGAACTTGATGGGCTAGATAGGGCATATTAGAGAGAGCAGTCTGGCTTCCTAATGGCTTACTGTATCACCTCACTGAAAGTGCCCTGCAGTGCATGGCTTCTTGCACCAGGTAGGGCCAGGGAAACACAGGGGACAGTTCTGGGGATGGGCACGAAGAGCTGCCATCAGTATCCTCCAAAGCAGGAACAAGTGTCAGCCAAAACTGCATGTGACTCTTCAGGCCTTATACACACAACAGAGTTCAGGCATGAATCAGATTGGGCACACTCTGCCGTTGCCTGGGAATGAATATTGAGTGTGGTTCAGTTCATAGTTTCAGTTCATTGCAATGAGCCCTGGCAGCAGTGCTTACACTCACAGTGTTCCGGCCACACTAGCACGTGTGCCTCTGCAGACTCTTCTGGGGCTTCCTGAAAGGCACCTTTCCACTCTTTCCCCTAATTTTTTTGCTATCTGTTCAGTATTGGTGTTTTACACTCATGACCAAGGACTTGGATATGTTGTCTTGAGCCCTGTTAGGTCCCATTGGTATCTGCTTCTTGTTAGTAAGGGATTTTGCTGTTAGAAACCACTCTGTAGCTCACAAAAGCCATTGTCTCAAGGCTTGTCTCTCCTTCAGGTGCTCCTGCCTGCTATCCATGCCACCCTAGCAGCCCTCCACATAGGTTGGTTGACATTGCAACTTCAGCTGCTGATTGGAAGCCAGACATCAGCACAAAACCACAGACCAGTGGTTGTACCTGGACAGAACAGGACTGGCTGATGGCTGAAAGCATGTCCACCTCCAAAGTAAAGAAAAATTGTTCCCATCTGTGAGGGCAGATGTGCCTCCTTTTTGGCAATGATGATCACCAAAGCTAGGAGTGGACAGCAGGGAAAAGCTTGCAGTGTGGCAGGGACCACTTAAAAGCTCCTGGATTGTCAGCTCCTCAGTACTTGGATCCCATCTGCCCATGCTTGCCTGAGAAGAAGGCACTAGGACAAATTCTTACACTTGATGATCCTGGGACTGAATGGGAACACCACATGTGGAACTTACCAGTCACACAATGGTTGAAAAGTGTGAGGAAAGGGCGGGCTAGGAGGTGACACTGACACAGCAAGTACTATCCTAGCTGGGGGATACTAGATTATATATTCACAAAATGCTAATTTATTAGAATATTTAAGAAAAACTTTTTTCTCTATAATCAATATACTCACTGAAATATTTGCATGTTTCCAAAACTAGCAGAGGACTAGTATGACATCCTCAAACTTTAGTCCTAAAAAACACAAGTGAAACCGTAGTAGATTTTTATCTTTATTTTATTTTTTTAAGGAAAGTATTTTTTGTGCCTCAGCAAATGAAATTCTTAACTTTCTTTCTGATAAGACAATTGAAACATAGAAATCAAATACAACAATGCACTTTCAAGCCTTTATTTCTTCATTTAAGTAATTGACAATTCAAAGGACACAGACAATAGGGCTGTAGCAGAACAGTGTTACAATTAAAATCAATTTCTATGAAAAACAATTACAACAGCTGCTGAAAATCCAGGAAGGGTTGATGTTTTGAACAGAACAGAATGCATTTTAAGAAAGTATTTGTACTTAAGGTGGTTTGTAGCTCTCCTTTTTGAACAAGAAGAGAAGAGAATCCTTGTGTTAATACAGGATCTGGAGGGAGCATTTTATCACATTGAGAAAATAATTTTCCCATCAAATTAAGAGTCAGAGATGAGTACATCTCTTACTCATCTTTCTGACTTCTCATTCTAACTCCATAAAAGCCAACAGAGCAAAATTTTTTTTTTGCTTGTTTGTTGTTTTTAATGCATACCTCCTCCTGTTTGTAGTAGTTTGAGTTTCTGCTTCAGTAATTTAACACTTAAAGGAGAAATTGATCTCTTGCATGCCTTTTTGGTGCAGTTCTCTGAGATGGCATGCACATCCAGCAAGCACTTCCTTCTGTTTTGAATGACTTGAACACATATTCCAGTGTCTTGAGCCAATGGTCTTGAATGACAAAATGTATTGGTTAATATAATTCCCAAGGACTAGTTGTTATTTTTAATCATGCCAGATAGGCCCATACCTCGCAAAGAGTTCCCACTGACTGGTGGATGTAAGTCAGTAACCAGTCATTAACTACCCAACATGCTTCACTGGCATTTACAGCAAAATCTTCTGGCTTCAGTTCTAAAGCAGAAGCTGGGAATGGGAAAGTTCCAAGTGTTTGGCTCATGTATAAGCAAAACAATCTTGATTAAATGAAGATGAGGTTGGCCACGATTCAAAGTTGTGGCAAATAGAATTGTGTCAGGAGAAATTTCCTATGATAAACATTGGCAGCAGTAATTTGAAAAGTGTATGCTTGTTACTTTATCTATTAAAGAGTTGGAGAACCTGTGGAAATGCTAGGTTTTTTTCAAGAAACTTTGACTAGAGAGTAGGGAAGCTATGGGACCTGGTTTTGGTAGTCTTGTATACAGACCAAATGGAAATGTTTTTGTAGTGGTAGTAATCTGAGTGTTTGATGTGACACTTGACAATTGATGTGTGGTTTCCATTCATTTCAGCATTTCTCATCTATAATCAAAGGCAAAGAGACAAATCTTTATAGGTACTTTAGGAGATAATCAGGTTTTTCAAGCATTGCAAAGCCACTAATTAAGTGAGGCATTAAGAGGTCCTTTCATGCAATATACCACTGAACTGCATAAAAACCAGAGTCTAGTTGGTGTACATCTCTCATGAAAATTTTCTTTCATATACTGCCACTGCTCTGCAAGAGCCTTTAATTTAGAACTGTTGGAAATGCTTACTACAGGACAGACCACTGCTGTCACCACATTGACAACTGGAGCTCATCTGGAGCATTTTGGGCAGCAGGGATTGCATTTCTTAAAAAGCTTTTCTTTGTCTGCTAACACTGCCTATTACTGCATAGCAACCTCATACAGGTATGGGTCAACCATAACTCTTTGGCTTTATAATCCTTAGGGAAATGGCAGAATCTTTCTTTTGAAATGTAAATATTGTTATTGTATTCTCCAGAGAGTTAGAGGCCCAGGGGTTTTGATTACGGCTAAGAAATCCTGAGTTCCAGCATTCTGCTTGTGTTACTAACTGACAGCTATGCCTTCTCCAAGCCAGGCAAGGATGACTTGATATTCTTTAGCAAAATGTGACAACCTGTCAAACTCTTAAAAGCCAACAAAAAATTTGATAAGATCCATTAAAATGCAAAGTTGGTATAACTCAGATAGCTGCATTGTCTCTAACACTTTTGCATGCCTGTTCTATGTGAAAGCAAAGTATTATTTGCAGTGCATTAGAACTGGTGCACTGCACAGATATAAAAAAGGTTGATAGATCATTAAGGTTAGACGTTGTTTGGTTTCAGTAGTAGCAATAATTTAGATAATGGATCTAATCTAGTAATCTTTGTACATACAGCAAGGAGCTATCTTAGCAAAAGTAACAGATTAAATTTACTATCATTGTCTTCCTTTAATAAAATAAGTGTGCTCTCCATCACTTGTGCTTTTGAGTTATATAAATAGGAAAGTTATTGGAAAATAGCTCAGAAAAATATAACTTCCATTAGGGACTGATGAGGTAAATATGATATTCTAGCTGGTGATTACAGCTTTAACTAGCTGAATAAATCCCCTAGCTATTAGTTAATCAACCAGATCCTGCAAACCCAAATAATTTCAGTTACTTAGACAGTGTGCCTTATTAGACACATGTGCCTAATTAGACAATATTACCAGTGTAATATAACTTTTTGTGCAAGTCTTCTCTACTATACAACCGTGTATTTTACTAACTTCTTACTGTATTTCATTTCCCATAGATTTTTAAGGTCAAAACTTACCCTTCCAGGAATAGAAACAAAAAAAAGACTTTCTGTGAGGAATCTCTTGTATCTAGGAAACAAGGATTTTAGACCAAATCTCCAAGACTGTTACTGAGCTAGTAGACAGAAAGGTCAGTTCCTTTGCGATAACTCTGTGTTTCTTAATCCAGTACTTTCAGATTTATTCATGCTTTCCCAGCATGAATTACCAGCCTCTCCCCAAGTCCTGATAGTATAGGAGATGAACAAAGCCTTTTTTTTTATAGCATAACATCTGCAGCTCTGTGTGGGAAGTTTTTCGGAAGCAAATTCACTCTGAGCATTCCTGCATGTGTGAATAACTCAATCACTGTAAATTGCATTTATAACTTGGTAAGAAGTGTGATTTCCCATTTGTCATTAACTTTTTAAAATATAAAAATATTAAACCTAGGTATTTCTTAAATTAAACTTTGGATGCCAGTATTTGTTTACTTAAAGGTGTCCATGGTATCCAATACAGGCTACTAACTGTGTGACAAATCCTTTATATGGATCTTAAAAGTTTTTGATTTTCCTAAAAATTTTTGAAAGTGACAGTGCTGTAGAAAATTTGGATACTTTTAAAAATCTGAAGTGGTACTTCTCTGTTAAGGGTTATCCATAGATATTGCAATTTTCCTTTTTTTTTTCTTTTTATTTTAATGAATTTTTCAGTAATTGTCTGATGTGATGATGTTTTTGTCTTCCTGGTTATCATGGAGAAAACTAGTAGCTTCTACTGTAAAACTGGAAATTGATCAATAGAACTTGTGATGTAGGAACAGGTTCCATCTCTTGAGATAATGTCAAGTAGTCCAAAAAAGTAACTAGAATAGCATAAAAGAAATCTTAATCTTAGGGTGGAGGAACCTTTTAAGGAAAAATAGTCAATGTTCTCAATGCAGTGGTATTAGAACTCAATGCAGTATATTAGACTGTCAATCAGATTTAAAAAATTAAAGGAAATTAAAAGATTAATAATAAAGTAGATTGTTAATATAATCAATAGCTAAGTTTAGCCCACAAATTCCTTTCATCTGACATTCTGCTGCAGAGGAGGGTAAAGTGGTGCAAGTCAGCCAAAATCTTATAGAGGTGTCAAATGCAAATACAGAAGGATAAGACAGATTTCAAGAGGCACAAAAGAGCTCAGATTCAGCCCGTCTGTCTCTGCTCTCAGCAATCTATCAAGATATCAAGCTGCTTCTTCAATTCCTGAGGTAGCAGTAACAACTGTTTTCTAGTCTAGTGAATTGGACCCTGGTTTAGAGTATAATGGGTTAATGGGTGATGAATCCTACTTCAGATTATCCCAGAAAGCATAAAAAAAATTGTGTGTTGGTAAAAGTACCTAGCTTTTGTTAAAATGGGAGCAGCAATAGTTTAGATTATAGCCTGTGTCCTTCTTCAAAGCTGATCTCTGATGTAGATTTGGTGGATTGTAGCAAGCCTCATGGGGTTGAAATAGCTTTCAAATTCAGCAGAATATACTTTCCACCACTTTATTTTTCTAGTGCAGTTATAGAGGAATTTGAATACTGGTGATTTCCTCAGAAACCATGTTTCAGATGTAGATTTTCAGTATTGATTTTCTTCCAAGTAACACAGCTGGTGAAATCTATCTTTCTGTTGTTGTCTTCGTGGTGTTGGTAAGTGGCAGGCTTTCTTTCTTCCAGTATTAGCCTGATTGGTATCCCCATCAACTACATGAACACAGTGCACAAGTAAAAGTGAGGGAACATGCTGATTGATAGTTTGTATGGAGAATAAATCCCAAACATATCTGAATGAGACCTAGGTTTTTCTCTGTATTTGAGGACCCCATGCAATGAAGGAGGAGAGTGAGTAGATAAAAATACCTGCTAGAATGTTCTTTTTCTCACTGTCATGGATTTCTTCACTTGTTGTGAAGAGTTTGCACTAAGGACCTTGGGTCTGATCTTAAGAAAACTGTATTGTTTTTATCTCAGTTTCCTGTACTACCCCTTGGGAAAAAAAGTGATCTGCTGCAATAGGGAAAACAGTGTAAATTTTCTTTGCTTTTTCAAGTAAATTTTGCCACTCCATGGAATTATTTATTTGGATTTCCCTATGGATAAGTGTGATATGCATCATGACATAAGCCCTAAAGTAAATTTTAAAATGACATTCAGGACAACTATCTTGACAAACAAAGTTGTGGTTTTTTTCCCCCATTATATTAGCAGCTTTTGCTCAAACATGAAGCAAATTTATGGACAAATCTGAATTTTCGTGTGCTTCATGGATCATGGCAGCAAGGCTCTTTCATTTCCCATCCATTCTCATGATCAAATATATTAAAATAAATTACAGCACAATTTTTTCTTGTTAACCTTGTCATCTTTTAAAAACAATATACATTTAATACTTGAAGTAAGAAAAGAACAAAACAAATATAATTGTTTTTTTCCACACGGAAACGTACATATGAACTACATGTGCTTGCAAACAGATTTTAGTAAGTGTGATGATATTTTAATATATCTGCACTAAGGCATTCCCTCCACAAACAATGAGAGACTTATTATCATATGTACTTGCTCTAAGGCCAGCTTCCTACTATATGGCTATCAACAGATCAGTGTTAAAATTTACTTCCTACTTATACAACGTTGAATGTAATGAAGTCAAAGTGTTGTTTGCTTTTAGGAATCAAAAGAGCATAAATGAATTCTTTAAGAAACAATAATATTTTGTTTTCTGAAAGATCAAAATTGTTTATATGTGTACAAGTTGACAATCATCTTCATAGCTGCTGATGCAGCTGCATATGCACAATGCTCTTAAGCCATTGTTCTTTGCTTATGTGTGAGGAGATAATGTTGCTGACTTGCACATGCCATGCATAGAAATAGGCAGAAATAACCTTCTTTAAGGTTACAGATTTCCATCTGCCTTTTTTCCTTTTCTCCCCAGAATGTACATTTTCGTGTTCTCCATCTTCGTTAGCAGTGATAAATATTAAAGCAATCCAGAGTAAAAGGTATGCCACAATCAAAACATAAGTTATGCTTGTTTTCCACTATAGCCTGCTTAGTAGAAAGTGAAAAACCTAGATTCATTTATCAAATTCCTAGTGTAACCAGGAGCAACAGAATGGCATAAAGAGGATTTCTCTTGATTTATATTGCCTGACTGCAGTAGAAAATGTGTTTTCAGTTTCTTACTTCAACACTTCTCCTTCATGACAATTTTGGTACCAGTTGAATAAATATAAATAATCAAATTATGAGGTGAAAGTCTGTTCTTTTGTACTTTTTTAGAACCCATTTGAATATGAAAGATAAAGTATCCTTTAATTTAAGTTGAAATAACATGGATCATTTTCTTGAATATGCCAGCTCTTTCCTCATTCTGCTGATGCTATAAGTACCGATTTTTATTTCCTGCTGGCCTTATATCCAACCACCTGCTCCTAGTAAAAAAACCCAAAACCAAGAAACAAACCCTCAACCCCCCCCCGCAGGTTGCTTTTGGCATGTAGCTATCTCAGTAGCAAGGCTTTTCATAAGCTGGTTTATTTCATTTGCAGGAGGAGGTTTACTCAGGTTTGTTGCTTTTTTGTTCTAGTTTTGGCTTGAAGAAGGTTTAAGATTCTGCTTTGAGACCTAGATTCCAAAAGCCATGTGAACATTCAGTGAAACTTAACCAAATCCAGAGATCTTCATTTGGTATCACAATCATTTGGAACTGAGAAGGGAAGAGGACACAGCTAGGAGACAGACAAAAGGAGCATGTGTCACTGAACTAACTGTGATTGTTCTAAGCTGCCAAGGGAAATTGAGTTTTTAATTCTTATTGCAGGCAATAAGAACATAGCATCCAAATTGCTTAGTTAACTTGAAAAAATCTCATTCATTTCTTGAGAGATTCTCCAGGAATCAGATCCTTTGCTTTTTCTAAAGATGTTCTTCTCCAGGCACAATTAACTTGGATGAGACCTTTTTGTTCTTCTTTCCTGGTTCTTTTTAGCACAAAGAGCAATCAATCACAGAGGATATGGCAACAAAGTCAGAAAACATGTATAGAGTGTTTTCCCACATGTCTTATGGCAAAGCTAGGGATCATCTGCAGCAGACTGGGATTTCTAAGACACTGTGTTAGAAATGTGTGCTGCGTTTTTAGTTTGATTTGAGATCAGAGTTAAAGTTCAGTCAGGACGGACAATTTGATCATGTGTTTCTTTCCCTGCTACTCCATGTCAAGCCACATGATGAGCGAGGGTGGGAATGGACAGAGCAATCACCATGGTAGACCCAGGTGAACTAAGCCCATTCAGAGGAAAACTAAAACTAGCAAACTGATGAGAATAGGCTTTCTCTTTCTCACTTCTTGCCAGATGTTTCACTGCTGGAGATGGAGGTGGAACAGACTGTAGTTTATTATACAAACATTGCCTTCTTCGAAGAAAGATAGGTAAGGATTGTCCATTTTTTTACTTGCTAATGGACCATATTTTCATAGGATGCAATAATGGATGAGGCAAAATAACTGCATGACTAGTAGACTTGTCTGTCTACTAGAAACTGCTGTTGTCCTTGGGCTGTCAGAAGCTGCATGTTCTACTGGATTTTCAACCAATGCTTTGTCTTTTTATGGGTTAAATGTGGGCTTCTGGCATTCACACATCTTGAAAGTTTTTCAGGAAAACTTCGATGTCTAAAACAGATATCCAGGTACACTGTGGGAAAGTCTGTTTCTATGTATCTCTGATAAGATTCAGTCATAATATGGCCTGTATCACTTAGTTTTAGTCCTCACCAGTTTTGTCTTCTATTACAAGTTTTAAGTAAGACTTTCCATTAAATATTAACACTGACTTCTTACTGTCTTTCATATGCCTAAATTGTAATTTGCAGTGCTGACGGTGTAAGGTGTAATGTTTCCTAGTTTTATTTATGGTGTTATAATTGTTACTATCATAGGTGATTCAACACCAGGATGAAAGAAATTAGGAAAAAAAGATAGCTAGCATTCATGTAAATAAAGGAAACTGCGAATGGCACTGTGACAATGAAGTAAACTTAAAAAAAGTGTAGTTAAAACCCCTCCAAACCTAGTGACATCAGCTTGTATTGACAGTTCTCTAGGGATCTCTGAGTCTCCTGTTTGAGCTCAGTTTTATCTAAAGCAGGAGACCCTGTTGGCAATGGAAGCATGTGTGAATGGCTAACGAGGTGGAAACTGGGGGTAAAAGCAGCCTCCCAGTCTTCATCTAACTGAAGCTGGATTCTTATGGACAGAGCCTTTCTGAAAAGAATGTCAAAAAGTTAATAAGAAAGAAAAAGAGGAAAAAAACCCTCAACCAGCTCAAAACTTAAAAATAAGGCTAGGGTGGGGTGCTAGTTAGTCTTGATTAATCCTTAAATCATTGCAAACTCTTTTCTTAATACATTGCTTCTGTCATTGCTCTTTAACTCACTTATTGAAAGTTTAACTAGGTTAAAAATATGGCTAGATTTCCAGGCAGAGAGTGGTGGGAGTGGTCCAGCCACTAGTGGGGTTCCCAAGGCTCAGTACTGGGGCCAGTCCTGTATAATGTCTTTATCAATGACTTGGATGAGGGGATTGAGTATACGCTCAGTAACTTTACAGGAAACACTAAATTGAGTGGGATTGTTGATCTGCTGGAGAGTCAGAAAGCTCTGCAGAGGGACCTGGACAGTCTGCATTGATGGGCTGAGGCCAACGGCATGAAGTTCAGCAAGGTCAATTGCCAGGTACTGCCCTTGGGTCACAACAAGCCCATGCAGCATTAAGGACTTGGGGAAGAGTGGCTGGAAGGCTGTCCAGTGGAAAAGGACCAGCTCTGAGGTTGCTGGTCAACTGAACATGAGCCAGCAGTGTGCCCAGGTGATCAAAAAGGCCAATGCCATCCTGGCCTGTATCAGAAATGGTGTGGCCAGCAGGACCAGGGCAGTGATTTTCCCCTTGTACTCAGCACTGTTGAGGCTGCACCTTGAGTTTTGTGTCCAGTTCTGGGCCCCCCACTACAAGAAAGCTGTTGAGGTGCTGGAGCATGTCCAGAGAATGGCAGAGGAGCTGCTGCAGGGTGTATAGGGTAAGTTCTATGAGGAGGTGCTGAAAGAGCTGGGGTTGTTTATCCTGGATAAAAGGAGGTTCAGGTGGGACCTTATCACTCTCTACAACTACCTGAAAGGAGTTTGTAGCCAGGTGAGAGTTGGCCTCTTTTCCCTGGCAACTGAGTGACAGGACGAGAGGACATAATCTCAAGATGTGACAGGTGAGGTTCAGGGGGGAAATAAGGAAGAATTTCCCCAGAAGAAATGGTTGTTAAACATTGTAATTGACTGCCCAGGGAGGTGGTGGAGTCACCAATCCTGTAGGTGTTCAATAAACAACTGGACATGGCACTTAGTGCCATGGTCTTGTTGACAAGGTGGTGTTAGGTCAAAGGTTGATCTTGGAGCTCATTTCCAACCTAAATGATTCTGGTTTTCAGTGTGATTCTGTAAACACCTGTACATTCATCTGTTCTGAAAGAGAAATACTGGGCTGTGGAAATGGACTTCAAAACATATTTGTGGGAGGTTCAAGCATTGCTCTTAGAGCAAGGATATTTTGGTATCTGTTTTCTCAAATTGCTTTGCTGATTTTGACATTTTCCATTTTCTTAATTTCTGCTGAACTATTGCTGCTCCTCAGAGTTATCTGCACTGACTGCCAGGTAAATTCAGGCTTGTGCCAGCATGGAGGCCAGCCTGTATAAAAGCCAGAGGTAGCTTAATATCTTCGTTCCCTCTTTTAGTGAGTTTTCCTTCTTTTTTTTTTCTGTTTCTGAATATATGATAGGGGAGCCATGGGGGTCAGATGCATCCTCATAGCTGAGTCCTTTCTCCCCCCTGCAGTAAAATAAATTGTGTTGTGTCCTTGATCTCTAGTAGAGAAGTAGAAGTGACTCCTTGAAGAAGGCAGGTAGGCATTAAGACATTCTGTTCTTAAAAGAATTGCCAAAAAGGTGCCAAGGTGTCACTTTGGCACTGTACTCCTTATTCACCTAAGAGTGCCACAGGGAGTGTGTGTCCCACAAATACATAAAAAGAAGCAAGATAAAAAGCACGTCTCTGAGTCTTGCTGTCCTAGCTTTTGTTAAGAGATGCCATATTCCTTGTCAAGTCCATGATGAAATAAGTAGGCTGCAAAAAGTAGAACATTGCTAGAGGCAGAGAGCAAACACTGATTCTGAAAAACTGAATACTGACTGAACTCAAGGCTATACACAGAACGCTGACAGCTCTGCAGGCTGGTGCTCGGCAACAGTAACTGGTGATTTTTCATAACCAGCACACATTTCACATAGGTAACTAAGCACATTTCTGCTCACTAATCCCTTCAGTGCACTAACAATGCAATCACTTCTTTGAGTCATTTTAAAGGAATAGGGGAATGCAGCAATTCATAATTAATCCTAAAAGTACATTTTTTCTAGGGTGGATTTTTTTAGATTTTTTTTTTATTGTGTTATTTAATATAAAGAAATCAGCTGCAAATGTCTAGAACTTAAGAGAATTTTTGCTTCTAACATTGATTTTAACATTTAACATAAAATGACTGCAGGGGAATGTATTACTAATTGAAAAAAATTACAATTACAAGGGAAAGGCACATGCAAATGTCTTCAATGGACAGTTCAGAAACAGTTTTTTTATCCCCATTTGTTTCTTTAACTGCCCACATTAAGGTACAGTAGTTTTGGATTTCAGTGCAGTGGTTATTACATCAACAAAAATAATTTCCCTGGTGTTAGAATTTATTCGGGGTTATTCCATTATAATAATGTTATAAAAACTGTCATAGAACAAAGAGTGTTCTTATCAAGCATCTCCATAAATCCACAACTCTCTAGTTCAGACTATAAAAAAAAAGAAAGAGCAAGAAAACCCAACTCTAAACTCTAAACTTAAAACCAACTTAAGTGAAGAAAATTCTAAGAACCCTTGCAACCTTATCAGTTTGGTGACATAAAACAAAGTAGTGATGTAACTAAAGATCAACCACTAAGAAAAGAGATTCTCCAAACTGCCTAGCCTCAGGTCCTGCAGCTATTTTATGGGTACATCTGGGGAGCGCAGCTCAACTTTACAACTTTTGGCACATTTCCATTGATAGAAGTGGGAGATTTCTATCTGCTTTGAAAATCTCTGCCAAAGAGCGTGGATACTAATTTCAGAAGCATCTGCATCCCATTTAAGTCAGCCTGACTTTGGTTTCAAAGTGCTGAAATCTAATATTATGATTGAACATGGGGTCTTAAATCACATTAATCTGAATGTTCTGTCTTATAATATTTCCATATTCATTTTGGCTAAACACATATATAGTCATTGCTATCCTTACTCCAGGTTATGCCAATCATTTAAAAACTGTGTTTGTTATCAACTACATATGAAAAACCCAAGGCTCTTAATTGCTGGAAAATTGAGAGATGGCTGGACAACTTTGTATCTTGCAATTGCTGAGAATTTCAAAATAAGAATAGTGGTATTAATGCTGAAAAATAAAATTTCAGTTCTCAGTCTTTTGAGGATTGGTTTAGAGACTTAAAACAAACAAAAGGTTATTTGTACTGAACAAATGTTCCACTTCTGTCCTCTCTCCATTAAAAATGATTCCTAAAATCTGGAATAACTCACTCCTCTTGGTCTAAGATACTGCCCCTGAAAGAAACATAGCCACATTGTTATTAAAATGGCATCAAGAATAGCTAAGTAATCTGTTCTTTAAATTAGCTGTGTGTCTACGTGTTATCTACAAATATACAAGATGAGAATGGCAGTGGCTAGAGGTTCATTATATTTGGCAGTATGTTAGCCTTTTTGAGACTATCATGTTTTAATCATTATTTTAGTATTATAATCCCCATATTATGCATGAACAACTGTAGTTTACTTGGCATTGGAGAAGAGTTCATTCCTAGTAGCAGAATGTTTTTATGGTTTAACTCATTTTTATAAATAGTAAGATGACCATATTTCCCAAGGATTCTGCGGAATGCATTATGCTCTTTATTTTGCCCAGTATACATTGACATTTTAACAGCAGCTTTGAAATTAAAATCAGGGCTAACAAAACTGATTCTCTCTCTTCAAGGTAGAACTCAACTCCTCTATGCCAGCATTGACTAGTGGGTTGCCTTCCCTGGGTGAGAACCAGGGCTATGTTACAGTAAACTGGTCCAGTGTGATATCACAGATATAAAAAATATTCCATTCTGTATCAAAACTAGGCACATGCCTTATATTTATATGAAGAGAAGATCAGCAGAGTGTTTTTACTCTCAACGATTCAGCTCTGGCCTTCTACATGAGGAGAAAAATATCTTCTGTTATTTCTAATTAGTAACTACAAGAATCTAATTTGAGTTCAATGGTAGTTAAAAGAAGGGTGACATCACACTTGGGTCAGTATTGGTGGATATCTAAAAGCACAACTTTTCATTTGTATTGCTTTAAAATGTACACAGTATAGATGTAGATTAAAAAAAAAAAACAAAAACTATCAATTTTTTGTGGTGTTGAACCAACTAGAAGGGAGTATGCAAAGTTTTACCAAATGAGATATATAGATACAAATTTCACTGTAGAACATGTTTTAGACAAATGCGTCTTTTTCTTTAAGTATGTAAATCCTACACTGTAGGTTTGTTTTTCTTTTTCATTTCTTTTTTCTTTTGTAGCAGTAGAAAATGTTGAACAATTGTCCATGAGCATGAGCCAGTGGTTCATTGCTGATATCCCCAGAATGCCAATATTTGCAATGCAAACAGTTAGTACAATTTCCCAGTTCTATGAAAGGCCCTGACACATCTGCCTCAAGGTCTGGAGGCTCTGTTGTATAACCACAAATAGTCTTTCCATTTTCGTATAACCTTTGATACACTGACAGCTGCATTAAGCTGCTTCTGCCTAGTGATTCCATATGCCAGGCTGTTTTAATTGGTTTTAATGCCACAGAAAAAGCACTGCTAGCAGAATACCATCAAATCATTTTCATATTGAACCTTCGTGGTCCAGCTACCTCCCCTTCAACCACAGCACCATTGTTTTTGCGAGGGACATATTCAAGGTCAATGCTGGTTTTGTGTTTGCCTTTCCCTCGGCTCCACACAAAAAGAAGAAGGAAACAAAATAAAACCACTCCAAGGAATGTGAAACAGCCCATAGCTGTGGACACTAATATTGTCTTAAGGTCCAGAGAGTAGCTGTTCACATTAGTTCCATTGGAACTTGTGTCGTTGGAGTCTGTCATATACATAGGGGTCCTGTTGGCATAAAGGAAACGGTCTGAAGTAAATCCCTTTACAGTAAGGGAGGCCGAATAGGTGTCATTCCCAGCTGCGTTACTTGCAATACAAACATAGATCCCACTGTCCTGATCTTGAGCAAATCGGATCTCCAGGGTGCCATCTCCCAGCACAGTGGCTCTACCATTTGATTTCATTGTGATCAGCCTCCGGCGTGGGGTAACCCAGGAGATGGTAGGCTGCGGGTCCCCGTCAGCATTGCACATCAACTGCACTGTCTGCCCTTCCTCCACGACCAGGTACTGCAACTTCTTGTCTTGTATCTTGGGCTTCTTACAGGTGAAGTAAAAGGAGAGAGCTGTGCTGTGAAAGTCTCTGAATGACCTTTCTCTGACACTGTCTGGGCCAGCACACATTGGTGGCTCACCCCCGAACTGCAAGGTGGGCTGCCGCTGCAAAATCCAAAGGAGACGGCAGTCACAGGCCAAAGGGTTGTTGTTAATGCAGAGGACCTCAAGGCTTTTGGAGGAATGGAATACATTCTCTTCTAGGGTTTCTAGCAGGTTTTGTGACACATTAAGCACACGTAAGGATCGGAGCCCTTGGAAAGCATGTGGTTCAATGGTGCGCAGCTGGGCCCCTACCATGTGGAGCTCCTGCAGGCGCACTAAATCTGACATCATGCCTGCTTCAATGGTGCTGATGGGGTTGTAAGAGAGGTTGAGATGTGTCAGGTAAATGAGATGTTTAAAAGCAGAGTAAGGTACAGCAGACAGGTTGGTATTGGTGATGGAGAGAGAAGTAAGGTTGAGACCATACAAACTGTTGGCAGGCAGCATGTCCAGGAGGGGCCAGGCCTCTATCTGTAGGTCTTTCAGGCGAAACAGTCTTTTAAAGGCATATGCTGGCAAAGCATTAATGTTGAGCTGTTTCAAATGCAGACTGATGAGGTTGTGGAGGTGAGAAAGAGCTTCTGTTGGTACGGCTGTGAGATTGCATCTCTCCAGGGTGAGCTGCTCCAGGCTAAGCAACCCACTGAAGGCCCTGTGTGAAATATACACCAAATCATTGTCCCCAACCTCCAAGGATTTTAGGTTATGCAGATCTTGGAACATGTAGTCCAGCAAAATGACAATCTTGTTTTCACTTATATCAAGCTTTGTTAAGTTTGACAACCCAGTGAACACCCCAAGGGGGACCAGCTTCAGACGATTTCCTTTCAGCCGCAGGGAGCGCAAGTTGAAGAGATTGTTAAAGGCTCCAGGCTCCACATTGGAGACAATATTGTCACTGAGGTCAATCTCCTCCAGCAAAGGATATGATGTGAACTCCTCAGGGTTTACGCTCTTCAGTCGGTTCTTGCTGAGGTCCAAGATTTTGGTCTCAATGGGAATGCCCTCTGGGATGGACATCAGACGCCTTCGGTGACAGCTTACAGACTTGTTCTGTGCTGAGCATTCACAGCGCGCAGGGCAGCCCATGGTGGGGCCCACAAAAATTAGCAGCACAGCCAGACTCAGGAACAGCTTCCAGCATGACAGAGTTATGTGATGCATGACTCCACCGATCTGGGGTAACCCTCCGTCACAGGCCTGTGGGGATGAGGATGGGAAAGGGGAAAGGTTAAGTCTGCAGAAAAAGGAGAACTCTGACAAATTTACAATACCATTTCAAAGCAAACACATATGTTTGCATTTGAAACAAAACAATAAAACCTATTGTGAATGCAGACCAATAAAAGAGCAGATTTTCCTTCAATATCAATGGGCTAGCCAAAGGATCTGTTTATCCAATATTTCCCTTCAGATGTCAGAGGAGACAAAACAGCTTTTCCTACTGTAAACAGAAAAGGAGGTTAGGTTTATATCTTTTCTTGCTCTCAGTGGCTTTCCTCAAGACAGTTCTAAAATTAACCCAGAGACAAACACCATACACTCTGCAAAAAGGGCTAATAGCATTCGTGATAAGTTTACAGCATTGGACCTCAGTTAAGTGATATGAAACTAAGCTTTTGCTTTTGTTATTCCCATTAGTGTTTTAATGCAAATCTTAATGATGTATTATAATCAAGAAGCGGAGCTCCTTGACAATGAAAATACTCCTTTTAACATTTATTGCATATAAATAGAGGGAGTTTTTTCACACATACACATATACAATGGCTCAGATGATGAAGGAAGAACTGGTGCATCTCTGATTTGAATTGAGAGGGCAAATTGATTCTTTGCTTTTACTACACAGAGATATTTTGTGTGATCTTTTAGAACCCAAGACCTGTGAAGGCTTTACAGAATAATCTTTGTACTTCCAAGACATGTAAGCTAGCTTTTAGGAAAACAAAAACAAGTTAAGATGAGCTGTCTGTGTTTAAGCAGTGCAATGTTCAAAGAAGAACCACAGATTTCATGGAAATCAGAGTCAGTAAGTGATTTATTCATTCCTGCCTTCAGGTTAAAACTCAGGATAGAAGAAGATGACAAGATAACCTCTACTAAATAAACTACCCTTCTCAAAGGCAGTACATTTCAGGTTTAGTAAGCAAAGGCAAGAGACTTTTTCACCAGTAGCTACTAAATGAAGATATACAATAACCCATTGCAAAAGAAGAATTAAAAAATACGAGTTTTCACCAAAGGAAGGTGTGTTTGAGACTCTTTCAGACTAAGGAAAACTGCAGCCAAGGACTATGGAAGTGCCTTAACTCCTATGGTACAGCCAACTTGATGAGGGACAAAGCTGGGATTAGCTCTTCATAATGTTAATAAGCCTATAATGTGCCTCAGATCTTGTGAGGCCTTTTCTGGATTGGTTAATTTGAGAGCTGTAAAAATATTTATACAAGTCCTGCCAGTAACTACCTCTCAGTTCTGAATAGTTGATTATTACTCATCTGATCCTACTCATGATGAAAAAATTACCCAATGGCCAAGTATCTAAGTCACAATCTTGTCTGTGTCTTTGGGCTTTGAGAATCATCTGGCTGGTGCTTAAGAAGTTTTCAACTTATATTTGAATCAATTTTTTTGTCTATGCACGGTCACATGGATTGTAATATAAAAAAATCCTTCTGTACACAAAGGATAAATACATTTAAATGAATATGGTATATCTAAATTGATGAGGCAATCAGACAGTTATTTTAACAAATAAGTTGTTTCAAGCACAAAAAATAATACTGAGTAAATAGCTGATGAAGAAAGTCTCATCAGTAACTGCTGTAGTAATGCCACACTGCCCTGGCACACAATTTGGAATGTGATAACTCATTAAATCATCCTGTCTGACAGTGGGTTGCCCTCTCAGACGGTGGATGATCAGAACAGTGGAGATTCAAGATGCAAGAAAAAGAGGAGATATTTGAATCTATTGGTCTTATTGTAACATCAACAATTCTCAAGAGAAATCAGGTTGTTTGGACTGTAAGCATTGGCATTATTGCAATTGGACTGAGAAATAAAGAGCTGTTGTGCTTTGACTGTTCAAAACTAAACAGAGTGAGCAAGAATTTATTTTTGAGATACATATAAATTGTGTTCTTTGACTGGCTGTAAATGAATAGCACACATATTACTCCTCTAATAACGCTGTGGAAGAATTTCACTCTTGACCGATGTGGCTTTGTGTTTCCACTCTGACACTTCTATGCAGAGGCAAATTTCATGCTGATTTTGACATGTAGACTGTAGACCTGAATGAAGACTATTCTATATGATATTACCTATAACAGCACATTTTGACTTTGTTCTGGAAGGATAACCTGCTGAGATTTCATTTCCTCTTACGTTGTAGTCTTGCAAGTAACTATTGCTAGTTATGTCCAGCTGTGACAAAGGTTTTGAGAGATAAACTTCTCTTCATTAGACACTAAGTAAAAACTGGAAATCTATAGGAGACTGTGAGTTAGGTGTTTGCAATGAATTCAGATCAGAGAGGCTTTTGGGTGTTCTGATCATTACTTTTAGAACTCAGTCTGTGAGGTTATTGCTTTCATATTGATACTTCTAACACACAGGGATTTCATTTCCTTTGTTAGCCATCTAATGTATGAAGCACAAAGTAAACAGGTTCAGTGGTAAGCACCCCTGGAGTGTTCATTTTAAACAGCAAAAATATGAAATGCTTTTTGCAACTATCCAATCCACCTGGTAACTAAAACTTCAGAAGAGTGTAAAGTAGAAGACGGACAGTATACAAGATGATAAAAGGATTTTTTTTTGCTCTGGATGGAATAAAGAAAAGTAGTGTTAATAAGGAACTTCAAACATTAACAGTAGTCTTTTGCAAAGCCATGCACAGAGATATGGAGATGGATATGCATTTATCTATAAGGATGTGTGTGTACAAACTTCCAAGCAAGCAAGACTCAGGACTGAGATATAAGCTGGAGTGAAATACATTTCAATAAGGAAAAATAATAAATTATATTAAATAGCAAGTTAAGAAAGCAAAGATTACTTGGATCAATAAGTAGACGTCAGAAAAAAACATAAATTAAATTTATTATTTCAATTTACATTGGCCCAGATGATACTACCATGCTTCCTGCTAACCAAATGTGTGACTACACCCTTAGCTTTGAACTGCTTTGTGGAAAAATGACTTTATCTTCATGATGCAAAAAATGTAACATTATCTCATTGTACAAAGAATGAAAAAAAGGTAAAGAGGTCTAGCAAATGAAATGTGTGCAACTTAAAGACTTGTGACTCTTTGCAAGACAAGGTGAATTGTGGGAGAAGCCTAGACTGGACTTCAACCATGTGATCCAATTTGAAATTAATGAATGTAAATGGTATTTTAAGGACATGCCTAGTAACATTGCTAGCAGGGCCTGCCTTGTGCCTTCATTCTGAAAATATTTTGAAAGGATACATCTTCATCCCTAAAGTCTATCTCATGTCAGTGTGATCAGTATCATTTATTATTATAAATCCGCTAATCAACAACACTACTGCTTAAAAATCAAAGTGAATTCATGCCATTAAAAGATAGATTTCTTGCAGTGAAAACTTATTTCCCACATTTCTTTAAACTTGTGGGATGTTAATTAATTGGTGACTGCATTGGCACAGTGGTGAACTATTAGTGTCACTGTTCAACATCATACCTTTCCTTCCTGCTTAAATAACCAGCACGACATACATTATCCTTTGTCAGTATAGTCATTCCCTCTAAACATCTGCAGGATTATCTTACTGTCCTTTGCATCCCTCTGTTCACTGTGATACATACAAGAAAGTAAAGTGTATGCATTCAAGTATATATATATATGTATATATACATAGATGTAAACTATAACTATGTAGTCTTACTGCTCTGTGATTGTATTATGCATTGCACTACAGCATACTTCTAAAATTATAGCTTATTAGCCCCAAAATTAAAAAAACATAATAAATAATTATGAACTGACAGTTTTTCTATGCTTGAATGTGAATGATAACGTGTAAAATTGTTTTTACAACAGTCCTGTGTTATTTATCATGCTTTGATAGACTTTGGGAAATGAAATATATCAAGGAATCCCTTATTAAAAAATAAAATTAAATTGTCTTCTTTTACTCTTTCTCTGGCTCTGTTTCTTAAGTCCAAAGACAAAAGTCAAGTAAGCTACTGTTGGCTGATACTCTTTTTCAAAGAGTACTGTTGGCTGATACTCAAAGTTCAACTATATAATTATGAAAGCTCATTAAAGTTATTAGTTAATAGTTCTATGTGATCTCACCCAAACTAGCCACACCTACTGCCTTGAAATGCCAATCAGTTTGTACAAAGTTCTGAAGCTTTGAATCTTCCCATAAATGCTTTGCAAGAATGCCCTGTAACTTTTGAATTGAAAAACTATAATTAAAACAAACCAAACAAACAAAAAATAAAAGCAGCTGAATGCTCCCTTAGTATGCTATGCAATTCTGAATATCATAGATAGGAATGTGTCATACCATGCAAATATGTTATATATTGTTTTACTTCTCCCTTTCCCTCAGACTAATTTTAGAGCCTTTATTGCTAAAAGCTAAAGTGCACTAGACCAGTCACCTTTCCATGTCCAATTTGATGCTCTGGTACTGTATGGCACATGGCTTTAGTCAGAAAAGGCAAGAGTCAGATCTGTTTCTGTCATCAGCAGAATTCATATCAAATAATAGTCTGACTTGTCAGTTTTGATCACAGCTTTCCCTCCACTTTTCCCAGTCTTTCAGACAAAAAAAAAAATCTAGTGGGTCATATCAGACATGACAATTTTGCTTGATGTTGAGGTCACTTAACAGTTTACCTTCTAAGATTCCCTTTAAAAAAATGTATGCTATTAAACAAATGTTCTAAGATTAAATGTTGCATGATAAGACAGACTTGTACTGATTATTCATCTAAATGCTACCAGCTAATCCTGCAAACCTGGTAAAGTCCCTGTTTTAAAGGTGTGTTGACCAACTAGCTAGGTTGACCCTGGCTGGACTCCAGGTGGCCAACAAAGCTGTTCTGTCACCATCCTCCTCAAATGGACAGGGTAGGAAAAATATAATGAAATATAATGAAAGGTTCATGGTTCAAGATAAAGGCAAGGCGAGATCACTCACAGGTTACCATAACGGGTAAAACAGAGTTAACTCAGGGAAAATCACTGTAAGACAGTGAGAAACAAACTCAAAGCTTAAAACACCTTCCCTCCACCTCTCCATTTGTCCTGAGCTTGAGTTTGTGCTGTACCTTCTCTCCCTTCAGAGTACAGAGGACTCTTCCCATAGGCTGAAGTTCTTAATGAACTGTTCCAATGTGGATCTCTTTTGTGATGTGTAGTCCTTCAAAATGGATATTTTTATGAGCATGTGCTTAGGGATAATAAATTTTTCTGCCTGTATAAGATTGTTTCTTTCTCCTCTGAATGCTGAATTTCAGCGCTGCTATATTTTAGACAAGGGAACAGATACTGAGTAGTATAAATGTTTCTGTCTTTGCATTGCTGTCATCATCTGTCACACTTCAGCAAGCAGTAAGCCAAACCCATTGTTCAAATCTTTGCAACAAAACCCCTTTGCTCTTGTGCAGAGTAGACAGATACTGAATATGAGGGGTGAAAACTGCTGAAAATCTTACCTGTATGGTGGAAGCTTTTTTCCAGCTCAGTGTGGTTTGCAAAGGTTTTTTTGCATAGCTTTATCTCTCAAGTACCTAT
>WEIV01028295.1:0-10396 GCA_013390005.1 Calyptomena viridis | reverse complement strand
TCCAGCCTCTTCCCTATCAATCACCTAAAAACACACCTCCTGTTCCAGCATCTTCCCTGTCAGTCCCTAATTCTCAGCAGGTCATAGGTGCACTGACCTTCCCTATCCCTCCCCTTACTCCTATTGTTTACCCATACTTGTCCATCCTTCCCTAGCCCTTCCCATCCCAGTCTCCCATTGGCCCATTCTCAGGTTACCATCCCCAGTTAAAAGTGCCTGCAGTCTATTGTTCTCCGCATTTTCTGGGTTGTCCCCCTCTGAGTCACCAAAAGTCTGCGGGTCTGCTGCCCCAGAACTTTGGAATAAACTTGGACTGAGTCACCCAGGGAGGACTCCTTGTCTCTTTATTCACCGAGGACACGTGAGTGACCCATCTTTTCCGGACCGATCCTGCCTTAAATCCCCTGATGCTCCCAGCCATTGCCGTAGGGAGTTGGCTGGGCTGAGAAGGGACTCCGGCAGCATCCAGGAAACGCGTTAGTCCTGTATCATTACCGATTGATATGTCATCAAAAAGACATGTTGAGCTTGAAAACACACTGCACAAAACTTGGTGCTGTCTTCTCTCACTCCTTTCTCAGGTCAGGTGACTAATATCCAAGACTGGTCTCTCAAACCAGAACTTTGTCATCAAAAGGAACTAAACGTAAGAATTCAGAGTGGTTGCAAAACTGAAATTTTTGAAATAAAAGACAGTATTTTCAGTGTCTCTAAGTCAGAGAAGCTGTATTTGAAACAGGACATAACAAAGTTATCTGCAGAGGTTGCTTCCCTTAAAAGAATTATAACAACACAACAAATCTCTGCATCAGACTCTGGTTAAGTTACTACTGAATTGTTGTTTTTATAAAAAGAAATGTCATTTGCAGTAGATAAATTTGGTTTTTATTATGCTGACTGACAGATACACAATAAATAAAGGACAGGAGTTAAAATAATACAGGAATTGCAGGAAAGAAAAGCCTAGGATCACTGTCTCACAAGAAAGTTCCTGTAAATCCAGTGGGACCTGGGAATTCTCAAAGCCTGGGGGATGTGAAGGCATTCGTCCATGCTCTAAGAAACACAAGGCACAGATGGAACTTTGATAACCCTTGACCCTGCCAGCTATCTATCAATAAATTCCTGTCATCCTATTCCCATAGAATTATATTGACACCAGTCACCCAAAACTCACAAATCTTCTAAACAAACCCCTCAAAAATAGTATATAAAGGAATCAAAAAGTGAAAGAATTTGGAAGAGAAACTTTCCAACCAAACCACAGAGGAGCTGACGAGTTCTTCTCTTCCCTCTCACTTTTGGGATACCTGGTGAGATAAGCTGTAACTTATGCATGTTAACTGTTTGCCTGCTAAAACTGACACTTTGCTTTTCTTCATAATATTTCTTTATAGACTGTTTTGCTTTAGAACTTGTGTGTATGATTCATTTTATGCGGTTTTGAACTGTGTCTCTTGTAATGAGGATTATCCCAACTATTAAAAGAACCCACTATCTATTTTGTCACAATATATCTTAATAAAAAGTATTAGCTCGTAACTGTTTAGCATAAATACTTATACAAAGGTTCTAACAGTTTCCTCGGTGGCGAAATAACACTGTGGGCAGATCTGCTGAGAGATCTACTTTTCTGTTGGTGAAGGTCTCTCCTAGCAGGAAAATATTGAATATACCCTCCAATTCAGTGGATCTACAGTGAAATTCCCTCTGCACACAGGACTCCTGTAGACTGATTGGGCCATAAAGGGTTTCGATTTACCTGGGACTCTGACAGACACATAAAATATAAGAGTCGAGAAATTCTCCCCCTTTGGAAGGGTCAGTTCAAACCTTCCCTTTTTTGTGACACTGACTTATCACTGGACTTGTAATGTTGTTTCACTGTAATGTTCACATAATGTCTGGTGTCTTTTTGTGCACACGTTATTATAGAGATTGCTATGTGTTATGATCATTATGCCTTATTGTCATGGTTTAGGAATGGTACTCCCCAATTTAGTGCTCCCACTGAGACTCCCAACCACGCTGCAGCTCACTCGCTCTCCCTTCCTCTCCCCCTCCCCCCCAACCTGACTTGAGCCATGCCACCCTGACCACTCCCTCTGGGTCAGGACCAGTGCCACCCAACTGCTCTGTCCTGCTCAGAACCAGTGTTACCTCACCTCCATCGTGCTTGCTCGACCGGAAGGAACCCCTTCTCCCTGGAAAAGTCCCTTCTTCTTGTTCCTGGCAATGATGTGAGGTGGTATAGAGTAACCTCCGTGTCCTAGCCATGCCCCCTCCCAGCTATAGCAAAAATTAATCCTGTCCTGGATGGAATCAGGACACTTGTATATAGTCAAATAGCTCGTACGAAGTACCAGCTATATAGTATATATAGTATATATAGTATATATAGTATATATAGTATATATAGTATATATAGTAAACTTTTTTTTTTCTTCTTCTAAACTGTGCAAGTAATCAGTTACAATAAAATATTGGTGACAAGCACAAAACATCTACTCCAGTTCAATTGTTTTTTATGAACTTGTAAATATGTTAATTAAAAAAAAGACTTCTTTCACTGTGCTCAACTTTAACTTATATGTTTGGTTTTTACAGCCAAACTTTCACTATTTTTAAATTGCATTTTTTTCTTTAAGACCTCTTTTTAGAAGAGAATTTAAATAAGTGGATATTTATAAATGAAACAGTATCCAATTCATAACTTTAGCTTTCTTTAATTAACTTAGTATAAATTAAACAAAAGCCAGAGAAATTCTAACACAGTAACTGCAATATCAAGGAACTTTTTCTCCTGTCTCAAATGAGAGAGTGTTTGGTTTCCTGAATGGCCTACTATAACAGACTTTTTTTAGTATTATAGCTTTGTGGTTTAGATGAAATTAGTTATGTTGGACTTGTGCATCTTTAAGTTTTAAGAGTCTTGAAGGGATTGAATTGGACAATGTAATTTTTGCCAAGAGCTGTGCCTATGTCTGTATAGGCATGTAAAGAAGTATGGTCAAAGGCTGCTGGATCTGTAAACTCCTAGCTTAACTTGGCAAAATCTATAGAAGGACAGACAATAGTAAGTAGCAGCATTAGAGGAGATGATCTGCTATTTCAGCTCCAACTGTGTAACATAGCAGAATTGTAAGTATTAAATAAGGCTTACATCCAATATGGCTTTTGTTTTAATAGTCTAGTTAATTGAACTGGAATAGCCTGAGTGACTACAAGGCATTTTGCCAGAAATTCTTATATATAAAACAGAATATGTGGAGAACAATCCAGATAGTACTAGCCCCTTAAAATTTGCATAGTCAAGGACTTTTTCCTATGATGACTGGACAGGATTTTAATGTTCTTGTCTGAGAAGAGCCATTGGAGCATGAAAATTGTATTGCATCATACCCCTTTGTCTGGGCTTATCAAAGTATTTAATTTCAAAAATAAAAATAATTTACAAATATAACATAAATTTGGCAGAAGTTCTCAAGATAATTCCCCATACTCTTAAAGTACTAATAAATCAGATTAACAAATAAGCCCTTTCTGAAAAAGTTCTTTATGGAAATGTTCCACTATAGATCATGGAAATTAATAGACTTAAAATGATAGTCATGAAAACAGAATAGAGTTAGTGATTTTTTAATTTCATATTTGACTAGAGTGAGAGGAAGTTTGTCAATTTATTTTTTGAATGAGAAGGATTCTGAATCTCTTCTGATAACTCTGAAGTTTGGTCCAGCAATTAGGGCAATGGCAAAACTCCCTGATGTCAGCAAGGCTAGGATTTTATTCTATATTTTCTTCGGGCACTGATGATTCACAATCACGTTCTGGGTGGACCTTGGCACAGAAATCACTGATACAATTTGAACTTTTTTGAGCCTTTTAATTGTTGAGGTGTACTTGTGACATTGGGAGTTAATAACACACAAATTCCTTTCTCAGAAATTGCTTGTTATTCTTTTCTCATGCCTTAATAATACAATTGACCCCATAGTCAGGCTCTCTTTCTATTTGGTAATTAATATACATGATATCTCAGTGTTACTGAAAATAAGATAAAGATTATTGAATGAAAAAAAATAAATAAATGAGACATCACGTGCTATTTATGCCCCCCCACCCCTTTAGTATTTGAAAAAAAGAAATTATTTGTCTTTTGTTCAAAACTAGAACTAATTAAAACATGATTTTCTATTATGCTCATCATATTAGTCTGATATGTAGGTTAGTAGGTGTTCTCTCTACAATTCTGCAGTTGATGACAAATCATTCTATGCCCAAGTTATTACTTCTATGGCTAAAATTTGTAGTATCTTTCATAAACTGAAGTTATAAAATGCAGGAGTGCAGGTGAATCATATAAAGCTAGATTTTTGTCTATAGTCTCATCCTCTAAACTGGACAACTGAAAAATATATTTGATGTAGCTGACCTTCTCACCTAGCCCCATCTTTAACCTGCTTTCCTCTAGCATGTCGTATCAGGGAAGAGGAAGAATTGCCGCTGATCGGTAGGAGGGAGAGAATGCAGTGGGATTCTGCTCCCATACTCCAACTTTCAGCAGCAGTGACTAATAAATTAGAACATAAATAATAAGGATATATTTTTCTATCCTATCTCACAGGAACACTTAAAAGATGGGTGTGGTTATGGTTATGTGTAAGTTTGCGCTGCAGATTTATATTGTTACTCTTTCACATATCTGGGTTTGTATATAGCATATTTAAAAAAAAAAAAACAAATAAGGATCTTTACATCCCCAGGAGTAAATTATTCATTTTAAAAAAGTATATAAGTGTTAATTCTGGTGTGTGGATATGCTTATTCTGTAAAAGGATAGGTAACATGAATGCTTTTATACTCTAGCAAATCCCATGGAAAACACTTAAATCAAACTTGAGAAGTGGGATAGACTTTTATTTTGGTCAAGTTAGGCATATACTAGAATGATAGTGACTGAAAAATGTCTATAGGGTATGCTTTCAAATGAGATTGTTAAGAATGAAAACCTCATTGATTTACCAATACAGAAATTGTCATTTTTCATAGGAACATAGGAATTATCATGCCAGATAAGTTTGATTAGTCCCAAATCTTACCTCTGATAATACTATGAAAGGCTTCACAAAAAATTTTAAGCCCATGGAAAATAACTGTTGATTATATAAAATAGCTGAAAAGATAATAAATGTGATGAGAACCATTGTAGAAGAACAGTGTTCCTTCCTCTGGGTCCTGTTCCCATTAAAGATTTCGAAATACAAGAGGGATTTTGGAGGAGACCAAAAGTAGAATAATCAACTCTCAAGAGCTGATTCATCAATTACGAGAAGTAAACATTTAACTCGCCCCCAATATACGTCATCATCATAGGTACTTGGCAATATACATATCAACAGATTTAAGTATTTAATTCCTTGCTAATCTGATGCTCTCATCCCTTTTCCTAAAGGATCTCAGGAGTGTATCAGGACAACAATGGCTTAAAAGCTGCATAGGATGAATAATGCATGTCCCCCAATGCCTGACTAAGATTTTTTTCTCCCCTGTCCATTCACATGACCATATTTTAGACTGCTTCCCTCAGTAACAGTAGTGATCCAATAGATTGTAATTTCATTTTCCCATCCATTGCAGTTAGATCAGATTCCAGCTGCTCGAACTTTCCATAAACTACTGAAGCTATCTCCTAAAATAAGGAAATTACAGGGTTATTAGTTCAATACAGTTTGAAATGTTTCTTTCTCTAGTAACCTCTATCCTTATTATATTTATCTGCATCTCCTCAAAAAGCATTTATGGATATCTGAGCATAAAGGAATATTCCTAATTAAAAAACACCCATATTTGGAGATGAACCTAAATAAACTTGACCTCCTAGTTTATTACTGCACTCCAGACCATGCCTTTTAATATCAGTTTTGAATATTACAGTGTATTCCACATACAAAGTCACATAGTGAGGTAATTGCAATTCTGTTATCTTACCATGGCTTTAATATGACGTAATTTTTCTGACAACATTGATTTTACTTTATATTTCCATAAAATAAGGAATTGGATACCAGCCTTCAGTAAGGAACTAATTTTATTATGTCATAATGTTTTTGTATAATACAATAGAGTTGCTGACAACAGGAAGAATATAAAAAGGCAAACAAAACAACAGTTAGCATATTCTTGGTCATGTAGCTGTGGTTTAATAGCTCAGGTCATGTTTGTTATTTATTATACAAGTATTTTTTAACAGAATGTGGTGTTATAACTGGTTTTCAGTGTTATTGTCTTTGTCAGTTTCATCTTTGTTAAATTTTTTTTATCATCTCTGAAAATGCTCAGCTCCAAAAACTGTAGCAATTATGCTTACTTCATGTAAACAAAACATTTTTGTTGCCATTGTGAAAGCTGTAGAACAGAAAGCAAAATGTGCTCATTAGAGAGGTGGGACATCAGACAATCTATTCCTTTAAAGAATGCATACAATCACTTTTTTTTTACACCTAGTCTCTTTCCAAGTATCCCTGAGTCAGCTGATGTTACAGTCCTAAAAAAACATCCACACTGTGGTGTCTTACATATGGCAAATTAATATTTTCCTGAACTGCAGCAGACTTCCATTTGAATTTCAGTCAGGACCATTCATGGTTATTAAAGCACTTTGGAAAAGGAAAAAAGAAACAAAAATACAAGTGCTAGTAATTTTAATTTGCATTTGAGAGTGACTAAAAGTCCAAGGTCAGTCTGCAACTGAATAAAATGATTACCAAATCTGAGATATGAGAAGAGTGACAGGTTTACTGGAATATGAAGTGTTTTTCTTGGAAATTATGCAGTGTATGCGTTTCTTTATCTGTCTATTTATAACATGAAACATTAACGAAGAACATTTTTTCTGTGCAACATGAAATGTTGCATGGATTTTTGAATGTTCAAAAGCAGCTGTAATTAAACTGAGCCAGTATTCTTTTAATGTATTTAGGAAACTATAATGATAATTAATAAACAGGTTTGTAAAATCGGTTTTGCACCTGAGATGAAAAGAAAATGTTTTGCATGTGGTGCTGAGTAACTTTTGTAACACTTTAATAGTATTTTTCTAGCACTGCAAGCTACTTCTTCACAGTTTAATACAAAACATGGTGTCTGTTCAAAACTTCTGGTAAATTTATGCCTTAGTACATTTCTGAAGTGTTCACTAGAGAAATGAGAGCTCTAATTTTCTTGTGTGTGACCATTTTACCACTCAAAGGTTATGGGAAAGAACATTAAAATGGGGTAAAAAGCAACAGAATATGCAATGATATCAGAATAATTTCTTTCAGTGTGGCTGATTAAGGACAGCATCAGAAAGGAAGTTATGTAAACATGCAGTCACAGAAAAGAAAAAACCTACACTGGGGGAAAGATTAATTTGGTTCTTTTTATAAGAAGAATTGCTAGATGGCAACTTTAATTCTTACAAGAACTTTGTTACAAACTTTGTACTCAACATTTGTGGTTTATCCCATCAAGCAGAAAGTACAACCACATGCAGCATGAGAGGAACATTTCCATTTGTATGACAAATGTCACTTGAAAACGGGCTTCGCTTTTAATTTAGAANTCTGTTGCCTTAGGATTGATTTCTTACTAAAATATTCTCTACAGAAACTAGTTTTGGTCATTTGCCAAATATTACATAAGTATTTAGACTAATAAATAGTCTAATATAACAGGAAGTGTACTATGTATTTTATGTATTCCCACAATTTTTAATAGAAATTCTCATTCCTTCTGTTTCACAGACGTTTTTGAAGAAAAAAACCAAACCACTTGATAAAATAGTATGTATTATTAGCAAAAAGCATTTCAATCATCAGCTAAAGATTTAGGGAATATTAATAATACAATATAAATAAGAGCACATTTTAATTAGAGGATTGTGTGCACTGATTAGTCTTTCAGATCCCACATTAAAATATAATTAAATATATAATTAAAATATAATTAAAAGTCTGATTTCCTATAGCATTATTAAAGCATATGGATCAGACCTAAGAATGTACAATGTGCCAAATGTTCTGTTGTTACCACTTGGTTTGTTTTATAAACTTTGTGCTGGACTCTCCATTTTGTCACAAGAAGCAAGCCCAAACATCCTTGATGTCTTTAAGGCATAATAAAAGTTCTCTTATTTATGTTCCCTTACCATCCCACTCAAAGGGCTCAATGGTATGGAACAAGCAAAAGTAGTTCCAAACATGTGAAGAATATTTCTAGTAACAGCTCTACAAATTAATGGGGGGAGGAGGCACATTAGATTAGGATATGCATTTATGAATGAGTGATCTTATCTTTATTTGAGTTTTTACAGGAGAAAGATTGTTCTGTGGTTGACAGAGGTGATGTGGACACCTCTTTATGCAGAAATTTGGTGTGCCCTTGGGGAAGGTACAAGACAGTATGCAGACTGCACAGCAAGTTCTTGGAATGAGTTGATAATACTTTTTATGCAGACAGTGAAGTATGCAAGTAGTGAAAAAACAAATCAAGTAGGTTGAGAATGTGAGAAAGCAAAGTAAATTGAATTGCAGTGACCATGAAACAACAGAGCTAATAATTTTTAAATAGAGGAGAAAAGTAAAATAAAAACATCAATCTCAAATAAATGTAAAGATCAGGAAGAGAAATAAAAAGGATAAAAGGTTAAGAAGTGTGGCATTTGAAATTTTCTATCTTCAGCTACTCACAAAGAGTTTAGCTAAAGACTTTTATTAATATTAATTTTACATCTATATATCTTGCACACCACACACACATACATAGTTAACATACACTACTTCCAGGGTTCTCTCAGGGCTCTCTCTCTAGATCTTTCTAAGAACACTTCCATATATGGGAAACAGTAACTAAGCAACGAAATAGTTAACTTTTGGTTGGTTGGTTAAGTTTTGCCCAACTGTGTTTGAGTGCCAGGTAAGAGTCACTTTGTTACCAATTGCAAAGGCCTATGTCGCCTGGCTTGATTACAGCCATTTCAGAGCCATTGCCCAATCTATTAATTTGCTAATAAAACTCATTCCAACAAAGAAGAACTGACAAAAAGAAATTACACAAAGTAGAAGGTGGGGAATGGAGGAAGGGAACAATTTACTTAGTGATGGGTTTCACTGATTTAAACATAAGCAAAGCATGCAGAAAGTGAATGCAGTTCAGTTATATAAGGAAAGTCTGAGACAAAAAAAGAAGTATAGATATCGACAGTAACAAGAAATCATCCTATAAGCTCATCAGCAGCATGATACTGAGAAGGGAATTGTTGCTCTATTACAGAACAGAAGGAAGCAGCTAATGCAGAGAAAGTTGAAGGGTTTAATGATTTTTTTGGATTGGTGCTTTGTAATACAAGTTAATGCAAATAAGTGGCTAAGACAATATCTATGTAGGATAGAATAAGACTATTAAGTGAACTGGATGCTTTGGATTCTTACAAATTCTCCTGTAAGATTTTTGCTTTAAACATTCTGTGATTGTTTAGATTGGAAGGGACCACTGAAGGTCATCTAGTCCAATGTCTCTGCTAAGGCAGGTCCTCTAGAGCAAGTTAGGATTGTAGCCAGATGGCTTTTGAATTTCTCCAGAAGAGACTCCACAACCTCTCTGGGCAACCTGTTCCAGCACTCAGTCATGTTCACAGTAAAGAAGTTCTTCTGCATGTTGACGTGGAGCTTCCTATATTCCAGTTTATGCCTGTTGCTTCTTGTCCTATTGCTTGGCACCATCAAGAAGAGCCTGACCCCATCTTCTTGACACTGTCCTTTCAGATACTTACCAATGTATATAAGATCCCCTCTCGATTTTCTTTAGGCTAAATAGGCCCATCTCCCTTAGTCTTTTGTCATAAGGTCCTTGAATCCACTAATTGTCTTCATAGCCTTCTGCTGGACTCATTCCAGGAGCTCCATGTCTCTCTTACACTGAGGAGACCAGAACTGGACACAGTACTCCAGATGTGGCCTCACCAGGGCTGAGTACAGGGGCAGGATCATCTGCCTCAACCAGCTAGAAACTTGCCAAAAATAAGCTGGAAGTATCACACAGATGGTACAACCCAGGCCAGAAGATCCTAAAAAACCTGGATGACAAATTTACGGAACAGATCCTAAGGGAGTTGACTTGGAAAGATGCTCTCCTTGATCTGCTGCTTGTCAACAGAGCAGATCCTGTGCAGGAAGTGGTGATTGGTGGCCATCTTGGCCACAGCAATCATGAAGTGATTGAGTTTAAAATCTCTGTTGACAGGAGGAAAAGTGCCAACAAAACTTTGAACTCTGGACATGAGGAGAGCAGACTTCAGGCTGCTCAGGGAATTAGTGAGTAAGATCCCCTGTAAAAATGTTTTTGCAGGTGCTGA
>WEIV01028292.1:0-11970 GCA_013390005.1 Calyptomena viridis | reverse complement strand
CCCAAGTCCTGGCTGCCCAAGTCATCCTTCAAGTGCAGGATTAGTGTCTCTGTTCCCAGATCTACAAATAAGGCATTACAAAAAAAAAAAAAAAAAAAAAAAACAAAAAAAAAAAAAAAAAAAAAAACAAAAAAAGATGGGCAATACCAAAGGAAACATGTTTCAGGAACGTTCTGGGTGACTTTACTGGCACTGACACCCCAGGCTGTGGTGGTGCCAGCTGAGGACACACATCTGCATCTGCCAATGCTCTGCTTCCATCCCCCAAGACCCTGGGGAGACCTATGGGGTGCCCGGGGTGATGCACCACTGGGAGCTGTGCACTGGAATACCTCAGGAAACCTGTGGAAAGCAGGGAAGGGTCAATACAGCTTAACTAGGAAAACCTGCTGAGTGCGGGCGTCACCCCACTGCCACACACCATTTGCATCTCTCAGAGGAGAATGGAGCGAGTCCCAGGCTGTCTCGGGTGGTCAGTGTGGTTGCTTGTCTCTGGGCAAGGGAAGTCCTCCCTTTCCCTGAGCCATGCCCAGTGCTGGGACTCCTCCTGTATCCCAGATGGTTCTGACTATTCCATATATTGCAGCAAGCAGAGCCAAGAGCCACATGTGGTATGGAGTGACGCTGGAGCTGAAAGCAGGATATCCTGGTGCATGTTGAAGCAATTAAAGTCTCAGTTACATAGCTCTGCATGTGCAAAGCCGTGGTCCTTCCCTCCTCCACCTTTGCAGAACAAGGGACTGGCTGCAACTTGGTTGGGCAGCAGGATAATGGCTTTAGGCTGACAAAGAGTAGATTTAGATTGAATATTAGGGAGAAATTCCTCCCCGTCAGGTTGTCGAGGCCCTGCACAGGGTGCCCAGAGAAGCTGTGGCTGCCTCATCCCTGGAAGTGTCCAAGGCCAGGTTGGAGCAGCCTGGGATAGTGGGAGGTGTCCCTGCCCATGGCAGGGGGTGGCACTGGATGGGCTTTAAGGTCCTTTCCAACCCACACCACTCCATGGTTCCATGCCAAGGCAAGGGATCCTGGATCCTGGTTTCTCCAGGACTGACTGTGTTCAAACTGGCTCTGGGCCAGCGCTGCGCTGCTCTCATTAATATGTGGGATTGTGAGGCAATCCATAATTAGATGCTAACTGAGTTTTCTCTAAGTTGGGTGAGGGAAGGTCACCAAGGTAGGACTGGAGTCAGCTTATTGTTATTATCANCATTTTTTTCTTCTTATCAATCAATAACCTATTTATTTTCCAACATTCCTATTAACCTCTGCGAGCCACTCGCCGTTTCCCTATGAAAGGGCTGTGCCACTGCTTTGCTGACTGGACAACTCTGATTGAAAATGGAGCAGTGACCCGACCCCAAAGGCAGAATCCAATTAAAATAATTTTAATTTGTAGATTAATATTTTTTAGCATGTTCTACATCCCTTGCTTCAGCATTTCACACAGGAACCTGGTTACACAAGAGCCTATATCAATAGTGCCATAAGAAAATAATTACAATTAATTAGACATGGAGACAACAGGACCATCTTTTTCCAGGGCTGAGGGACAGTGCCCAGTTGTGATGTGCCATCCCTGTAGTGGCAGTGACCAGGATGCTCGTGGCTGGTGGCACATGGCTGCTGTGCTCGTGGTGAGGAAAGGGACAGGGTGGCCTCAGCCTCTGGCTCCTTGTGCCACTGTTCAAGCACCAGCCCCAGGAAAGAGGGCAGGTGAAGGTTACTGGTGGTCCAGACTGTGCTGGTGCAAGAGAGCGGGTGCCTCAGGGATGGGCACATCACAACACAGAGGGTACCACCCTTAGCCCCTCACAGAATGCAGTGACTGCCTGATGGAGCTTGGTCTCAAGGTAAAGTCTATTATTAATAACACGACTTTAATAATAAAAAGATTAAAATTAGGTTTATGGTTTACGGACTGCCCTTTCCACACTGTAATCATCCCTCATTCATATTCATGAGCTTCTCATTAGTAACCACTGCTTACAAGGTGGCTAAACAGCCCAACCCTTTAGCAGACACCATCTCCTTAACTGCTTAACTTGCTTGCTGATTACCAACATCAAATTAACTCCGCAGAACGGATCTAATAAGCTTCCCGGTGGCTTCAAACCTCCTCGAAAATTGCTCTGATGTCTCCGTGGGGCCCTATTACAAAAAAATCTTTCCCCTGTGAGTAGAGCAGAGCGTGCACCAGGCTGTGGCCGTGGCTGGTGGCCAGCCCTGCCCGAGCCTGTGGCCCCAGTGCCCACGGGCAGCCCCCGGGGTGCCCCTGCAGTGCCCACCAGAGCAGCCCCACCCCGTGTGGTGTCTTTGAAATGGGAACGACTGTTTGAACTGATGAGCTGTTTTCCCTGATTCTTCATTAAACACTCCAAGACTTAATTTGACTATCTGGTAGCTCGGGGGTTGTGTAACAAAAGAATAAATAAGAACGACCTTTCCATTTAATTAGTTTTTTTAGATGTGGGAAACCTCGGCCTTCCAGCAGTGAGTGTGAGGAGGTTTGTCAGTGTCCAATGATGCTGGCCCTGTCTGGGCCAGGTCTGGGGACACCAGGACTCCCCAAGGTGCTGGGGACAGTAGGGGTCCATGGGGGACAAGCCGTGGGCTGGAGATGTGGCCTGGCACCGAGCATGGGGGTGGCTCCCTGGCAATTAGCTCTGATGAACATTTCAGCACAGCCCAGCAGCAGCCATGGCCATGCAGAGGAACACTGATGCTGAGCATCAGGGAGCTAGGGAGCCTTCCTCCCTCATTGCCATGGCAACCGCACATAGGGATGGAGAGCTGAGGGGTTTGGGGGGGATCCCTCCCTCCCATTACACAGACCCCTGGCTGGGGCGAGTGCAGACACTCCCAAAATCCTCTCTGAGAGATATGGATGGGATGCACCTGCTGGGATGTCACAGGCCTCCATCACCTGCATCCCTTCTAGTCCCCAAACAGACTCACTGTAGCTGGGTGGGATGAGATATCCAGTTCTGGGACTTCCCTCAGCACATGGGAAAGGTGTGCAAGGTGCAAAGCTGAGCCCCAAGACCCTTCCTTGTTCCCCCCAGACTCCTGGCACAGGACCTCCGTGCCCTGCCAGTGCTGATGGAGCAACCCAGGCAGCTGCAAATTCCCACATCTAGCCTGTATTTCCTGCCTGATGGAGAGTGCATCTCGCAGCAAGGCAGAAACAGGTGAGATTTAGTAGGAAGGAGGCTGAGAATTTGTGTATGGGCTCTGTGGCACTGGGGGCTGAGAGGTGGAGGAAGCAGCATCCAGCAGTGCAGCCCCCTGGCCCTGCATCTCAGCCCCCTCGTTCCAAGGCTGTGAGGAACAGGGATCCTCCACTTGGTCCTGAGCCCTGGAACCCCACAACTCTGGGGTCTAACACTGTGCTGTCCCTGAGCCAGCAGTGTCCCCCTGAACAAGCAGAGGGATCAGTGACGAGGCTCTGTGCCCATTCTCTGCAGAAGATCCTGTAGCCCAGCTGCACACGATCTCAGTCCTACACCATCCCAGCTCTACACCATCCCTGTCCCACAGCATTCCTGCCCCAGGAACCCCCACGGGGGAACCTCCCTGTGGAGGAGCCCCTTTGCTGCAGGGCAGGCAGAGGGGCCGGGCATGCCATGGGCTGGGGCAGTGACAGGTGAGGAAGGGGAAACTCAGCCTTCTGCTCAGCCAGTGGAGATGTCCCTCACTGGCCCCAGCCCAGCTCAGAGATGGGGCACCTCAGCCAGCCAGAAGCCACTCTGCTCCCTAACTCCCTACTTTCACTCCCCATCCCTTGCCCACAGCCCCTCCCTCTGCATATCGGTTCAGGCTGATATTAATAATGGCCTATTTCAACCCTTCAGCCCACTTTCTCCCAAGATAATATTTATCCTGAGCTCCATTTTCCATTTCTTTTCAATTACCCCATGTCTGAACACCACCCCACAACTCTCCTCCTTAGCCATGAACACAAATCCTATTGCCTTTTCTCTTTCCATGTATTTGCCATTTGATTTAAGCTGCATTTTCTCCTGTTTTCATCAGTTCTGGCCCTCTCCTGCTGTATATCTCCCTGTTTATCTACTTTCCAAAGGCCTCCTCCTATTTCTCCAGCCTGGATCAATACAACTGCAGAGCCGACTGGCAGCTCCTTGCTGCTGCTGCCTGTAGTTTTTCTTGGGGGACTTGTCCAGTATTTCTTGTTAAGCTTCTGTCTCAGCTTGTTCCATTTCTCATTAGGTTTCCGCACTGGCATTGTAGTATTTCTTGTATTTCCACACAGCCCAGTGGATCTCTTGGAATTCTTAATGGCAAGGCTTAAAGCCTCCTCTTTAGAGGGCTCCCGAGTCCTCCTGCACAGGCTGGAGGTGGGAAGCAGAGAGACACTTGGAATTTCAGGTGGAGGAGAGAATGCCTCTGACTCCAAACTGGGCCATGATTTTTTGTTATAAATGGAGTGATGGGGATTATTTGTATTTTATGGCTGTTTTTCCAAGGGATGCATTTCCCTGGGTCATGGTGGGTGGCAGTACTGGAGGGTGGGTGGGAGGATGGATGCACTGGGGATGTGACAGCTGGAAGGGCAGAGCAGGGCAGTCCCTGCTGAGCCTCCTTTCTGCCTCCTGAGAACCCCAAACTGTGACCTCTGCATCCTTGGTCAGTCCCAAACCACGATCCCTGAATCCCTAGCCATCCTAAACCATGATTCATGCCCAAATCCCTGGCCAATCCCAAAAGATGACCCTTGCATCCTTGTCCAGCCCCAACCAGGACCTCCTACATCCTTGGCCAGGCAGCACACATCCTGGCTATTCCAAAGGGGTTTTTTCCACCTGCATCTCTCTCAGAATTTTCCTTCCAAGAGAAAATCTGCTTTTAAAATCTACCCCAGCTTTCCAGCTGTCAGGAGCCAGCAGATGTATTGCTCTCCATGGCTGCATCTCTGAGTATTAAACATGACGCGCAGCCGCCGCTATGCAATATTTCCTCGGATGCCACAGCACCACGGGAGCCAAGCAGTGTCCTTTAAAATCAAACCAATTTTTCCTGTCTCCTCCACAGAACACTCTTATTTATCCACACTCAAGCAGCTGTTACTGCAGATTAACCAAAGGTTGTAAAAACATTTTTCAAATGCCCTTAACTTTGCATTGTTTTTTATTGAAATTATTAATCTTGGGTTGAGGGGTTTTTTCCTTATCAGATTGGTATAAAACAGAGAAATCCAGCCCTTCACTGCCTTGCAGAGTGCTCTGTCCCCCAAACCCAGAGCCTTCCCAGGCAACGCCAAAGCCATGGAGCCTCTCCAGAGTGCCTGGGAGGGATGGGGGGATGGAAATGGGAAGGATGGGGATTGAAGGAATGAGGATTGGGGTGGAATTTGTGTGATGGTTCAGTCCTTGCACTTCTGTGGTAAATATCTGCCCGGCAAATCCCTTGGTGCATCCCCAAATACACCCCCCTGAAGGCCGTTTCTAAGCAGGTGATTCCCTCATCCAGGAGGGGAAACTGAATATGGTGAAACCCAATCTTCTCTTCAGTCTGATTGGGATAATTCACAGTGAGCTAAGCAAAAGGGAATTATTACTAAACGCAAATAAAATTTAAATAAAGCTGTTTGGGAGATGCTCTGTGATACACCATCTGCATCAACCAGGGGGATGTTTAACCTGAGGAAATACCTCACTGCAAGAAGTGACATCTCGAACACCTGGTCAGGTGTCCAGAGCTGCCCAGACCCTCGTTACCTCCCTGTTAGTGGGAACAGTGATGACACTGTGGTGGACATGGAAGGGAACCACAGCTCTGACACAGGTTGGGCACAGGGGAGTGTGCTGGGGAGGACAAGGGATGGCAATAGGGATGGGAGGTGGCCAGAGATGTCCGACCCACACCATGGAGCATCCTGGTCCTGTAACTCATCCACCAATCCCAGGGCTGACACAGATGTATTTTTAGCTGCTGCAGCACAATTAAGTCTTCTCGTTAGTCTCAGGAGAAGGAGGCTGTTGGTTTACTTGCAAATGCTTGAGGTAATTCTCTAATGGCTCCTCCACCATTACACAGACGCTGTTTTCCATCTCTTATCATATGTAATCCCTAATGATTCCTCCGTTATGTCCTGTTTTATTAAAGCGCCATTGAACTATAGCCTATTGATTTAGATTTCACAGACAATTGAAATTTAAATTGACTTCAAATTGAATGTCTCCATGCAATCTGTGTTCTGCACTAAAGATAGATAAAATGCTTCTATTTTTGATAACAACTTATACCAGAGGCACATTTTAATTTCAGGAAGCACGGAAGGGCATCAGGATTTCCATGACAATGGCAGGTGGCCCAGGGGCAGAGAGTTCCTCATCCCCACGGGCATTTGCCATCACCACGGGGCTCGATGGGAGCTGCAGGCCAGCATGCATGTGGTCATTTGTGTTTAATTTAGAGAAAAATGGAACTTAATGCCATGCAGGATGTGGCTAGGGAATCCCTGGAGGGCTCTTGGCTTATTGAGCAGCACTCCAGCCACCCACGCTGGCTGCTCAGTGTGCCAGAGGGATACTTGGCCACTGGGATGCTTTTTATAGAATTACAGTCACAGAATCACAGAGTGGTTTGGTCTGGAAGGGATTTTAAAGTTCATCTCATTCCACCTCCCTGCCCTGGGCAGGGACACCTCACTCCCAGGTTGCTCCAAGCCCTGTCCAGCCTGGCCTTGGACACTTCCAGGCCTGGGCAACCTGTGCCAGGGCCACACCGCCCTCACAGCAAAGTTTTTCTCCATAGTATCTGCAGCTGGAAGACACCCACAAGGATCATCAGTCCTGGCCCTGCACAGGACACCCTCTGGAATCACAGAGGCAGCACATGGAGAGCAGAACTGATATGGAGTGTTGAGTCAAAACACGGCACCAGAGGGGAAAACCCCACCGGACCCCAAACATCTGTCAGGTTTTCCTTGTCAAATGAAGGGCTAAATCCAGCTCTGGGGGTGCAGAGACCTGGCTGGGACAGCAGCCCATTGCCAGGAGCACACGGGAGCTGTGCCTGGACCTGGCCCCACATCCCACTGTCCCCCAGAGTGTGGCCATCCCTGAGCTCCAGGGCCCTGTGNCCTGGCCCTGCACAGGACACCCTCTGGAATCACAGAGGCAGCACATGGAGAGCAGAACTGATATGGAGTGTTGAGTCAAAACACGGCACCAGAGGGGAAAACCCCACCGGACCCCAAACATCTGTCAGGTTTTCCTTGTCAAATGAAGGGCTAAATCCAGCTCTGGGGGTGCAGAGACCTGGCTGGGACAGCAGCCCATTGCCAGGAGCACACGGGAGCTGTGCCTGGACCTGGCCCCACATCCCACTGTCCCCCAGAGTGTGGCCATCCCTGAGCTCCAGGGCCCTGTGCTTCCACCTCCAGGAGCTCTGGTGTAAATAATCAAGAGTTACAGGCTGTGATCTGCCACTGGCTCTGCTCATGTGCCTCCCGCCGGGAATAATGTCTGTGTTACAGCCGACCTTAATGCCAGAGGAGATAATTCTTCCAGTGCAATGAGCTGTTTATTGGCTTATGGATACAGCCCTGTCAGGAAGGGCCATCCCTGCAGCCCTGCCAGCCCCTGTGCAGGGACGGGACTGCGGGAGGTTCTCACTGAGGCTGAAGCATCCCCTGATGTTCCCCAGCAGCACCAGCAGCCAGCCCCACTCTTCCAGGTGGGTGCATGGCAGTACCCTTGGAGATGAGGGTTTAGGAAACACTCCTGAGCATCCCTGGGTAGCATTTCTGGGGGGAGATCAGCCCTGAGCAGTGTGCTGGGGGTGGCAGTTCAGCCTTGCTCTGCAGAAGAAGGATGATTTCCAAATATTGTGGCACATGTATTGTGGAACACAAATATTGTGGCCTCAAGCGGCACCAGGGGAGTTTCAGGTTGGACGTAAGGAAGAGTTTCTTCACAAAAGGATTTGTCAAACATTGGCACAGGTTTCCCAGGGAAGCTGTGGCTGCTCCATCCCTGGAAGTGTTCAAGGCCAGGTTGGACAGTGGAAGTGGACCAAGGCCACCTGGTCTAGGAAGGGGTCCCTGCCCATGGCAGGGCGTGGAATGAGAGGATCCTTCAGGTCATTTCCAACCCAGGCCATTCTATGAATCCATGATTTCCTGGCTGCTGGGGCTGTGAGTGGGCTGGGTACCTGCTCCAGGGATGGGAAGGTGACAGGAGACCCAGTAAAATCTGATGACATTGATGCCAATTCCAACTTGGAAGGCCAATCCACCCCCAAACACCTCTGCTTAAAATCACATGCCTTTAAACCCCACCTGAACTCCTACAACGGGAGATGTCACCTAATTTCTCAGGGCACCATGGGTTTCTACAAATGATAGACAGTAATTAAAACTCAGTTAATAACCTCCTCACGCCTGACATTTCTACAGGGGTTTTCTTCACCATTATCTACATATAGATTAAAAATTGTAATTGGACCAGAGATAGGGTTAGAAAAATCCACCCCATTCCCAATGATCGTTTGCTAGTGAGTGACACTTGGAAATTTTATTTAATCTGAGGAAAATTGAGTTGAACTTCAGTAAAAGTTGAGTTAATGTGGAGTACCTGCCTTGGGTAGAAAATGCACTTGGCTGAGGGATGGGAGGAAAGAGTGGGAAGGGGATGGAACAGCAACAGGGATTATATTGATGTTTCTATACCAAAAAAGTAAAAAATTGAGGAATTGATGATGTTGGCAGCATCAGGTTCTTTAAAGGTTCACTGGGAACAGCCGTCCAAGCTGAGAGTTAATCCAGCTTCACCCAGCTCTTCCCAGTCTCTATCCTATCCTATGGCTCATGCTTTCCCAGGATGTCCAAATGGCCACCTGGCTGCCCCCCAGACATCCCAGGAGAGGAAAGATACTGTGAAATCTGTGCATTCTCCCACCCATCCCAACCCCACAAAGACTACAGACACTTAATTACGACTTCAGTAATTGTTATACCACAGAATTAGTAATGGGATAATGACAGCATTTATTGGAAGCGGTGACATATTAACTAAGCAGGGCAGTATTAATTGCAATGGTGAATTATCCTCATAGACACTATTTCAATTCTTGTTTTGTCACTATTACATTTATGACAGCAATAATTACATCTCTAATATACTTATTATTGGGAGATACACAGAATAAGTCTGGATAAATGCAGCAATTAAGGGATAATGCTCCTGGTGGGGAGTTGAGGAGCAAGAAATGGCTTTGGAGGCTGGTTTTAAGGACTCTCCTGATGGAGAGTAGATATTTGGTGGCTCAGCTGCTGGCTATGCCATGGGATGAGGGCTTGGCACAGGGAACCATCCAGTGATCACATTGCCTTGAGACCCCAAAGAGACCTCAGCTTCTGGACTTAGGGTGGTTTGAGCAGGGATGCCAATCGGGGGGGGATCTCACGGGCAGGGGTGCCCAGGGATACCTGTCTGGGGGGTGCCTGTGAGCTGGGGTGCCCTTGGATGCCTCATTGGCAAAGATTTTCAACATCATCAAGTCGATGTGTCAACCCAGCACAACCACCCCGTTCTCCACAAAACTTTGCTCCCAAGTGTCACATCTGCATGTTTTCTGATCACCTCCCTGGACCGCCCCTTCCAACGCCTGATCATCCTTTCTGTAAAGATGTTTTGTGTGATATCCAACCTGACCCTCCCCTGGTGCAGCCCGAGGCCGGTTCCTTTTCTCCTGTCACTTTGCCTGGGAGCAGAGCCCGGGCCCCCCCGACTCCCCCCTCCTGTCGGGAAGTTGGAGAGAGCGACAAGGTCTCCCCACTACAGCCCGTGCTGCTTCCNGTTTGAGCAGGGATGCCAATCGGGGGGGGATCTCACGGGCAGGGGTGCCCAGGGATACCTGTCTGGGGGGTGCCTGTGAGCTGGGGTGCCCTTGGATGCCTCATTGGCAAAGATTTTCAACATCATCAAGTCGATGTGTCAACCCAGCACAACCACCCCGTTCTCCACAAAACTTTGCTCCCAAGTGTCACATCTGCATGTTTTCTGATCACCTCCCTGGACCGCCCCTTCCAACGCCTGATCATCCTTTCTGTAAAGATGTTTTGTGTGATATCCAACCTGACCCTCCCCTGGTGCAGCCCGAGGCCGGTTCCTTTTCTCCTGTCACTTTGCCTGGGAGCAGAGCCCGGGCCCCCCCGACTCCCCCCTCCTGTCGGGAAGTTGGAGAGAGCGACAAGGTCTCCCCACTACAGCCCGTGCTGCTTCCCGACCTCATTCCTGTGTTGTGCTTATCTCCAGGAGCCAGAACAACGACATTTGTCCCGGAAAAGCGCTGCCCTCCCTCCCCGTGGCCCCTTCTCCAGCCGCATCCTGTTCTTTCTCACAGGGTTATTACCAACAATCCTCGGTCGTCTCCACAACCTTCCGGCTATCGGGGCATCCCCACCAGGCCTGATATTCTGGGTTTCTACAGGTGTGGTGTGCGGTGGTGCCTCGGAGTGTCCCCACACGGTGTCCCTCTTCACCCGCGGCACGGCCGCATCCCGCGCTGCCAGCGCCGCCATCCATCACCGCCGCTCCTCCCTCAGACAATGAGGGAAAGTCGGGCTTTTCAGGAGCGCCACTTTGTTGTTTGTACAAAGGAGTTGGGCTGTTAACACATGTAAGGTAATGGGATCCCCCGCAGCTGCGCAGGGCTCTGCCTGATGGATTACTCACTCCATTCATCTAAATTATGTCACAGGCAATGAGTAACTTGCTTAATCTGTCCAAAGGCAGGGCCGGGCCGGCTGCGATGGCACACGCTGCCGCTCCCTCCCCACTGCCAGGGCAGCGCGACCCGGCGACAGCCCCGTCCCCGCCCGGGTGGGGCCGGACCCGCGGGGTCAGCGCGTCCTGTCCAGCACCTTCCCGCGGGGCACGGGGGTCACACCCACTGACCCTCCCGGGGGGCAGGGGGGTGCCAGCCCCCGGGAAGGTGCTGGGGACATGGATACGGGTGGGATGTGGGGCGCGGTGGTGCTTCCCGGACTCCGTGTTTTCCAAGCGCCACGGCATTCCAGTGTGCGAAGGGGTTTATGAAAGAGATGGAGAGTGGCTTTTTACATGGGCAGGTAGGGATGGGACAAGAGGGGACTGTTTTAAACTAGAAGTGGAGAGGGTTAAGTTTGATGTTGGGAAGAAGAAGTTAAAGAAGCCCAGAGAAGCTGTGGCTGCCCAATCCCGGGAAATGTCCAAGGCCAGGTTGGACGGGGCTTGGAGTACCCTGGGACAGGGGAAGGTGAAGAATTTCTGTCTCATAGTGAAGAATTTCTTCCTATCGCCCACATTAGCTCACGTCTGCAAAGAATCTCCAGAGATCACACCAGTGACAATAAATTGGGTCCACCTCTGCTCACACATCCCACACTGGGGCTCACCCAAAGGAAGAATCAATCCGGTTTATTTTAGAGATGAAGAAAGGAAGGAGAGGAGGGAGAGAACCCAATTTTTCTCCCAATTTAGTGCCACACTGATGCCTGGAGATGGTGTCTAATTGGACAAGGCCGTGGGTCCTGCAGTGATGGTGTTTGACTAATGACAGGATGAACTCTCCACCGGGGCTGCTTGCACTGGAATAGCCCTGGGCGATCACCCAGTCGCATGTTCCAAATGTGGCAAAGGAAATTGTCTAATAAAGCGATAAAGTGAGGGACTCACGAAATGATTTGTCTTTTAACTATTGTAATGGATTTTTTTTTAACATTGTTTTATGTTGGAATGCAAAAAATTATTACAAGTAATTAGAGTCATTTCGATTCAAATCTCTGCTTGGGCTTGACATATTTTGCATACTTCCACCCCATATAACAAGTCAGCTCATAAAAATGCAGGCAGCTCGGAGTGTGGCGGCTCAGGCGAGAGCCGGGGTTGTCTAAACTACCGTCAAATGCCTTCGCCTTAGAGAGAGAGGGGAGGGGAAGGGCGGGGGGGAACAGCACCACATAAA
>WEIV01028290.1:28704-128126 GCA_013390005.1 Calyptomena viridis | reverse complement strand
CCCCTCTACAAAGTAAGAAGGAAGTCCTGGGGCTGGAAAACTTCGTAATAGCAAATCTTAGTGAGAGGTAGGGTTGCAATACACACAAGTCAGTTTAAGCTCCTCAGTGTCAGTCCACAATGACTATGAAAATGTCCTAGGTGTATGTCTCCTCTGAGAGGTGTTCTCTGAATTCTCCTGCCTGGAGAGGTCGTTAAAGCCTGAGGCCTTAGTGCCATCAGCCCAGAGACTTTCATCATTATGAAGGCAATTAAATCCCAAAGCTGTCTTATAATTCCTGACATACCCTAGAGAATCAAATCAATTCTCTTACGTGTCTGACCAACATCCTTTGTCCAGCTTCCTTTCTTTCTTTCTCAGTGTCTCCTCTCCTCCCCTCCTCTCATCACTGTCAGCGAGGTAAGGCCCATGCACAAAGCAACATGGGCAAAGAGAAAGGCAAGAGCAGACTGAGGGACTTTTGCCTTGACCCTTTGTAAGAAGGTGTGTGTCACTGCCATAAATACCCCATTGCCAACACAGTTGAGAAACCTTGAAAATTATTATTATTGCTAGAACTTAGAACTAAGAGTTTTATCCTTGGACCAGCACCTCTTGCGAAAACCCACATCAGCAAGACACCTCCCCACCACAAGAGCTATAAATGCTGCATATTAGGCAGCAGATGGAGAAGGGGAGTATAAGAAGGCAGCAAGACCTTCCCCATCAGCCTGATAGACACTGTTCTTAGCACATCAAAACCTGACATTGCCAAGTTTTCGTAGGTATGTTGAGAAAGCAGAGTTTTACTGAGATTTTGAAAGAGGATAATACAAATAAGACAAGAACCATATTCTGCATGATCTTACTTTTTCAAAAATTCTTTTTAAAACAAAACGTAAGAACAGCAAAGCTACTTCTTAAGTCCTGTACTCTGTGTTGCATTGCGAGAGCAAACCTTTCCCCAGAAACCCTGTTATATTTATTGCTCATTCAGTTTTCTAGCCATATTTGAAGCTAAACCTTTGCTAGTCTTCCTAGAAACGAAGACAGCCAAACCAATGAAGAGATATATTTAGGATGGAGGAGCTGTAGGGGACAGCTGGAGCATATCTTATACTTCTCTACTCTGGCACTATTTAGCCTTGTCACTGGGCCCAGAGTGAAATAGCTGGTACTCATATTTTAATGAATGACAGCCAGGCAAATTCAAGTGATGAAGTTGTGATCAGGTCTTCCACAGTAAACCAAAAATTTGGATAAAACTGTACTTGGTTTGGACTATAAATATGTTGTCCTATTCGTGACCTCACACAAAGGCAGCCTTGCAACTGGAACAATTTGTTTTTCTAAAATCAGAGCTTTCAGTGAGTCCTGTGATTTGGATGCAAAATCCAAGGACGATATCTATCTTTTTGATGCTAGAGATTCACTGGGCAATTTCTGAATTTACTGAGGGGTAGTTATCACCAATACTGGGATTTGCATAGCAAGATTGTGCTACGTAGGATGGATTTGTTTTACAATATTGTCTCTTTTCTGGGCTCACTGTGATCTACGGTACATGTTTATCAGTTCACATTCTGCATTCTGAGCAGCCTGCATTGGCAGTAAGACAAATTTTGTATCACTTATTAGTGATATAAATCAAGCATTCCAGCATTTCATTTAAAGCAACCCAACTCCATAAGACGGCGGTGTAAGAAACGAGCACTGAAAATGATTCAGACATTGTTTTCACTAGCATTGAAGTAAAACTTTCCACAGAGGCAAGGTTCCCAGTGGTTTCGGGTAACTGGGGGCACAAGCTATCCATGGAGCAATGTTTTGGAGATTGCACTGAAGACTGAAGGATTAGTGCATACAGGAATTTGCCTTTGGCACTCCACTCACACTCGATTTTCTGTCTAAACCCATGATTTAATTTAGGTGAATCCTGATTTATACCTCCATGAATAAAAGGGAGCTTAGGCCATCAGTGGTATAAATAAAGTCTTAGCTCAGTGGCAGTCCTGTCTGTGTGAGAACTGCAGGACCAGGCTGTATAGTACTGGCTGGTCTTTGACATTTGATGAGCAAGTTACCTTTATTTATAACATGGTACAGCAGGACGTTGTTGTGACTGACTTACAACAGCTGCAAGGTCAGAAGTTTGATATGCTGAGGGAAAAGCATCCTGGCAATGTATATCTGAAGATTGTGTTGAATCAGGGATATGTAAAAGGTTAAATAGGGTAAGTCTAGAAGCTTTGGGATTTTTTATATCTCAGACTAGCTTTTTAGAAACATCCTTGGAGGATACTAAAGAGCATCTTCTGTAGCTGAATGCTGAATTTACCCTTTTTGCCACCTTCCGCGACCTTCTCACCATCTCCTTACTTGTGCTTTGTAAAATAAGAACCACTAAAACAACCCTGTCGTCAAATCCATGACATCTATTCCTTCATTGATTCTTGAGAGGTGATAACAAGCTCAGTTAGGAACACATTTTAATAATTATACAACTATAATTATCTTTTTGGCTTTGCTAGGATTTTTGAAAGATAAACTGTGCAATCTATTTATAAGCTTGATAAGCAGGAGGACCTAGTGCCCTTTCCTTCTAGTAAATCCATGGGAAGTCTCATATGCAGAGTGAAATTGTCTAAAAGAACATCAAACAAAACAACGAGGCTTCTAATTAAGCATAATCTTGCAGTAGGTGGGTGCAATAAATACCTAACCAGTGCAGGAAAAGAAAGCTTTGTATTTTACACAGAAATACAGACATTTCAGTAAATACTTGGAACATGATGATTTTCCATGAGTAGTCCCATCCACACTAACATTTACCCCAGGACAAATGGTGAGGGCAAAAAGCTACTCCAGGAATATTTTTGGTGTATACCAAGAGAATGCAATTTGAAGGAGATCTCTGTTTTACACAGCTGGTTAGTAACATGATATGTATCTGCTCATTTGCACGATTAGATTTTGTAAGCAAAAACAAATGGAGAAAAGTAGCAAGAAAGACAATGAAAAATGAAAACATGATTTCAAGGATGTCAGAACTAGGGCTTTGAGCAAAGTATGAAAGCAGTCCTGAAGACAAGGTTTATGGATGTGGTCCTGATAACTGTTTCCTAGCAACAGGAATACTATTAAGGAGGATGCTGAAGTCCAGTTTAATACATTTATCCAGTGCTCTGAAGGACAAGTAAGTAACATCAAATTCCTCATTTTATATAGGGCTCCTCAGTCAGTTTTTGTATGTGTCATTACAAGAAGTGTTTCTACAGAAATCAGTCCTGCATATGTACCTTTATGTATCTGTATACATATGCTAGTCCTTTTCTAGCAGAACAGAGAAACAATGTTATTTATTGGGATACCTGCTTAGTGTTATTTAATTAGATACAAGGCTGCAAATTAGTTAAACACAATTATGTGAGAGTAAACTACAATGTCTTCTAATTTTATTTCTGGGATATTTAGACTGCTAAGCTCATTAAAAAAAACCCAAAAACTTATTACCGTATTTACAACTGGCTATCTTAAAACTTAGTTCATGGCACAGCTTTAATGTCTAATAACCGTCAAAAGGAGAGGTTAACACCATGCAAGCTTTTGGAAAGAAATTTGATAACTTGGTCAAAAATATTGCATAATTCACTAAAATTCCTTAGAGTCATAGCTCAACAGCAGTATTTATGTATACATTGAAATGACCAAGACCAAAGCCAGAACTGAATGAAAATGTTGGAAGGCATGAGAAAATTATATATTCAAGAACCAAACACTGAAAAAGGTTGCTGCATGTCATCATGCTTATGTCAGTGCAGCCTTACTCCAGTGAGCTTCAAAAGAAGATGATTAATGATCACCATATCCTGGGTAACCTCCCAAGCCAACTTGCAGAGGATTGCCATCTGATTTCTGTGGCAGATGACCTTTGAAAATTATTCTTTAAATTTTTCGGGGGAAGGGGTCAAACCAAAAGAGGATTTGGTAACTTGTATTACTTTATTCCTTTGTTGCTCAGGCTGAGGTTCTAGTTAGTACTTGATATTTTTGGGTTTTGCAGCACTGTTTCAGAGGTTTGATTCTCATCTGCAGCATTTGGCAGATCCCTAGATCCAAACAACAAATTCTTAGCTCTTTTCTTTCCACAGATCAAAATAAGCATGATGTAAAGAGGCTCTAAGACCCACAGTCATCCTCTGAGAAATTTTCAAAGAAATCCTCGGTAGAGAACTGGTTTGGCATCTCTTGTTTCCCATTTGGAGCATGATGTTTCATTGGCCTACAGACACAGTAGACTCAACAGCAGCACTATTAGGCTAGAACTGGCAAATTTTCAAGGTTCTCTTATTATAGCAAGACTACAAGTCTTTTAATGCTTTCTCTCCATTTCCTTCAATGTGAATTGTTGTCTGAGTCCGCCCTCCTTTTTAAGACAGTCATCTCCACAGGGGCTGGAAGACTGATGCATACCTATCCCATCCCATTTGACAGGAGACCTCAGGACCAGCCTGCAGAAATGCCTACAGACGGGCTCTCCAGGTGGGCCTGCTGGGATAATAAGCTGCCTAATGGCATACTAAGCAGCTGAGAAGCTGGGAGTGCTTGAGCCACCAATTCAGGTGACTCATGTTGAAATTACCTGCATTTTCTCAATCTGTGGAGATCAGTCATGTCACTTTTTGGGTTTCCTGTCAGGAATGGAATGAGACGAAGGTGGCAGCCATAGTGGAAACATAATTTCCCACTTAATTGGCAGGCTTGAAATTACAGAATCAAGAATTTTTTTTTTTTTTGAGTTGGAAGGGACCCACTAGGATCATGAAGTTCAACTCCTGGCTCTGCACAGCACAGCCCCAACAATCACACCATGTGCCTGAAACTGTTGTCCAATGCTCCTTGAACTCTGTCAGGCTGGTGCTGTGACCACTCCCCCTGAGGAGCCAGTTCCCAAGCTTGACTACCCTCTGAGTGAAGAACCTTTTCCTAATATCCAACCTTAGCCTCCTCTGACATAGTTTCATGCCATTCTCTCAGGTTCTGTCACTGGTCACCAGAGAGAAGGGTTCACTGGCTGCCCCTCCCCTTCCTCTCAAAAGGAAGTTCTTACTGCAATGAGGTCTCCCCTCACTCTCCTCCTCTCCAGGCTGAGAGGTCAAGTGACCTCAGCTGCGGCTCATACGGCTTCCCCTTCAGGCCCTTCACCATCGTTTGGTGACTGACCTCCTTTGGACAGTCTCTAGTAGCTTAATATCTTGCTTATACTGTAGTGTCCAAAACTGCACTCAATATTCAAGGTGAGGCTGCACTAGTGCAGAGCACAGAGGGACAATTACCTTCCTTGACTGGCCAAGACCCACAGGTCCCTTTTTGTGGAGCTGCTCTCCAGCCTGTATCCCCAGTCTGTATGAACATCCACAGTTTCCCTATCCAAGGTGCAGAATCTGGCATTTGTCCTTGTTAAACTTCATAGGTTACGTGATTGCCCAGTCCTCTAATTTGTCAAGGTATCTCTGCAGGGCCTCTCTGCCTTTGGGGCAGTGAATAGCTCCTCCCAATTTTGTATCATCTGCAAACTTACTTCAAGTCCCTTCAAGTCCTGGACTCCAAGACATTTACAAAGATGTTGGAGAGCACAGGGACTAAGATGTAGCCCTGCAGGACCCCGCTAGTGACCAGTCAACAGCCTGATGTTACTCATTCCCTACAACCCTTTCTCCTGTGACCATCTTTGCTTCTGAAAATGTCTCTTTGTACACCCCTCTGTGGAATTTTGACTAGAAGCCAGTTTACATCAATTAAAGAATGGAACAGGAACCTTTACATAAAGCAAGGCAACAGCTGCTTTCAGACTATATAATTTCTAGAAGTGAATGTATCGTTTTAAAAAATTAATGTTTTTGTCTTTTATCCTTCTTGAAGAAGTTCTGGTTTTTTGCCTGAAATAAGCAAATTCTTTCTTTTAAAGGAAAGTTGAGGTACAATTAAGATACACACACAGAAAGAAAATTCCAGCAGTGGAATCACTTTGCTGCTTTGAACCCATCTGCAAAAAAACTTTGTGTACTACTTTGGTAACCTTCCCACAGTAAATGAAACCGCTACCCAACACACCTCTATGGAGACCTTTAGACACTTGAAGTTTTTAGTGAATTTTTTTGGATACCAAGATGTAGGCTCTATCATCACCTGCAATTACAGGAAAGTCAATATTTTTTTTTTGTAGTGAAATAGATTTGATATTTTGGAATCTGCTGCTCCTATTACTGTTTCTCACTGCTTTCAGCACCAAAAAAAGGGCCTGTGCTATCCCCCTATTTTACACCTGAGAACTTGTTAAATCATGTTACTTGTTAAATTGTAGTGTTACCATAAAATAAACCAAAGGGAGGAAAAAGCTTCTGGAGCCCTGAATAAATAAACTGCACAAAACACACAAAGTGGTTCACATCTTCTGCTGTTATAGTTAGGAACTGGGGGAGGCTGTTAGGATCTCTTCTTCCTTAAGGCCTGATGTTTGAAAAAAAGACAACGCTTTCTACCACCATTAGCTGGCTGTGCTCCTTTTTTTTTGGTAGGTAGAGGGAACCAAAACTTGGGGGATCTGAAGGTGTCAGGCTTAAATCCTTGCTGAGCACAGAAATCCCTGCACAGCAAAGAAATGCCAAATGAAGGTTTTCTGTATTTGACATTTTTACACATTGTTATAGAATAGTTTATATAATATCAAATGATAAATCATCTTTCATTTCCTCTGAAATGGGTTAGGTGCCTAACCCATGTCTACTTCTTTAAAACACAAACTACAACAACTCAGCAGACATAGCTTGCGTTTTACACATTCTTGTGGAAAATCATAGATGTGGGCCCTTGTTCATTTGATCTGAACATGCAATTAAGCTGTCTAAATTCGATCACTTTCAGTCTTGCCTGCCTGGATCTGAGGCTGAGTGCCACAATTTGTTAATTGTGGTGCCATTAGCACTTAAAGATTTTAATAGACTAAACAATCACGTATACATTTTGGCAATGTGTCTTACTGCTCCTGCTAGTTAGAAGCACACTGAAGGCTTCAAATGGATTAGAGACTGTAGAGACTATTATTTAGTGTGTGATTCCTATTACAAGGTTATTCGGGGGCTCTCTTTTGGGAGTATCTCTGGATTAGGGATTTATGGTGCTAGACCAAGGATTTCTTGGTAGGTACTTAGTAGTTACATATGTACCATATGTTGCTGTTTTTGAAGTTTCCTTGCGTTTAATAGCATTACTTTTTTGGCTTTTCCTTAACTTTATTTGCAGCTACATCAGAGGTCCACAATCCTAAACCCTGATCTGAAGGCACTGCAACTACAATAGTGTCTGAATCCAGCCGTTTTCACTAAGCATGTATGTAGTAATAATCAATTACCAGGTGAACTTAACTCATAACCAGACATAAATTGCGGGAGACAGATCTGATAACATAAAGAAAATCAACTCATAGATTACCACTTGTCAGAAAGCCCTGGAAAGATATTAAGGACTTTCACAAAACTCATGATATAGTTCTATTTACTCAAATCTGCATGAGATCATGTGAAATTAAAGTAAAGCCTTACCACTCCTCAGGCTGAAATGAAAACAGTTTTCAACTTATAAATAAGCATTTCTACCACAACACCTACTGAAAATCAGTTGGTTAATGATGGTCAGATAAAACCACTTGATATTTTCCTATCCACCTACAATGAAACGAGTAAACACATGCAGGCATACCCAAAACCTCAGATTCATATTTGTTATGCTTTTGACTACATCCCTCTTTGATTGTTCATTTTCTTTTATAAATCATATCCTAAGCTTATATGTAATGAAAATGTTATGACCTTTAGATGTTTGACATGGTTCTAATAGTAAAGGCTTGATTTCCCCATGTTAAGTTACATACGTGTTACTTAATGTGGTGACAGATTTTTGCTTGCAAGACTGTTTTGGAAAATAAAAACTGCTTGTTCTGTCAAAAAATGCTTTGCTAAGAATAGGTAGAAGCTTGATTTTCACCTACTTGCCTTTTCTTTCTGGGTAGAGCAGGTGTGAAACATTCTGTAATTGAGCGAGTGGTTACATCTGCTCTTAGAGTCTCAAATGATTCTATTATGAAGAATTAAAGAATTAACTAACCAATAAGGTCTGAAAATAGGGCAGAGTATTTTGCTTCCACATAGATTTGATTTTTTTGATGTTGCTGCTCAAATCAGTTAAATGTCTTCTTCTATTGGTCATGATCCCTGTCCATGACTCCTTTTTAGACACAGTTATTTATTTCATTTTGGAAATTCTACTGAATTTTGATAAGCAAATATAATTACAGATGCTGTTATTGGCAAATCATGGCAGATCTTCCCACAGAGCTCCTTCAGAGAGTATCACTCCATCAGGAGTATTAGGCTGTGTCAGCTTTGCTGCTGCTGTGACAAATTTTAAATTAAATTTTAAAAAGCAGAGGAAGATAATGATTCCCAATAAATACTGTGAAATTCACTTCCTATGGTAGTAAAAGGCACGCAAGTTACAGCACACTAAAATTTATACATTTGCTGCAATTCACCTTTAAGGAACGCAAGAGGAAATTTAGTGATTTTGAATAGTTGATGTGTTTTATTTTATCGTTCAGAAGCATGCCCGTTATTCAGGACCACAGAACTCATGAATTGATGATCCAAAGGGAGGCTCTTTTACTATTGCATCTCCTGCATTGCCTCTATAAATATCTTTTTTTATTATTATTCTGCAGTTTTTAGATTTGTTTTATTGTTCTGGTTATTAATGTTCTACCTCTGACTGTTACGAGAATTCATAGCTCTGTTAGAAGTCTGACATGTCTGGGATATTTGCTTGTGTAGGTAGTTTTCAAGCAGTAAACCAATTTGTTGGACAGGGAGGGGAATATTCTGCCTTTGATAGCAGGTATATTTCTGATTACAGTTAGTGGGAATATGTGGCTTCAAACAAAACCAGCAGCCTCAGAAGTTTAAATTACTCCAAGTCCAAAGTATATAAGCTTTTTGTATGTATTTGCTTAGCCTAGACAAAGAACAAGGAAATAGCTTCTGATGTTTATTCCTGTCAAAGTGAGGATTGGGCATGAAAATCTTATGCTCCCTATTAACTTTCCTGGGAATGTAGAGGATTGTCCAGTCATAGAATAGTGTCTTCAGCTCATTCAAATCTGCAGCTAAAGGAGATCAATATTACTAACAGCATCGACATTTTCTTAGTTTCTATCCTGAAAATGCTACTGTGAATATATTGAGGTTCTCCTTCCCCTACCCTCAGGATATTTTTGAGCCAAGAAGATACTAAAATCTTAGATGTTATTTTGTATTTTACTTGCATCTTTGGGATGTAGTGAAATGACAAAACGCAGTGATGAAAAAGAGTCAGCAAAACTATGGCAATGAATACTTTTATTTCTCCAGCAAGATGTAGTAGCTTGGAATGTGCAACCTACTGCAAATCATCTCTAACAGACCAAATAATTTGCAGACATTTAGTGCGTAATTGGATAGGTGCTGGTATAGTAGCTTGACAGTGAGGTCAGTCAGGAGCTGGTTCATCCATGAATGCTACAATTAAAAGACAAATAAAAATGCTTCTCTCTTTTTTTTTTTTTTAAGAATAATCGCCCAGGAGGTTAGATAGCTCCTCCCCTGTAGGTGTGATTTTCAGAACAGACAGAATTTCTTACTTTGTTTAAGGTTATTTTCTCTCTCAGAAATACTCACTGGAAAAAGGCAGCGGGGGGAAATGCATGCATTGCTTCTTACATCATGTTTTGTCATTCTAGGGGTGATGAGGGTACGGAAGGAAGGAAGGAAGGAAGGAAGGAAGGAAGGAAGGGAGGAAGGAAGGAAGGNAGGCAGCGGGGGGAAATGCATGCATTGCTTCTTACATCATGTTTTGTCATTCTAGGGGTGATGAGGGAAGGGAAGGAAGGAAGGAAGGAAGGAAGGAAGGAAGACATCATACTGGGCTTGTTTTACTTGCCTTCCAACCTGGAGGAATATCTCTTTTGTCAGACATCCTCATGGACAAGCAAGCATGAGAAGGCTGCTTTTTGTGCAAAAAGCTGACGGTATGTTTTGGACTCTCTCTCTCATGGGAGCTTTGCTGTTGACTTTAGCTGGGCCAGGGATTCACCCATTGCTTGTGTCAAGTTTGACAAGGATTACTGGCATGAAACTGATCCTGAGGGAAGGAAACAGACTGCTTTTCTACACAAGTGCCCAAATGTCCAATGTGTACTAAAAAACTCAAAGGATCATACAAAAGAATAATGTTTTAGAGGTGCTCAGCAGGCCTGATGATGCTTCCACTGAGGCTGTGAAAGCTGACTTGAGGAGTAAGCATGGTGTGCCAACACAAGCACTTCACCTCCGTCCCTTGTCAGGTTTCCTTTACAGCCATCGCAGGACAGCTATTTCTTCAGTGTACAGCTCCAAATGAAAGAAACTTGAGCAGCCCAGGAGACATTTAAGCTGGTCACTGCAAATTGATTCACACAAGTGTCTCTGGTGTGAGGATGTGCTGCTACTTCCTAAGCAGCAAGAGAAGGGGAAATGAAATAAAGAGGTTGTATGGCTGCTCTCAGGAGAACATCAAGCTAACAAGAGCAGATTGGTGTTAATTTAGCTGAGAAAAAAAGCCGCTCCTCTTTTAATGTTTGAGGATTTGAGATTCCAGCAACAAATTGGTGAGGTATGCAGCGGGCAGGAGAGGGAGGGAGATCACTCTTTCTTAAGCAATTGCAGAAGTGTGGAAGTAGGTTATGGCAGGTTAGGGACCAGGAAGAAAAATGCGTAAGTGAAAGAGAAGCACAAAAAAGGAGAGAGCACAAATCTGGGACAACAGCTGGCTCTTTGCTGCTTCAAAAGGCATCTCTTTTGGGAGAGTAGGGCAGGAAATTGCTTCTTTGCTCCAAAAATTTTTTTAAAAAAACCCAAACCACAAACCCCAGAAGAACTACTCCCACTCTGCATCAGGACAGATCCCATACCCTGTCTTTCAACAGGGTAACATTAGTGTGGAAGCACAGTATGGCTTTGGAGCAGTGCTTATTCATGTCAGATAAGACTAGAGCATGGCAAGAGCAAGCTACAATTTCGCCTTTATGTCAGCCCAAGAAAATGTACTCTAGCCATAATCCCATGTACAATTTCAGCAGTTAGCACTGCCAATGAAAAAGGCAGTTCCCTGCCGCGTGTTCCCTAGTTCCTTTACCTAGTTCAGTGCAAAACCCTCAAACAGCCCTGCCAACATAGGCTTCAAAGTGTAACAAGTGTAAATGAGCAACTGTGGGAAGGGACAGAAGGTTAAATCACACCTTCAAAGTCTCAGAGTATGTGTGAAACTATGGTTCAAGAAAGACTCGTTGTAAAGATAAGAGAATATCCACCAAAGAGGTACTTCTTTGCTAGGCAGCCAGAAATTTCTGATTAAAAAAGCATTTGAGAGATATTAAACATAACCTTGAAGAAGAATACTGCTTCATATCTGATAACATGACATAGTGTGTGGATTTTTAATACATCATGTATATGAAAATAATAATAATAAAGGCATATGTGATTTTGAGTCCTTCTGCATCCTAGAGTTATTGTTATTCTGGTTCATACTGTCAAGATAAAGCAGAAACAAATGGTTACCCAAGTGCTGAGCATCCTTCAGAGTGCTAAAGAACAATTTTCTGGAGATGGAGAGTAGGACAGACTGGCATGAGGTAAAAGAGACACCTGCTTCCATTCTTTTTGTTGATCCAAAGTTTCTTTTGATTCAAGAGATAAAAGAAGTCCCCTGATGGGATGTGCCAAGAGACACTTTTAATCTCTTTTGCTAGAGAGTGAGAGATTCTACTGCCAATGCTTGCAGTACGAACTTCATCTAGTGTTTATTGTGTGAAAAGACAATATGAAGGGATAGATTTCCCTGCACTCCTCAGACTTAAATAGAGGGTTGAGAGATAGAAACCTCAGGGAAAGGAGAGAGAAGAAACACAGGTACAAATCCATAGGATCGAAATAATGCCTATGTCTTTGGATCTCAGAAGGTCCTTATTTTTATTTTTAATGTGTCTGATCTCCGGAAGAATGACTGGTTTATTAAAAGTTTAACTCAGTGTGGTGAAAAAGCAGCTTTTAAAATGTCAAAAAAAAAGCTTTTTAAAAAGCTGATGACATACTGAGTGAAGCAGAGCCCTGGGGCACTTTCATCCTAAATTCAGGCCATCCAAACACACCATCTGGAAATTTTCAGATCACCTGCCTGGTTGCATAAAAGAGATTAATGGCTTCTTATGGCTCTCTTCTATGGAGAACATGGTTGCATTTCCTTCAGTTTCCAAAGAGGTTAACTTGCATGGTCATCTGAACAGTCAACTGAAGTGCTGTCTGGTAGGAAGGGAAATTCCTGCTGAAACTAGATAGCTGTTATGCATTCTAATCTGCTTTCCCTGATAACAGCAGCTCTCAAACAACAACAACAACAACAACAAAAAAAGGCATAGGGCAGTGAGAACAGAATCTTTTTGAACCAGCACTCAACCCAAAAGCTCTCAGGACTTTTTCTCTGCAGATGTTTTACCCGTCCTTCTATACCTACCATAGATATTATTTGTTAGTCTGTTGTTTACTTCCTCCCATTTTTCAACATCTCCATCCCTGCAGCAATTTATTCTGCAGACACATAAAATTTCCAGTAGAACAAAAAGGGATAAGACAGCTTTGTTCATGGGTGCCTGTGCTCCACCTTTTGAGATGTAGAGGTGAAACTGTTACGCTATCAACTCCCCAGTATGTAAGAGAAATCATAGACATCCACTTGTTTTCTTACAATTATATTGAAGTGGGGAACTGTGATTAGACGTTCCTCCAGCTGCTGGTTTCAAAGGGGTTTAACCAAGTGTTTAATTACACAGTTATTTCACCTTTACCACTTGGGGTTCAAAATGCTGACAATTCCAGAGTGCAACCCTGGTAAAGTCTTACTGTATTTGATTTTCTCAAACCTCTTGAGTTTTCTGTGGGATGCACATAACCCCTTGGCATTTGCAAGACTGCCCCAAACACTTTATCCTAGACAGAAGAAAACAAAGGAGAACAAAAATCAGCAACCAGAAAAAAATGAAATCTTCAAAACATTAAGGTCAGTACATTCTTTATTGGTTTTGCCATTAGGGCTATGCTCCTGGTTGGTCAATTTATTCAGTTCTTGTGAAAGCAGCCTACTGAGAGATTTGGACATATAATTTCTTCCCTGGATTTTTTTTCCTATAGAGCATTTGACCCACCCATTGTTGTATCAATCTTCAATGGAAACTTCTGTATGTTGTCACCTTAGAAGTAAGCACTCACAGTTGATGAAAAATTAAGCTCACTGAAATTTCTCTTATCTCAGTGTGCTCCATACACCCCTGTTTACAAAGTACTGTTGAACCACGGATCTTGAAGTAATTTACATCTAACATCCTGTTTTCCAAGCTAGTTTTCTATATTTTGACTGCATTACACCCAGTAATATTTTCTCTCAGCTTTGAAAAAGGCTTTGCAGCCCCAAAATGTCCAGGAGTTTTACAATCACCTTATAACTTATAACTTAATCTCCCCAGTTCCTCATTTAACTGCTCTCTTGAAGTGTCATGTCTCAGCTTATATCCTTCTAACTCTGGATGAATGAACAACGCTAAACATCAGAGAGAGGCAAATACTGTAATGCTTTTATGAATATTCATCTGTATTTGGAAAGGAATGCTGCATTTCCTTGGTTTTAATTTTCATGCCATAAATTTTCTCACAAGTTATATCTGTACAGAAATATTTGCCGAAACAGCATATACTATTATAATAACATCAAGTACTACTAGAATGTTAATATTCAAATGAATAGTTGATATTCACATCAAAAAACTAAATCAAAGAATTATCCAATTGAGGCAAGAAGACATGCCTTGTGATCTTTGTGTTAAATTGGATCAGTCTGAATTTCTTTTTTTGAAAATCTGCAATAAGCTGCCTGTGAATGGGCCTAAACTTGAGTTTCACTCAATGTAAATCATTCTGAACAACAAACAGGCTTGCAAAAACATATTTATAGACAATTTCCAAACGGAAAAGAGACAAATGCCTTGAAAAAAGTATTTACCCTGAAATATTCTCCCAGCTGAGCTCTTAGATAAGCTACTGTCAGGCAATCCAGCATGGTGCTTTCCGTTTGCATTCTTTTGCTCTTAAATGATGCCAATTTGAGGCACAAAAGATTGTGCTTCGACCCTGGCATGTCAATCTTCTGCTTATCTGTGCAGAAAACTACCTCAGAGTCAATGGACTCTCCTTATTCAAAGTACTCTTTCACTCCCTGGCCAAAGTGTGACCATATAGGGAGTTAAATTATCCGTGAGTATTCTTGCTTCACCCACTGACCTACGTTGCTATGACCATTACCCGAGGTGATGCCTTATTGGTATTTCTGCTCCAGTAAATGAGCATTCCAAGGGCTAAAATACCCTTTATTATGACATTACAAGGAAGCAGCTGTATGTATGTAGTGAGCTGAACCTGGCTGGATGTCAGACATCTACCAAAGTCACTCTATCACTCCCCTTTTCAGCTGGACACAAGAGAGAAAATATAACAAAGGTTCATGAGTTAAGGTCTAGGAGAGATCTCTCACCAAATACTGTCATAGGCAGAATAGACTCGAATTGGAGATATTAAATGAATTTATTACTGACAAAATCAGAGCAGGATAATGAGAAGAAAAATAAATCTTAAAGACACTTTCCCCTCTCCCGTCTCTCCTTCCTGAGCTCCATTTCCTCCTCCAGCAGGGGAATGGGAGGTTACAGTCAGTTCATCCCAGGTCGTTTCTGCTGCTGCCCAGAGAGAGAAGTCCTTTCCCTCCTCCAGCATGGGGTTCCTCCCATGGGAGACAGTTCTCCATAAACTTCTCCATCCTAAGTGTATCCCACAGGTAACAGCTCTCCACAGACTGCTGCAATGTGAGTCACCCTTCCATGGGGTGCAGTCCTTGAGGCACAGCCTGCTCAAACGTGGGTCCTCTAGAGGGTCACAAGTTCTACCAGGAAACCTGCTGTAGCATGGGCTCCTCTCTGCATGGGTTTGCAGATCCCTAGAAGGACCCTGCTCCAGCACAGATTTCCCATGGGTTCACAGCTTTCTTTAGGGCAACCACCTGCTCCAATCTGGGCTACTCCATGGGCTGCAGGTGGATCTCTGCAGTCTTGTGGTCCTGCATGGACTGCAGGAGGACAGCCTGCTCCACCATGGTCAGCACCACAGTCTGCACCATGGTCTGCATCATAGGCTGCAGGTGCGGCACCTCAACTTGGGTGCCTGGAGCACCTCTTTCTCCTCCTTCTTCACTGACCTTGGTGTCTCCTGAGTTGTTCCTCTTACATGTCTCACTCTGCTATTCCCTGGCCACAATGACATCAGCCCAATAACATTTTTCCTTCCTAAATATGTTATCACAGAGGTGTTACCACCATTTCTGATTGGCCCAGCCTTGGCCAGCAGCACATCTGTCTAGGAACCTGCTGGCATAGGCTCTACTTGACATGAAGAAAGCTTTTGGCATTTTCTCAGAGAAACCACTCCCGTAGCCTGCCCTCGTGTTACCAAAACCTGGCCATGGAAACCAAATACAGTGTGCTAAAGTGGTCACCAGTAACAAAACCCCCAGTCTTTTCCTATGGAAGAAGATTTTTACAGTAGGAAAAAAAGGAAAAAAATCCCCAGATGAGCCAACACTGCTTTATTTATCTCCTGGGAGAGAAGGGGAAAGTCCGTATAAGGTGGGCAAAGGAAAGCTCCAATACAATATGGCACTCCTGGAGTTTGTCTGTCTGGTTTCTTCAGTCAGAAAGAAGACAAAGCCTAGCAAGTTGTTCAGAAACTTGGTCATGCAGTTTAGGCCATTAGCACACACTTAGAGACGCTGTTTGTGTGTCTCTAATGAGGCAGGCTCCCAAGAGGATGCAAGAGGGGTATACTGCTGGAGGTCCTAGGAGTGCTTGTCCATCTGCCAGGTATAATGAGAGGGCTGGAGAGAAGCCAGTACCTGCTTGGCGACCTCAAGGCTGACACAATCTAGAAAAATCCTCCTGCAGAAAAGGAGGCTAAGGGAACAGCACTGGAGACCTGCTAGCAAGACAAGGGAAGGGATGCTAGGCTGCTCTGGGCAATCAGGCAAGTCATTTGCTTTCCCTGCTTGGCAATACTGACTGAGAAAGCAGGTTTAAAAGATGGGAATCACAGTGAGAGAATCAAGAAAGCTGCATCTTGAGGAGGTTAAAATGCCAGCAGGCATGAGAATAGGTGATATGACTCAGGTGGGAAGATACTATACATGCAAGGAAATGCCCAGAGTAAGGGGAAAAGTATCTGTCAAGCAGCAAGGGGTTTATAGACCTATTCAGATCTCAAGTTTTTTTCTAAAAAAAGAAGACAGCAAAGCAAAAATACCATCTTGTACAACAGGAACAATAATTTCGAGGATTATAGAACACCAAATGGCATGGCATGGCTGGCAGTGGTGCAGGCCAGATAAGCATCATGTTTGGCCCAGAAAATGGCCCAGAGAGAAGTGGTACACTGCTGTATTCCCTCTGGCATGCTTTTACAGACCCAGTGTCCTTGGAGCTGTAGGCATTGTGGCTTTTGGAACCCTAACCATAATGGCAGCTTGGGGTGTAGGCTGAGAACCCCAGCACCATGGATGGCTCATGATGAGAAATTTATGGATGGAGCAATGTTGGTGCAGTGCTGTGCTCCCCTAGGCATGCCTTCTGCAGTTCTAGTGTCTCTGGAGGTGTAGCCTTTGTGGCTCTCTGAACCTTCATCCTAATCCTAACAGCTGCTCGCAGCTGAGGTTGAAGTTCCCAGCATCACGGGTGGCCCTGATTAGAAAGCTGTGGAGGCAGGAATGTTAATGCAGTGCCATGCTCCCCTTTGCATGCTGTTTTTAATCCCAAATCTGGAGATACAGGCCTTGGGCCTCTCTGAATCCTAACTGTAACCCTAATGGCACCTTGTCCCTGAGGCTGAGATCCTCAGCACCATGGCTTACCCAGAAATGAAAGATGTTGAGGGAGTGTCCCTGTGTCCTAACCTAACCCAATGTCCTCTGTACCAGCATACTATGTATGCTGACATCCCTGGTACCATCTTTGGCCCAGGTGATTTATGTGTGGATGGAGCAATGTTGGTGCAGTGGCACACTCTCCTTGACATGCCTTTTGCTGTCCCTGGAGCTGTAGCCTTTCTGGCTCTCTGAACCCTTGCCTTACTCTGAGGTCGCCTGAACTCTAGCGGCCTCTGAGGTGAAGCGAAGGTTCCCAGTATTTCGGGTGGCCCAGATGATGAGCCATCCTGCAGTATGAGACAGGCATGCTTATATGCCTTGAGGCCCGAGAGCAATTGTTCAAATAAGGGACTGTTTGTTTAGCTTTCTTATGTTTTTCACTCCATGAGCTATAAGTGGATTGAAAAATCTTATTATACTTTGGGTCAACCCATATCCTTTTTGGTGCATAAATATAGTAATCCTATCATATTCTTTGGATTTTTTTTTTTTTTTTACATTACACATACCTTACATGTAATAGTAACTCTCTGGAAATTCAGATTCAGAGCTCATGCCTCCCTTGCCTTTATGTCTATCCATGCGCTGTGTGATATCAGGATTGCTCGTGAATCAGTGTCATAATACTTACAAAAATCTGTCTTTGCTGTCACTTCTCTTGCTTTTTTTGTCTTGTAATATTTGAGCTAAGAGGAGAGCAGACAAATAGCAATACAAAAAATCTTGCAACACAATCTTGCACTAAAAACTCCTAGTATGCTATTATTTGGAGAAATACCTTCCAAACACCAGTCTTTGCTTGCTACATCTTGTGTAGAATTGTGAATGCCTTCAGCATTCCCAAATGAACTAATCCAAGAGACTGTTGGCACTTTGCTGCAGCTTTATCACACAATCCCTTTGCAAGCATTCAATGCATAAAGATGTTATTGGGCAGCGTATTCTGGGAATTATTTCATCTTCCTACACAAAGGCAAAGCCATTTATCAGCTCAGATCCATCCATTATCCATTTCTATAAGACAATACCTTTCTACCTAGATATTGCTTTCCAAAAGCCTGGCCATATTGTATGAAACAATAAACACTGGAGCTATCACTGAAAAGCATCTTTCCTGGCTTTTCCAGCAAAACTTCTCTTCTGGGGAAATGTGTGCAGGCAGGATGCTCCTCCTTTTCCTTCTCTCTGATCTCCAAGCCAGCAGCTGTCTGGGGACAAGAGGCCTTGCTGAGTATTGTGGTTGTCGCTCAGATAGCCTTTATAGGCTGTGATTAGTCCATCTAAGGACAAGCAGGATATTTCATAGGTTTTTTTGCCACTCACGCAAAATTCTGAATTATTTCCTACTCTGCACAAATATTATTGCAGTTTAAAAAACCACCACCACCAAAACCCAAAAACCACACACAAAACCCCAAGCCCCTTCTTGCTAATTTATTTACTCATTGATTGTCACACATACAGGAACTGGCAATGTGGTCCCTGAGCTAGTTCTTCCAGTATCAGCACATCAGTATTCAACAGTCCAACTGCTGCTGTTTGCAAATCTGTGTAGATGAATGCAGTCCAAAATGTACAAGTTAGACCTAAACATTAAACTCTATTTACTGTATAATTAAAATTAAGTCTTCAACAAAGAAAAAAAGAAAAATATGGATCTGCAAATAGATGCAAATATAAACTTTGTGCTTAATATGCTGGGAAAAGGGATTTTCATGCAGTTTCTCTCTCTGTTTTGCATACATTTCCTCTCCACACGTGTGTCTGGACTTTAAGAAGTAGATTTTTGAGACTAGTAAGCTGCAGCACGAACAGTTGCTCACCTGACTCATTATCTATAAAAGTTTTGTCCAAAATTCAACAGCATGATGCCAAAGATTAAGCAACTAAAGCAAAGACTCTTCACCATGCCTGGCAAGGCACTTCAGCTAGACTTCATACATACAGGTACACACACCAATGCCCCAAAGGATTCCTGTGATCCTGCTGTGAAGTCCGGTCTGCAATGGCTTGTGACATGAAGGCCTTTAATAAATCCTTAATTTTTTGAACTTGCAGAGTGTGTTTCTGTCAGATTTATATTACCTTTTTGAAATACATGGTAAGCTTTCTTTTTCTTGGGTCTACTTGGCTACATAGGTTGATGTTAAATGCTCCACTAAATGAACCTAGTATAGTATGCTGGGTGCACAAATAAGAGGAAGATCATCAGTGGTGTTTGTTGTGCTACTAAAGGACTCCCTTAATACGGACAGAAGAGTTTTGAAAATACATGCTTTGTACTAGCATTAAAAACATTTCAGCACCTGGAAGATTTGGAGGCCAGCCCAGGGTAAGAGTGGGACCTCTAGGTACTTGAACTTCACACCAATGGAACTTGAGGAGCATCTTGACAGTTATGGAAATGAACTCTAGATTGAAAGCTCAAGTGGAGAGGAGCAGTTAAATTAATGCAACAGCTATCCAAAATACAGAGCGTTGCTGGAGCCAACTGCATCATGACTCAGATTGCTTGTGAAGGCAAACACCAGCAGTGATACTTTGATTCTGGCAAATAGATGCTTGAACAAGAAACATGCATCCATGGAAACATTCATCCATGGAAATATTCTGTGTTTGAAAGCTGACCTGTCTCCTCAAAGTGCACTTCTTAGGACATGGTGCTATGTGAAGTATACATTCTATCTAAAGCAAGTTCATGTGCAAGGAACCAACAAAAACCATAGATAAAGTGGAAAATGGCATCCCAGGAGGAGCTGGATGCCCACATAGTTTCATATCAAGCAGAGAAAAGAAAAAATATATATTGTCAATGTACTGATGATAATAAAAGTCTTTCTGCAGGTAGCCACTGCATTGCTTAAGCACTAGAAGATGAATAATCTTCTTTGATCCCTGACTGACAGGAAGCCTGGATCTGATCTGACCAGCCTAGGTCAGATATGTGGCAACCTAGCAAGCTGCTTCTGCCCTAGATACCACACTGCAGCTGCTAGTCCACTCCTCCAGACATGGGGTGCACCTGGATCACTGCCTTTTAGTTCTCCAATAATTAATTCCTTATTGTCCTGGATAGAGGTAAATAGTTCAGTTACCCAAGAGCAATTCACAAGCATAATGATGTTTGCTGGTGTGCATCAGTCATTAACATTTTGCCTAGTGCCCACAGTCAAAACACACACGTGCACATACTCAAATGGACATGAACCTGTTTGAGCTTTCATATTCCAGTGACTAAAAAGAGCAAAGGAAGTGATTTATCCTCAATAACTCAAATTTGCCTGGACATATGCAACCTTTTGAGGATTCCAAATCAGTCGGTGGGCAGATGAGTGGCCCCTCTTTCTACGACTTCTCAGAGGATTGACTGATCTAAATGGTTCTCTGCAAAGATGATGCGTCTCATATGTCTTGGTTCCTTTGTGGCACAAACACAGAGAAAAAATAGAGGAAATTAGTCAGGCATGTATCTGATTTGTTTGTAAAGGTGATAAAACTAAGAAGTACTCAGAGTATCCACTGAACTACTAATTAAGTATGACTGCTAACAACCCTGTATGGCCTAGAGGCTCAGCTTAGGTTGTTATGAAATTTTAGCATCTAGTCAGGAAGAGTGAATGGATGCCTGGCTTTCTATAGATACTAACTGCTACTTTGGATGCCTTTGTCTGGCATGACATTATGAAATCTAAAATTTAACTTTACAGATTCAGATGTATTTTGCATTTCCTTGGGTCAAGTCTGAATTTAATCTGCAGGGGAAAAATAAAAAAGACAATTATTTAGAAAGCTGAATATGCCAAGGGAGCTCTTGGATGCTGTGCTTCTCTTCCCCATCTTACTGCATGTAAATAACAGCTTTCCTTACAATTTCCGACAGAAAGTATTTAGAGCACTCATTTTGACTTCCTGATTTGAGTGTGTGCTTGACTCTGTGCAAGTGGCTACAGTTACCAAAAGCCTGAAACAGAATGCTGTGCCTCAACATGAATATTCAAGTTCTTTCAGGAGGACACCGCTAAGATCATTACAATTGCTAATTATAAAAGTGTTAGCCAAAACTCCCGCTTCCTTCTATTATTCTTACATCCTGCAGATGTCCTGATTTAGCCAGTTAATCATCAAATTCTCTTGGGAATCATCTGGTCTTTCAGTCTTGTATTTCTTATTTTAAAAAAAGGAGTTGCTTTGAATTTTTAGTGTGGTGTTTTGTATTTTCTCAAGTGTTGTGTGTAATTACTTTAATATTGTATGTGATGTCGCATTTCTTAAATACTGTTCTTGGCACGTATGCATGCACTTAAAAGGTCTCCAAGCCACATTTTAGTTCCTGGGAAAACAGCACATATCCCTTCAGTCAAAGCAGACATTTTGTTTTGTCTTCAATCATTATACCACCTGCTCACCCTCAGCCACAGCAGCTCTTTCAACAGCTCTGTCATGCAGCTTCTGTAAGTTTTGTTTACATCTGAAAATACGGTTCCTGTGTGTCAGCAGTTGTAGGACCCATACCAAAGACTGTGGTGTGCTTGTGGGCTGTTGTGATGCCCTTCTCTGCAAGACCACCTTGTGAAATGGTGTTTGGGGGAATAATAAGCAGAGTGAATGTTTGGCCAGAGTCTCCTGGCCGTTCCAGCACTTTTGTGTTACCTGTCAGCTGTAGATATCTGAATGTCTTCTCATCTTTTCATGTGCTCTAATTTTCCCATAGTTAATGAGATAGCATAGGACTGCCACACTGTAATCTGTGAGGAAAATAGTATGAAGGGAGGAAAGGTCATTAGGAAACCACAACCCTGAGGCCTAGGAACACATAACCATTGTGTTCCACCTACTGTTGCAAGAGGCTATATTTGTAAATCATTTATGCTGTGTTATGTTCGTAATGCACTGATGGTGTGGTATTCACTGCATGGCATAGTCTGACACTGTGAAAACTCATATCCTTTGAAAAGGCCACTAATGGAGATTGGGAATAGAGATAATTATGAGAGTTGGCAGAGCTAAACCATCAGATCACAATAGCAAATTTGGCCACTGAATTGATTAGCAGCATGAGAGACTCTTCTATATCAGAACGAGTTCTATTTTTTCCTCCTTCTCTCTTTGCAATAAACCAACTGAGCTCAGCTCTATGGTGGCAACAGAGTCCATGGATTATTCTCTGTGCCTAACTCATCTCTTTTGTGTTGATTTTCTTTTCAGTCAATTTTCTTTCCAGCAAACAATGCAGAAGTTGTGTTTATTTCTTCTGTGTGGGTTAATGTATCTGAAGATAAATTTCTTTCCCTTTGCATATGCACTCCACGTCTGTGCTGCATTACCACCATGGATTCAAGTCCCAGAGAGTGTGTGTAAGGGTGCAAAGTAAAAATCTCATCATGTTCATGCTATTTGCTGATTTTTCAGTCAAGCCTAAAACTACTGGCAGGTCACCTTCCTGAAGCACTGGAACTCACTGCTCAGAAGCCAGCCCCAGGGACACACTCCAGGCTCTTCGTAAGTGATCGCCAATGCCATGGGAAGAGAACATGCATGAAAATGGAAGAGGAATATGAAAAGCAAGATAGATGGGTAAAGTGGGTGATAAAAGGGATAGTAGGGGGGGAGGGAAATAAGAGAGAGAAGTAGCTCTAATGAACCTTGGAAAAAAGATTTCATACAAAGAGAGTGTTAGGGAATGAAAAGATGCCAGGCTTTTTTTTTTCCCCCAGTGGATGAGCGCACAGAAAAAAACCGCATCTATATTGAATGGATTATATTACCCTGGAATTCACATTATCCAGCTGTTAGGACATTGTTTCCTGTGTCTATGTGAATTTATGATGCCATTGTAGAGAACAGAGACTGAAGCCTCAAAGCAGTTGGAGTTTCCCCTTGCTGCCATGTTGTACTGGATCTCCTCATCTGCATCAGTGTGAAACACTGCCTGTGGGGTTCAGCATCAGGCAATATTTGTTTTGTGATGGAGTGGATAACTGCATAAAGTATCCCGCCCTAGGCCATCCACCATGCCCATGGTTCAGCCCTGACCCAATCTCTCAAGCCCCATTTCTGGGTCTGAACCTCAAGAACAGCCTTCCTCTCTCAGAGCCATGTAGCACACCAAGTTGCCCTGTCCTCATGAGAGCAGATGTCTAAAGGACCAGAGTGAGCTGCTAAGCAGTGTCCCACATGAGAAGTCAAAGTAAGCCTTTCCATCCCCAGTTGCTTTTATGAAGGAGTACTAAGGGCTGAAATCATATGAATGGGCAAGCAATAGGCATTTACAAGCTCCAGTCCACTGGTCAGTATTTGAGCTGCTCATAATTTTTCTGCTAGGCACCAGAGGCTTAGCAGCCATCCAGAACACATCCTCTGCTGCTGGGCTGCATTCTCCTATAATGACCATCCTATGCATTTCTTTTAACCTTGCCTTTGTGCAGCAGTTAACATCTGTGCTCTGCAAAATCAAAACCTTACACAGCTTTCTTCATAGTTGAATTAATTACCTCAGATTCTTCTCTTGGTTACTTGAGGCAAATCCAAATGTTCTCCCAGGTATACCTGAGGGAAAACTTTCTTGGTAATGTTTTTGAACCTCTTCCTTTTGCTATGAACAATGCCCTTGAAACAATTCTTCCCTGCTTTGTGAACTTATTTTTCCTCATTTGGAAATACTGAAAATACTGAACAAATTTGGGCATTAAAGTTTATTTGAAACCACACACAAAAGAATATGTGCAGCTCAAATACCAGAGAAATGTGTTGATTGAACATAATTCTCCAAGATTAGAAAATCTAGAAAGAAGCAGAGGGGATTAAGAGCATGGTCTCATGAAAACCTTCATAACATCGGATGAAAGTCAAGGCAACGAGGTAACCGGATGAACTAGTTTGCCGAATTGTATTACTCTACCAGAAAATAAGCAATGTAAAAAATTTTACTCATTTCACTTCCACTCTTATCCTGCATCTAGGCATGAATATAAATTTTTAAAGCCTTCTAGTATTAAAGCTATTTATTTATGTCAGCAAACTGTACATAGTCTGCTTTGTAAATATTAGGAGCTCGAAACCCTTGGGCCAAATTCTGTGAAGAGATGCACAAATGCAACTCTGATAATCCTCAGCTGAAGCTATGCATGAAACAACAGAAAGCATAATTTGACTGAGCCAAATCCATTCTTTTTAGTAGCATGAAACATTGAAAAAATAAGCTGGGCTAAATTCTGACCTCTGATGCATTATTATAATTGAGATAATAACAGAGTCAGCTATGCTACTGTAATTTAAAAGTATGTTAGCAAAGAAGAACAGAATTAGAGCTGGTTTTTGTAGAGTCTAATAGAAAGTTTCTTCTTAATGAGATGCTGAGTCTTCAAAGAAAACATTAAGACTTAAAAACCCGAAATTCCTACCTATGCCTAGAGTTTTGTGCATTTTGACAGAGTGGAACTGCAAAGCAGTAAGTCATCAAATAGATCTCAAAATCTACTTTGTCTTGTTCACTCCACCAGAAGGATGATCAGTGTGTGACTCTGTTGTTATTCCTCATTAGTGAGATTAATAAATGAGATTAACATTTTCACCCACCATATCCTGAATAAACTAAAATGGTATATTCCTCATCTGAAAATTCCTTACGTTTAAGTGCTGTTCTTCATCCCTCTGTAATAGGGCTGGAACTTGCTGTTCTAGTGACATATCTCTATTCCTATGAATTTTTTAAAAGCTTGTTTCTCTAAGGTTTTAAAACTATCCCATAGTTTTCTAGTTCTTTAAGTGTTTAGGAAAGTATCTGTTCCAGAAAAGAATTCAATAGCTCAAGATGAGATTCATCAAACAAGCCATCTTGCATAGTTTTCCTCTGCTCTACGCTTTACCAAAACCTTCTAGTTCCCATTTCTTGAGCAACAAAAATGAACCTATTTAACACAGGTTAAATATAAATGAACCTATATAATATAGTCCTATTTTACAATGACCCTTAACTGAATGATTTGGTCTTTATCACATGTTTTAAGGAGGAATTATTTAGAATTTTATCATTTTTAGGGAAAAAAATTTTATATTGTCTTGTTTTGTTGTTTGCAAAACTAATATGTGGATCTAGAACTGAATTGTAAAAACTGTGGTCAGGAATTGTCTGATCTAGAGCTGAGGAATCTCAGCTCTCTTTTATCTCTGTGATTTATACTATTTTGTTGCAAGGACAATAAAGTGTTATAAATTCAATGTGTGTTACTACTCTCTAAGGAAAGGGCAATCTATTAGGAAAAAGGCACAAAACCCAATGTAATTTCAAAATAACACAGCATAACTGATATTTCTTTAGAATAGGCTTAAATGGAGGGGAACTAGAGGTTAATTGCGCAAAATAGTATTACTGCACATCCAAATGCCATTTCTAAATGTTATAGTACATTAAAGTATACTGCAGTGAATTAATAGTCCTAACAGTGATGATAAGCATGAGTGGACTTGAGGAGGTATCTTAAAGTTGCTTTCTATATAAGTAATATTAAGGAAACAAGGAACTCTGCTTTTCACCAGAGTTAATGAGATATTAACAGCGAATAAAGCAACTTTAAACTGAAATTTCCTCATTATATTTTAGCCAAATATTGCCAAACACCTCTTCTGTCATGATCAAGATAAAATTACCTTGCAGAGAGATTTGGCAAGCCTGTATAGTGTATGGGTTGCTTTCTCATTTAAGGTGTCACTAGTAGGGCTACTTCCTGCCATGCAAATGTTCATCCAGCCTAACTTGGTGCAGCCTAATAATCTTTTCACACTTTGACATCACTGTCAATGGTGAATGTTGGTGTAGTGTTTCCAAGACATCTGAACCAGTATTTAGCAAAAGTCAAGCCAGTGCAACAGAGGCTGAACAAATAATTCTTGCAATGGTCTCATTGAACTAGCAGCTTTCAACTGCTGGGGTACTAAGAGAAGCAGCATGGGAAATGGTGACTGAGTTTCTGTCCTGAAAGCCCTGTAGCTTTCAGTGTCACCTGGCTTATAACGGTAGGGATCACCTTCAAAGGAACTTATTCGGTGCTCTGGAAGGGTAAGTGAACTTTTATGATAATTTTTCAAAGGTAACCAGGGGACTCAGATGCCATTTATCTATTTCTTTTGAGAAAGCATGGGACACATTCTCTGCTTTTGAAAAGTCTCCCCTGGAAAGACTCCAGAAATGTATTGAAAATTCCATACGTAGCCCAAATGCTCATTGCTGCTCTGAAGGAAGGACAGAGGCAAAGGGGTCTTAATGGAATGTGTAGTGTTTCAGCATACATGAGGTTGTATTTATAAACCCAGATCTACATAAACTCAGGTTAGAGGAGTACCAATGGAGGAAATGGTGTTCTAGGTGGCTGCACTTCCCAGTCTCTGTAAGAGAGATGCAGTTCACCCTACTGCTTGGTGCAGTATGGAACTATGTGCTCTTAAATGTGGTTGAAGATTCCAGAGATACTGAACAGCACAGAACTACCTACAGAAGGAATAATACTTTCTGCTGAATGAAAAACTTATCTGAAGATTGGCTTGCAAGTTACCACTGAATGATTTCAGGGAGAAACTTAAATTTCTGTGAGTTTCACTTGCATCTCTTAAGGAAAATTCTCTCAAGTAATGAGACACAACAATTTCCTTTGACTCTCATATATGTACTGACCTATTATTGTCTTAAGCAAAAAGGTACAGCATAAATAACTGCATTACAATGCAACGCACACTCTAGAGTATTGTAATCAGAGACACAATTGTAACAGCAGGTCTGTGATGTCCTGTTAAATAGAGATCTGTAATTCAGACCATGCAGAATTGAGTGTGGCTTGTACCTCTCAGGATCATAAATCTAAGGTGGGAGTTTTACTCTTACATCCCACCTTTCTTCACTATGGGGATTGCCATCAACTGCAAGGATAATCTCCTACATCAATTCAATGCTAATAGGACTCCCTGGGTATCATCACCCAAGTGTCTCTGGCCAATTAAAGTTTTTAACTTAGTCAATCCAGCATAAATATTCTTTAATATCAGTTAACACAATCCTTTCATCGTTATTATAGTTTTACAATTGTGCCAGAATTTGCAGACCTAGGAATACATATAGTACTGAGAAAACCCCACAGCCTGAATGAAACATCATCCTGTTACTGAGATAACATCCTGATATTTTTGCACGTAATATTCTATCAGAGAATGAAACAATGCTCCAGGACAGATGTTCAATTAAATCTCTTGTTTTTATTCCAGAAAGACTGCAGCCATATATTTTAGACTGTTCTGCTGTGCTATATTATTAGGAGCAAAATATATTATTAAGGTTAGTTAAAAAAGGTGTCTCTTCTCTTTAAGCTAGTGGTACTGAGAGGGTTTGGGGATATTTTTTCAGCCCCAACAATATTACTTCCCCCAAACAGGATTGTAATTACAGTGTAAAGGAGAAAAAACAGATTTATGGTTTGACGACAGTGAAGGCAATAATCCTAACAAATAGAGGACAGAGCCTAATAAAAAACAGTTATGATTTTTGCCTCATCCCTGACTATGTAATTTCCTTGTTCTATCTGTGGGAGGACATACACTGCCTGAGCTACTCCTGAGGCTCTCCAAAGTCATCTTTCACTCTTAAATTTCAGCAGCAAGCACTTACAGCAAACTTTCATTCCATATAACAGCTATGTATTACCTAAGAAATCTCAGCTGCAAGATTGTTCAGTGTGATTCTTGGAACATAAAAATGATTGTTTTTCATTGAAATGTTCTGGTCGAATTTGACCCACTGAGACCAGCAAATAGTGAGTGCCTGAAATAAAGCTTTTTCAGATGACAGAAGAAAAAGACTGGGAATTAGGAATCTGAGGGTATTAGTTCTTGCTCTGCCACTGGCTGCCTACACGACTTTGGTCAAGCTGTTTTTTTCTCTCATTTCCCTTTCCCTGTTCTTGCTACTTCAATTGCAAGCTTTCCATATTATTTTGCATAGACAGTAGCACAGTGCAATTCCATCTAAGAAAGGGCACATTTACAAAACCAGGCTTTCTCTCACATTAACTTCACCAGTCCTATGTTTTTCCTTCAGAGCTGTGGGTGCAGCAAGCTGCACATAGACAGGGATGCTGGGCATCTGGGAAGAGCTTCTGACAGCAGCTGGTGACTACTCCTCCCCAAGCTGTTTCCCTGTCCTGGACCCACTTCGCCACAACCAAGAGGAAGTTCCTTCACCTGACTTCAAGAAAACACTGCTTACTTGGCTCAGACATATTTCAAACATGATTTTGGTAGAAGAAGGAAGGTAGAAAACAGCAAAGATGTTAAGTCCCTCTCACACCTAGATTACACTGGGATTTGTTTCAGATATGTTTTTAGCCTGCTGCAGTCATTACCACATTTTGAGGCCTTGGGTAATTTTCCTCTGTCACTGGATTGATTGAGACAGAGTGAATTTTTCTGCTTTTCCAAGGAATCTGGCTGGGTCACTAGAAAGTGTAAGTTCAGACTGGGCCATTTCAGTAGGTAAGAGAAAGCCACTTCAGACACTTCTCTGATGACAATCTCATACCCTGCTTGGTAAGGCCAAATCAGATCAGAGCACGATAGAATGGAAAAGTCTGCTTTTTCTAGGCATTTAGTCCTGGCATCATCAGAGAGCCCCAACATTAGGCTGGGGAATAGCTATGGAAAGGAGCAAGGTAGGAGATCTCTGCAGGGCAGGGAGATGGAAGGGAGTGGGGTGGCAGGGAAGGAGGAAACAGTCTTCCAGCAGGTGAAAACAATTAGGGAAGATACTGTGACCTATCCTGCAGAAGTTATTAAGTTGTTCCCAGATGGCTTTTATTAATAAAATTGTGGCCTAATTATGCCACTGCACTTGAATTTTGTTTTAATTTCTATGCTTCGGGGACAGGAAGCAAAATATATTCAGGAGAAATAAAAAGATGGTCCTGGAGATAAAAAACTCTGACATTTTTAAAGATATATTAACCAATACAGTAGCAGCTTTGCTCATGGAAGAGCAGACAAAGTTTTGAAGACATGGAGACAAAGATTAGAAAAAGAGAAGAAACAGAGTTAAAGAAAGAACAGAGCAACGTGGAAGAAATGAAGGACACAGTGCAGCTTCTTAACTTGTAAGGGAAAAACTTTATTGTCAAATACTGTGCATGACATGTACAAACAATGAATGCCTTCTAAATCCTGTACAGAAGTGTGAAGGGTATAGAAATGTCTGCCAATATAGCCTTTCCTAAAAAGGTCCATCCATCCAGGGCAAAATTACGCAGGCAGCCTCACAAAAGCCTGCTCTGTGGAGGCCAGTTTTCTCCCTGCCTGTCCTCTGGTTTTACTATAAGAAGGAAAAAACCTGGAAAAAAGCAGATTTTTTTTGTTCTTGACAGTGCAGTACACAGGCCTTAATTTATGAAGACTTGTTCCAAATAGTCCTACTGTATCCTCAATGTACCTGCCAAAGTTGAGAAAGTTCAAAAACATTGCAGGCTGCAGTCCTCTTGGTTTTTTGTTTTATTTATTTTTAGTTTGGAGGTTGCTTTCAAAAAGCCTTGTGTTACTATGGTTATAACTGTGATGGTCAAAGGATATGGGTGAGCTAATATTTGCAGGTCTTTACTGGAAAAAGTAATACAGTGGGAAAAAGGAGATAATCTTCCTGCTGTACAAGCCCTTCCTGTCTACTTTTTCTGGCTACAGGGGTTGGTCTAATAAAAGATGCTACTCCCACTCACAAACCTTATCTCACCTGCAAAGAGATTGTAATTCATTTACAGCTCTAAAGGTCTCAGACTACTATTTATTTTAATGCTGGAACAATCCTGAACAATGTGCCTGTGTATTTGATAGTCTAAGTTTGAAGCACTAAAGGCAATTTGTGACATAACTCACTCAGGTGGTGTTTCTTTGGTCCCAAATGCACAGCTTAACTCACATAATCAGAAAGTGGATTTACAGAAGCCATTGCAGCTTTAATAGTTAAAGAAGCATTAGCAATTTAAGAAAAGGTAGTAGATAAAAACAGTGGAAATTTTAGAATATGTTAATCCTTTTCCTTACTGAAATACACTTGCCTTGCCTAAGGCATCATTCCTAGGGAAAAAAATAAAAGAAAAAAATGAAGATGCATTAAGATTTAACTGCAGGATTGAATTTAATTTTGTTTTATCACATTTGTACACAGGAAATATATATAAGTAACTAGTCTTTCCTGCACAAATTATCATCGGAGCATTATTTGACATGTTTGTAATTGCTTATGCAAAGACTGAGGAATGGGATGGGGAAATACAATATCCCTGCAGGAGTAAGCTGTGTTAAAATCCAGTATAAAGTAAACTATTGCTGGTTAAAGTATTCGAGAAGACCAGCCTAAAACACATTCATTGCTCCTCTGTGAACATGAAAGAAGAATTTTGCTAATCTGTAGTATGTAGTTATAAATTATTTATAATGGGGCTGGAATCACATCCTGTTTTGGTTTTATGAGAGTAGTAAGCATGTTTTTAATACTGAAAACCAACAATATTAAGGACATAGCAATACATCCTAGGTACCAATTGCTGCAGTACATGAGCACCTTGATAGATATGGATAACTGAGACTTTACAGATTCAACGATCATTTTCTTGTAGCAGCTTACCTTCTAAACCTGACTGGAAAAGAAAGGGAATAAACTGCTGTTTAATATGCATGCAAGAAAATTTGTTCTGCTGCTTATGTGCATGTGATTGAAGTATTTCTTTTATTATTAACATAATCAGAAACATTGCACTTCATCATTTTGTGATAGTAATCCTTGTTGTTGTTACAGGGGCAAAATAAACAGCAGGATAAATCCTTTTTTTCACTTCCATTGGGGCAAAGCCAAAATAATCATGTTCATAACAGATTTACTCTGGAGTTTACATGAGGGTAAATGAAATCAGAAAACATTGCAAACATATGTATTATGGACAGTAATGGGTACCAAGTGTAGAAAATACAGCATTATTACTTGAACTCAGTTTTACCTTTCACAGCATTATTGGACTGCTTTTTTGCTCATGTCAGCTTCTCAGAAGGCTAACATCCCATAGAAAAAAACCCATGTGAATTTTATATAACCAATTTCTTTAAAACCTTGGATTTCCAGATTTCATGCTCCATCCAATGTGATTTCTTATGAGATCCAAAATCCACCTACTTTTAAATCGACAATATTATAGCTGAAGCAAAAGTGAAATAGAGCTCCTAGGACTGGATTAGCATTTTTTCTGGCAAAGAGGTAAAATTATATTAACAGATTTTGCCAAGGACTCTGCTACACGTGCTTAGGGAGCAGGCAGTCTGAGAAGCAGTCAGAATCTCCAGAGAGGTGGATCATCATTGGCTGATGGTTCTAAATGTACCGTCTTGTTTAAATAGGAAATAAAATGTTAAATATGAGACTTCTTCCAAGAATTCTTATAATGAACATCACGAAATTGTTGATATGTGGGTTTTTGTTTTGTTTTGGGTTTGGCTTTTTGTTTGTTAGGGTTTTTTGGTTGGTTGGTTGGTTTTTTCCCCAGATAGCTAACCTCCATCTGTTTCTGAAAGAGCTTAGCACTCATGAAGCAAGAAATCATATTTCAGAGCATAGCTCTTTATCAGTCACCAGTTAATGGGGCTAAGAAAAGATTTGAGAAGATACTTGCGACTACAGTTGGAGGAGGAAACAAAAGGAACTGCCTGGAGATGTGAAGGCATAGTTATTTGATTACAACTTAACCTCTTGCAATCAGAAAGCAACAAAAGGACACACTACGTTTATGTCACTACAGAAAATGTTGGCATTTAGCGGGTCGTATTTCAACTGGGTTCTGAAGTCTGAAATGCTATTAGGCAAGCAACTCACTGGAGGGAACACACAGAGAGAAAGCACCGAAAAATGTAAGAGACCAATAGCAAAGGACAATATATTTTAGAGGATGCACAATTTTTAATTCCCTCCTCTGGGAGCTGGACAGTAAAAGGAAGCAGTGATTGTTTGGTGTATCATAGACCGAGATATTTCAAGGATTTGGGATTCTTCTTTGTGTGTGTCTGAAAGCACTGGAGAATGTAATTTTTCATTAACCACCCAACTCCTGTTTATGCCTCTTGTTGGTTGTTTTTGCAATGTTGGTGTTTGGCTACTGTATATTCATGGAATATAGGGGGCAATGCACCACCTTTTCAGTAACATGACAGTCTTTGAGCAAACTGCTGTTTGGCAAAACTCTTTTATGTCATGCTAGGGGTTGTCAGCAAAAGCATTCCCTCGTTTCTCGTTGTTTCCTTGTCTCAGTGAAGGCCATTGAAGGAAGGCCACTCAGAGGATAAATTTTCAATGCATCTTTGTTATCCCAAGACTTCATTTGGTAGTCCTGTGTGTTGGTTGGTCTGAACCTTAAATATGCCAGAGAATTATTATTTTCTGAATAGGTTAACTCAATTTAAAAATTATTTTAGTTAGGGCAAAGAAATATCTCATCATCAGCTGAGCTTAGTAACAAAAATATTTGCTCCCTCATACCCCTAAAAGCAAGCTGCAGACATAAAAACCCCATGAAAAGATCAAAAAGTTAAAAACAAATGAAAACATGGATCTGATAATAGACAATTTTCAGTGTAGCTGCCACTGGTGGTAATATACGGGAATTCTTTTGTAAACTCTCCCACACCTCTCCAGAGCATACATAAATGAATACCACATATAGCAAATAATCACAAACATTGTAGCCATGACAGTTTTATTAGTGCTAATGATACTATTTTATACACTCATAAAACATATGGCAAGTTAGTACTTTTAAACTACATCTTTCTAGTTTGACAGTGCTATACTTGCCCTGAATTTCCAGAAGAATTGATTGCAGTTTTAGTCTCCCATCCTTAGGGCAATCACTTAGAAGTGCCCTGGGAGGGCTCGGTATTTAGCAACAGATCAGCAATTCTAAGGGCAGATCCTCCAAGGTAACTCACTTCGCAGAAGTCAAAGCATAACATATATATAGCACTGCCAACAGCGTAAGAACAGCTGTGGTATTGTTCAGCTGAAACCGGGAGAAAGGATGCATTTTAGGAGACACAATACATTTCTCTGGTCGACTTGGCATAACCTGATGCGATTTTCCTTTCAATTTGCTGCAGTCCCACGTGTAAGTCAAATGGAGCAGTAACACATGTATCTACAGCAGCTGTAATAGTAAACTTGCTTGAACCCTGACGATTTGCTGGGAGGGGGGTTGTTTGGTCGTTTGGGGTGTTTTTTTATAATGTGCAACCTTTGCTATGACTTCAGGACAGTGACATCATTTATTTAATTTTTAATTTGGTATATTTTGACCTGATGATGTGTTGTCCTTATGGTTTGACTGATGTGTGTTTACTAGAACGGCAGTAATGTTTTCCCATTCTTAGTAAACTGAGCACAAACAGAAATGAAGGTAGGATTTTGGAGGTTATAAAAACTTAGTGCTGCATGCCAGATTTTTACTGTTAGCATTTCTGACGGGCCTAAACCCTCTGGCTGCACCATCCACACTCAGTTTGAAGGCACATTACAAAGTACCTTCATCTCTCAGTCTGAAATAGCATCAGTCTTTTCTATTGCAAAAGAGATCTGGAAGACTAAAACCACTACAAAAATCAGTTCATCAGGGTTAAGTGAGTGTCGCTCAGCTTTTAAATACCCATAATTGTGAAATTCCCATAAGTGAGGGAGAAGTTTGTACTCTCAGTGTTGCAAAACCGAGGTTTCCGCACTAGGAATGAGCAGGAATCTATGTCCACTGGGAAGAGACAGCTGCTAAGGAGCTTCGAGTCTCTGAGCGGTTTTAGTCAGCAACCGGCACACGAGAGTCGTTGTTGGAAATCCTTGCCTAGAAATCTTGCTGACTTTACCAATTCAGCAAAGATCTTGAACCTGCTCCTGGAAACAAACAAACTAAGCAACCTTTAACTCATTTATTGCACAGAGTGAAAAAAATAAAGGGGAAATAAAACCTTGCATAATCCCCTGGTACATTTAGTGTGATTAGTGCACGAAGCACACAGCCTGCACTGAGTAATTCTGTCCTTCTTCTATCTGCAGAAATGTCTGAGAGCAGCAGAATCCTCCTCCTCAGCCATCCAAGCATTCGGCAAACTAGTTTGCATTGTTGCTAATGGTACATGATTTCTAATACATTTTAAATCTCACGCAGTGAGAATGGGGACAACCTCTAGAGACAATAGTAAGACTTTCTGAAATGTAGGTGATAAAGATTCTGAAATCTGCAGATGTAAATGGTTTTGAATGAGGGAAGCTGAAAATAAGAACAATATCAGCTGAGCTTACTTTTGGAGTTTTTCAGTTATAGTTTGTGAAGGAGAAGAAAGCAGAAAGATTATTTTATGCAAAATCAGAAAGCTTTAGGCTCTTGATTTTAAAAAGTAAACTTTATAATTATTATTAATATTATTATATAGTTAAAAGCTGAAAATGATAGTTTCTAAGAAACTTTTTTCCCTCCTAACAAAAATAAACCTAAAAAAAATCAACTAAACTGTATCCAAGTCTGAAATGTTTTAATAGATTAGTAAGACTAAATGAAAAGTAGTTTTACACTAAACAAAATAAATAAATAATTTTTACAATTCAGCATATTTAAAGGCAGTTACAAGAAGCAGAAAATACAGAGGGAGAGAATGAGAGAAAAGTGTGAGCATACATGCATGTGCATGTGTGGGTGCATGCGGGTATGTGTTCTTGCAGAATGAATTAGGAATACATAAAAAATGCAATATACAACTGACCCTAGTGCTGCAATCTCAACAGATAAGGCAGCTGGACAGGATTTGTCACATTTTAGCTACCTATACTGAATGCCTTTTCGTCCACAAATACCTCATGTTCCATTTTATTCATGAGAGAACTTTTATGCTTGTTTTCTTGGAAAACACCAAAATGTACATAGGCATATGCTGGTTTAAGGCTTAGATCATAAAGAAAACAATAATAACCTTATTCAGTAGCATTAGTACAGCTACTGTTACTACTACATTTCTGCTAAACAGATGCTCTGGTCCAATGAGACACAGAAGTAAATTTGCTGTTAATAAATCATAGAGATAGTGGAAATACTTCCATGGATTTCATGCTAGAACTAGTATTGATAGAACAATCACCACCACCACCAAATGAAAGTAAAAAGAGACCAAAGAAATTAACATTTTGCTGCATTGTGTTGACATGTAAGGAAGTGTAACTGAAATAAACAGGTGGTACTGGATGTAATAGCATTTTACATACACCTTCCTGATTGCAGGACACTCACACCTAGAGCTAGATTAGAGTGACACATCAATGTACTGAAGAGCGTGGTTGATACACGCATTGAAGACTTCACAGGCAGGAGAAATGAGTTGACAGGAGCATCAAAGTCCTTCCCCAAGATTCCTGTACTGTAGCAGAGGCTTGGGACTGGCAAAAAGGCAGTTCTACAGAAAACAACTTGAGGCCTTGGTGACAGCAAATTGCACAGTAGTCAGCAATGCACCTTTGCACCAGTGCAAGTGGCCCTCTTGCTGGGCTGCTTTAGCTGTGGCCAGCAAGCTGGGAAACATCACTATTCTCCTCTACATTGTACTGGAGAGGTTGCAAAGGAAATCCTGTACTCATTCCAGGGCCACCCAGTTCAGGAGAGACATGAGCAAGGTGGACCAAGTTCAGTGGAGGGTCATCAAGATGCTGAGCATGTAGGGGACAAGACATATGAGCAAAGGGAGCTGGGGTTGCTTGATTGCAGAAGAGGAAGTCAGGTGGAGAGCTACCTACCTTCCATGGCCTACAGAGGAGTTACAGAGAAGGAAAACCAAACCCTTCTCAGAGGCACAAAGGGAAACAGAATAACAAGTTGCATCTGGGGAAATTTGGACTGGATATTAAAAAGATTTTTCTTTACAGAAAAAGTGTTTAAGTATCAGAGCCAAGAAAGTTTGTGGAAACTCCACTACTAGGGATTTTAAAACTTGACAGGTAAAGGCCCTCAGCAACCCTAACCTGACTTTGAAATCACTTCTGCTCTCACAAGTTGGTCAAGTTGACCTCTAAAAGTCCCTTCTGATAGAACCTTTCTATGATACTACTCTTCTTTGAAATGATTTATCCACGTGGGGAATTTAACTGACCAGGAAGAAAGAAAAGCAAAAGTTTGCAAAATCCTATAAAACTGAGCAGAACTAATTAGAATTAGAAAACTGTTCCTCTATCACTGCCCTAAACTCCAGATTCATATCCACATAGCTAATTTTTAGCCATCCCAAGTACTCCAAAGACTAGTAGATAATAATCCAGATCCAGAAAGGAAGTTTAATGCAACAATATGGTGTGGGTCAGTCCAGACAAGGGGAGGCAGGGGACATCTATGTTTTCTGCCCTGTCAGTTTCTGGAGATGGATTGAATGCTGTGTCTGGGTGCAGGTTTGCATCCTGACAGTTTGGCTTGGGGTATGAAAAATTAGCATCTGAATTCCACCCTTCTCTTTGAAATACAGTGAGGGGTTGCCTGTAGGCTCTCAGTGGAATAAACGAGCGTATCTGGGATCTGAGAAGAGAGCTGCCTATGCCAAGAGATGGAGCAGAGTTTTCCAGGCAGTGCTGTGCCTTAGGTCTGCAGTTCTTGAGACATGAGAAATGGATAAAGAGCACTCATATTCCTCTCTTCTCACAGGGTTTACAGCCTGACAACAGCTGCAAGTGGGTATGGACAGATTTTCTTTCAGAAAGATCTAGGCAAGGCAGACGAGGACACTCCCTGTACATTAGCAGCATAGTAAGCTCCTTGTGGAAACATGTTTGCTCAAAAGCAATACCCCTCTCTCCCACCTCCAAGCTTGAACAGTATGTCATGTCTTCGGACATTTTCTAATTGTCAGTCTATGGCTTTGTGAGGGTGGGAGAAAGTGAAAGGGAGGCGTTCCCAACTTTGCTGTGAGAGCTCCTTAACTGATAAAAATACAATAATTTGTTTTTATTTTAAAGGGAGGGAGTTTGGTCACATCTCAGAGACTTATGTTTTGCAATTATACATAAACACTTCTAATAAAGGCTGGCTTTGTAGCCCTTACCAGTTGTTGACTGGGTAATTACTCAAAGATATATGCAAGCCAGAGAACATTAGAGATGCATTTCACTTTTTAAGAAGTTTGTTCATAGAAACGAGAACTCCCAAGCTCAAGTATACAGGGAACAGGTCCAGCAACCTCATCCTTGCATGATCCCACAGTACCTTCACATTCTCATTTATATGAGGGGCAAGAGGAGGTGGTTGTTCTTTTCACAAGTACAGCCAATTTTTTTCTTCATGGTTGCTTCTTCAGGTGTATTCCTCAGTGCAAGGCACAAGGGAAGCTGTCACATTGATTGAACAGGTAAGTAGTGACTGCACTACAGAAGAGGGGTGGGAGTAATAGCTCCTGATATTCCCTAGTAAATATGTGCTAGAGTGTTTTTGCTGGTAAACTGCTGCCTGTGCTAATGATATTAATGAGTAATTCAGTGTTGTGTGGCTGTCTTCTATTTTGGCAGTGGCAGCATAAACCAGAGCTACTTCCTTCTTGTGAAATGGTAGTTTTATCTGTGAAAGTCTCTACATGCCTAGCTCCAGTAAGTTTTAGGTATTTTATGTTGACAAAATTATAGTCTCATTCTACTTTATCTAATAGACAGCATATTTACTTATATAGCAAATTAAACAGAGAAATGTTGTCTCTGTTATCAGACACTTGACCTACTCATGCCCTATAACTTCAATAATAAATTATTTTGGGTTTGTGATATCAAATATCTGCTTGATCTGGTTACAAAAATAATACTGATTTGCCCCTTTGCAATGGCCTTATGCAAAATTACCAGATATTTTGCATGCCTGTTATAAATTCAGAAGTATTTATTGATTCAAGAAAACTCAGAATCCAAACTGTTAGCAATGAACATACCTGCAATGAGAGTTTTTTATTTCCAAAAGAAGATAGTCCAAGATGCCACTTAAGAGATGGGAGTGAAATCTATACAGTCTTGAATTTGCATTTTCATGAAAGTAGGTCCTTACTTCCATACTTCTATCAAATCTTCTTATGTTCTTCAAAACACGATGTATCACATCTTTTCCTTCACAGAGTGAAGACCTGAGCCTATCAAACAAGGCAGAATATGAGTTAAGATAAGTAAGGATATATTTTTAAAACCTGCTCTGCCAATGGGCTTCAAGACGTAACTTGCCCCAGTTACTATGACGGCTTCGATCAACCTGAAAGTTCATTATTTCTTTTAAGAAGGCTGCATTCATATTATAAAGCAGAAGATAATCCTTGTGAGTTAAGATAAATCTATAGATAGTGCTTACTTTAGTTCTAATTAGAATCTGCATGTTTATTATGGAAAATAAGTTGTGTGATTTAATCTTTCATATTGACAACACTGACCATATTACTTCTGTATTATAAGTTCGCCTTTCACATATATAATAATATAAAAAGGATTATTAACTTAAATTCTGTATTACAAACACTGATCCATACAGTGAAGCAATCACATTACAGCAGTTTAATATATAGGAGCATAGAACTCTTCCCACCGCAGTCAGTAACGATTTAGCCATTAACTGAAATGAAAGCAAGATTAGGTCTAAAAGAGGTAAAGTGCATTTTTTATAGCTATTGTTAATGACAATTTCAAAGTAAAAATAGTGAGTCAAATAATTCATTGTGTACAACTGCCACTGCTATCTAAAAAATCCCCACTCAAACAAAAAATACTTATTGCTATCATCAATCAGATAATTTGCAACATCTGGAAAAGGTAATAATTGCTTCAACTTGATTCTAAACATCACCTTGGATTTAAGTCCAACTAGTAATTAGCATGGACTTACCTTCATCAGATTTTAGAGACATCGAAACTCTGCAAGCTGCTGGGACTTGTGCCTACCAGCTCCCCACATGTGAGGAGCTTGATGCAGTAGATGGTCTCTGAAAGCACCAGTTGTCATTAGCCAGAGATGCCTGTGTGCACAATTTAGGGTACTCACTAGTTCCCCTTAACAGAGATTATGCTGCTCCCTTTCCATTAATATATATAGGGTATATGGGAGTCCTAGTTGATGGCAAGTTGGATATGAGTCAGCAGTGCCCTGGCAGCCAGGAGGGCCAACCATGTCCTGAAGGGCATCAGGCAAAGCATCACCAGGCAGTTGAGGGTAGTGATTGTCCCAGTCTGCTCTGCACTGATGCAGCCTCATCTTGAGTGCTTGTAGTGGTTTGACCCTGACTGGATGCCAGGTACCCACTAAATCCACTCTCTCACTCCTCTCTGCAACTGGACAGAGGAGAGGAAATATAATGAAGGGTTCATGAGTTGAGATAAGGGCTGGGAGAGATCACTCACAGGTCACTGTCATGGGCAAAACAGACTCAAAGTGGGGATATTGATTAAATTTATTACTAACAGAATCAGAGCTTGAGAATGAAAAGTAAAATAAACCTTAAAAACACCTTCCCTCACCCTTCCCTCCTTCCAGGTTCTATGTTCTCCCCTCCAGTGGCACAGGGAGAGGGGAAGTGGGGGTGTGTTGCTGCTCAGGGGGAGGAGTCCTTCCCCTGCTCCCCCTGCTCCCAGGGGGACAATCCTTCACAACCTTCTCCAGTGTCAGTCCATTCCGTGGGCAAGAGTTTTCCATGAACTGCTGAAACATGTTTCTACAGAGTGCAGTTCTTCAGGTACAGGCTGCTCCTGCACGCCGCAGGGCCACAAGTCCTACCAGAAAAATCTGCTCCAATGTGGCCTCCTCCCTCCACAGGTCAGCAGGTCCCTGCCAGGACCCTGCTCCAGCATGGGCCTCCCATGGGATTGCAGCCTCCTTCAGGCATCCACCTGCTCTGGTGTGGGCTCCTCCATGGGCTGCAGGGGCACAGCTGCTCCACCATGGACTTTACCATGGGCTGCAGGGGAACCTCAGCTCAGGCACCTGGATCATCTCCACCNGGCACCTGGATCATCTCCTCCCCCTCCTTCTCCACTTACTTTGGTGTCTGCAGAGTTGTTCACATGTTCTCACTCCACTGTTCTCTGGCTGCAATTTTGCATCTGCCCAATAACTTGGGGATTTTTGGTTCTTAAATACGTTATCACAGAGGTGTTACTATAATTTCTGATTGGCTTGGCCTTGGCCAGCAGTGGGTACATCCTAGAGCTGGCTGGCATTGGCTCAGCTGGAAATGGGGGAACCTTCTGGCAGCCTCTCAAAGAAGCCATCACCTGCTACCAAAACCTGACCACAGAAACCCACTACAGTGCTGTGCACACTTTCGGGCATCACAGTGTAAGAAAGATATAAAGCTATTAGAGAGCATCCAAAGAAGAGCAACGAAGATTGTGAAGGGCCTGGAGGGGAAGCCATAGAGATAGGTGAAGTCCCTTGGCTTTTTCGCCCTGGAGAAAAGGAGACTAAGGGCAGATCTCACAGCAGTCTATAGCTTCCTTACAAGGAGAAGCGGAGAGGAAGACACTGATCTCTTCTCTGTGATGATCAGTGACAGGACCCAAGGGAATGGCGTGAAGCTGTGTTAGGGGAAGTTTTGGTTGGGTATTAGTAAGAGGTTCTTCAACCAGAGCATGGTTGGGCAGTGGAACAGGCTCCCCAGGGAAGTGATCACAACACCAAGCCTACCAGAGTTCAAGAAGCATTTGGACAATGCTCTCAGACATTGTGTTACTCTTAGGGCTGTCCTTTGCAGGGCCAGGAGTTAGCATCAATGATCCTTGTGGGTTCCTTCCAACCCAGAATATTCTACTATTCTATGATATACTTGTGGCTGAAAACTCTCACCATGAAAATTAGAATCTGAGGTTCTATTCTCTCCTCTGTTGTGACCCTGATGAAGGAATGACTGGCATAGTTTATAAACTATCTCATAAATTAATCTGGGATTGAAGATCCCTATCTACTTGCTGTTGAAGCAATTCCATCACACATACACACACACAAAAGAAACAAACAAACAAACCAAGCAAAAAAAAGAAGATGAAAAGTGAGCATGAAAGATCCCACTTGTATATGCAGAAGATCTACATGGTCACCTCTAAGTGAGGTGAAGGAAGTTCTTTGCTAATGGCTCTCACAGATGTATGAAACTCTTGTTCATGATGAAACATCTTCACCAACAAGTGCTAAGGCTTTCAGCTCTGCTTCTTAGCTATTCCAGGCAATCAGCTTTAATTGAGCATGTGGCAAGATTCTCTGTGATATGAAAAATTAGAATTTGATTTTCAGAGGCTATGGCAGAGAAATGAACTTGTTTTTCTCATAGCCAGTACTCTGACTTCTGCATGGTGTTAGCCTTTCTAATCACATCAGGGCTTTTGACAATTTGAATACAGATTTCTGGCTCCATCTCTATGTGAAGTAAACCTGTGCAACTTCCCCATTAAATTATTTGTATGATCTGATAGCTTCCCAGAATGGCAGCAGTAAGTCTAAAACAAAGGCTGGAAACTACTAGGAAACATACACAAGACTTGGCAGAATTGGGAGTTAAATGCTGGTTTCCAGCTCTGAGCAGATTCCCAGAGGCTGTTAGGCATTTTGTATTTTTGCAGAATATTGCCTGTCTTTGCTGTGCAGGAGATGAGGCAGCCAATATGAAGAAAATATGGCAAAATCCAGTATACCTAAGAGGAATGAAAATATCAATGTTGTCTGCCCCAGGAAAGCTTGAGATAAAATGAGAACCAAGCTTACCTCTTCATGTATTTGAAACCATACATAAGCAAGAGAGTTTTAGATGCTTGAAAATACCTCTTTTATTCCTTTCTTATGGACATTGGTGAAGAAGTGAGCAGGTGGTAATGTATTCAAAGCATGTCTTGTCATGTCTAATTAACTATATAAAGAAATAAAATAGCCTTTTTCTTCAGATATATATAGCACATTAATAAGAAATTATTATTTTATTGATAGAGCTGAGTATTGGCTAGAAGGAAAAAAAAGTGTCCTTGAAGCTAATCAAGACTCAGATTATGGTGGTGTGTGTTATGTGTTTGGGCATTATCATGGTTTGTTTTGTTATCCCCCTACCCTGTGTTTGGTTCATTCTGTGATATGTATACTCCCTTTCTATGTACCCTTCCCTAAACCCCTCCTATCCCTACACCATATATGTACCCCTTATTCCAGAACCTTCCCTATCAAACCAAGTTACTCGATCCCTGATAGGTTTGAGTTGAAGGCCTCTGGCTTCTACTCCTGTCTGTCCCCCCTTAATCCCACCTCTCCCTCGATATCGTTGGTTGTTACCCTCTCTCCACCCCTCAATTCCACCCCCTATAAAGCCCCTCATTCTGAGCTGTTCTGGGCTCACTCCTGTTGGTTGCTTTGGGGTTTGGACCCCCAATAAACTGTTCCTGTTTCACCCCAAAGAGAGTGAGTCGCTTTCTACTCTTTTACCCTCCGACAGCTGCGGCGTCCATACCATCTCAGACCAAGGACTCCTAGGTAGAGTCAGTGCTAACTGGCCCACACACACCAGTCCCTGCAGGGGACATGTGGGTAGGGAGTACCGCCTGCCTTTGGGGGCCTTAGTCGCCTGGTGGCTGGTGTCCCTTGGGAAGGACCCTTGTGCCATCGGGTGACTCACACCTGCCCGGTGCCCTCGGCGTGGCAGCACGAGCTAGCCAGGGCTGAAGAAAGGTGTCAGGATTGCTGCCACACAGGCAGGGACCACGGCACCAGATTTTCTAAAATGTTACATGGAGCCATTATCACTCAGCTGTCTAAAACATCCCTCATTCAATTGATCTAATAAAAACAATATCAAAATAATAAAATATTGCTAAAGAATCTGTCTCATACTTTGAAAAATGGTGCCTGGGATTTTAGTTTATAACTGTTCATGATTTGTCTTGGATTTTTTTAATCTTATAAATGGAGACCATTCTCTTACAATAGAGTTCTAGCCAATTGACGTTATCTCTTAATTATTTTTGTAACATATTCATTGCAGAATTTGTTCAAATAAGAAGTTATTGTTTAATTTCCATGATGGATGTGCTCATTTCATGAGTATTAGATTAGTGGAGAGTATAAATTTGTATTAACGTGCATATATCATTAAAGAATGTATTGTTTTCCAGTTGTCTTTAAAAAAAGCAAGCCTATGAGATACTGAATTGCTTTTTCAACCTCTACTTATGCGCATAGTTCCAGTTAACATTCATGTGAGTAAGAATTACATAATTCAATCTAGAGATTTTGCATTTATTTTGCTTTGTTTTCCCTGATTTTTCTTCCATGTTCATTCTCCTAGAAAACAAACACAAAGTGTTTTTTTGAGATTGCTTTCATAGTAAAATTAATTTTTAATCTAAATGTAGCCAGAAACAAACCAAAAGGGCAACATTTCTTGCCTATAGAGGATGAACATTTCTGTGCTGTGAGAAAAAATCCTGTACTTCTAGGGAAACTGAAGGGAGGAACTAACCATAGGTCTTCATTCTCTAAATCCCTTAATGTCCATTACCTCCTGTAACAAACAAAAGGACCAAGCATTTACAGGGGTGTCAGAAAAGGCAGCACAGACTTTCAGAATTTCTTGCCAAATAAGTAGTTCCTATACTTTCCATTGTTCTAGCAGCCAGGAAGCTCCTGCACCCACAGTCGTGGGTGTTCCCAATTCAGCCAATCCATTGTTTCCATGTTCATCCCCAGGGATTAAATTTTATCATGGTTTAAGGCTCATTGAGATTTAGAGTTCTGGAAGATCTATGGGCTTCAGACAGACACAAAGTTCTGTCTGAAATTGCTGAGGCTCAATTACGCTTCTAGGTCAAAGCTACAAGGTAAAAGTGATGAGGTAGTACTTTCAGTAAACCACATGTCCACCAGATCTAGGATAGGATATGCTGTATCACCCTGCAAGAAACTCAGGGCACAAAGGGACCCCTCAAAAAGACAGTGGACAGCACTGTTTGTCTCAAAATAGCAGCAGTGCATGATTATGGTTTTCCTCAACAACAGAAGGTGGGAAGAACTCCTTATTTCACAGCATAGATATAACTTTGAGTACCAAAAAGGGATTTAGTGCCTAATTTCAAAACTATAACTGTGACCTTGGCACTCAGCAGTCACTTAATCCTGGTTGCACGTTTGCCAAGCACCTTCTTCTTGACTTAACATGCTAGGAAGCTGAAGGGCTAAAAGAGCAATACCTCAACCACCTGAGGGGATGCTAACATCCAGGATCTCAAGTCACACTTGTTTTGACATTGTATCTTCCATGAAGGTCACTTTTATTTCTTTACTGTTCCTCCACTTCCACAAAAAGAGATAAAAATAGATATGAGAAATCTCAGTCTGGTGGGAAGGTTTCCTACCACTTGGACAAATATGAGCTATATGCTAGTACCCACACCTCCCATGTTCCTCCCACATTCCAGAGTAAAACAAAGCTCTATGTTCAGCTTGAACAAAGAAGATATGTGGGTCACTATCCTCAGAGAAGAGTTCTACCTGTTGGATGGACACAGCAGATCTTGCCTGCAACTTTGGTTCAGGACACAGGATCTGAGGTGTGAGGAGTGATTCAGACACCCTTCTGTGCCCAGGGTTTCCTATCAACTGCCCTAGGCAGCTTCCATTCCCCTTGCAGGATGCTCATCTCCCTGATCTGAAACACCAAACTATTTCTTTTGCAAAAATGGTGCCATATAGTGGTTTCAGTTTCCATGCAGGTGGCCAGGCACCTCAGGGTTACACATTTTGGCACCAAGCCTATAGTTTTTAATACGGCAGAGTCTGTTTGTGTAAACATTTGCCAGGACAGACATAAAACAGTTGCAATTATATTTTTTTTTTTAATGACTTTATCTTTCATAAGATTCCAATTGCCTTGATGCCTGTTGATTTTAGTGGAAGCTTTCAGCAGCTTTCAGGATAGGACTGCATTAAAAAGCCAGCTCATGCATATGCAGCTAGTGGTAAATAAACAAGTATCTCTCTAATTAAAACACATCTACTAAAGTCTAAACGAGTTTAACATCTAAATGACAGGTAAAAAAGAGGTAAGGAAAACCCAGAAATATTAGCCTTTTAAAACAATTTTTGGGATAAGATGAATGGAGATAAATATCGGGGCATCTAGCATGAGAAAAACCAATGAAAGAAAAATCACCAAGACAAAGTTATGGAAAGAGATAAAACTATATGTGTGCTGCAAGTGAAAAGACATGGCAGAAACGTGCTCAGCTTCCCCAACATGCTATTAACGTCTGAGAAAAAACACTACCGAAATGTTGCAAACTAATTAAATTGGGCATACAGGGGAACCAGTGGGAATATATTATTGTGCAAATACAAGGTTTTCCCTACATAAAGCAAATACTAGGAGCTGGTGCGATGACAAGCAATGAGCAGGGTGGAAGCAGGGCTGCCCAGGAGACAATGCTCACACCGAGGGACCCTGGCGCCGGAGCATCGCACTCTGATGTGGATGGACCAGATCACAGAAAATGGGATAAAATCCCACGGAAGGAGAGAGAGTAGGAAAGAAAAATGTACCCGGGACTTCCTACAAAGGGAAAAAGACGCTGACACAGGACTGCTAGAGCAACAGTGCCATCTGCTGCGTACTCCTCTATGGAACCCAGATGATTTTAGCTGTCTCTGCTCTGCTGCAGCGATGGCAGCAATTTTGAAGGCTCCCATGTAGCAGTGAGCTGAGGAAGGCAGGATGAAACCTACCCTTCCGGAACTCCGACCCAGCCTTTGTACCCAACTGTTTATACAGGCCTCCCGAAAAAACATTTCTGGACTGTCCTTGTTAGAGTCATTGCCCATTTAAAAAAAAAAAAAAAACCGACAGATTTTCTCTCTCTCAGTGTAGCAGGACCCCATGCTCAGACACTTTTGAAGGATCAGTTCACTATAAAGTTGTCCATCAGCGAGACATATATTGTGAATGTGGAAGCAACCAAACAGCTGCTGCCCAATCCCTTTCCTGTGATGTATTTCTGTCACCTTGTAAAATGGCTTTCTAACTTGTGCAAATCTGGTGTCGGTTTCAATCTGTATTTTTATACACAGTCCTTTTCACAGTGTTCATTACATCTCCGAATGCCTTTATACGTTATATTATCTGAAGCAATTATAACAGAAAATTCTAATCAATATTCTGAATTTTTATAATGCCTTCCATCATAGCTCTCAAAATTTATTTCTGAATATTGAACCTGACAGACACAATTCTGGTGGATTTAAGTCTATAACCCATATATTCATGTTTATGCATCTAATAATTTTAACCTTTATTCAACATCCTTACTTTTTTAAAGAGTAGGAATGGAGTTTTGATAAAATGATTCCCTTACATGTGATATCCTTCTGGATGCCTAACCTATTCCTTAATGACATTTTGCAGGATGGGTATTCTAACCTCATTAGCCTAGGAGGTGTTGTACTTAATAGCCCCCATTAAAAAAATCCCCCATACTAGGACATTCTGCTTCAAAAATGTTTGTAGGCAAAAGGCCATTCTTGACATGCTCCAGCATCGACTGATTTTCCTCATTAGACCATTGTTCAGGCACCTATTCTTTTTGTACATGTGCTGCAGAAACCCTGCAATTTATCTGCTCTGGGCATTTAACTTTGGTTTTGTGTTAATTTGCAGACTTTCAAGCTGTCCTCTGTGTCTGCTGCTACTGTTCCTAGACTCATTAACGACACGTTGAGGTGAGGCTTTTGAAATTAGATGGTGAGGGATTCTGGGGCAATAGATGCTCTGTGGTAACTCAGAGATGCTTCATATTGCAGACCTGATCTTCACAACTGAGTGTTTAAATCTGAATCTCAGAAAGAGATAAAGCTTTTGCTGAAGTGTTTGCTATGATGCAAGATGACTTCCAAGAACTGAAGTCAGCTCCCACATGGGTTCAAAATATGAATCCCAGCCTCTAACGGTCATGAATGAACACATGCTCCATCATTAAAGTTCCTGAATCTCGCCCTTAGTGTATATAGGCTGCATCAAGTATGCATTTCTTCTGACTGACTCTTTCTTGGCTTCTTAGAATCTTATATGATTACTTTAGATTGGAATAGCTATAGCATCTGGGGCCTTCATATTAATTATTAACCTCAGTATCTGACTCCTATATTTTAAGATCTACAGCTCCGAAAAAGGAGACACTTCTGGCAGTAGCTACTTTAGGAGGGTTGAAATTTATTAAAAATCAAGCTAATCTATACTGTCTCTTGCTCAGGAAATTGAATTCTAAAAGTTTGTGAGAGTCAACATGTTGACTGAGACTCCTAATTCACATAGATGAAGAATATTTGCATTGAGATAAGAAAAATCTGTTGATCTGTTTCTTGTTGCAAATCAAATTTAGTCATTCTGGAATCCAATCTGCCATATTTAAGTTAGTTAGTGGGACCTTCAAAAATGGAGAGAGGAGACTTTGTTCTTTAAAAAGAGATGCAACAAGATTATCTGTTAAAAATAAGAGACACTCATTTTGTGCATATTTAGCCAATAGATACATATAATCAAAGAGTAACAACAAGTTCCCATTATTTGGTTATGGACCTCTGCTGGCTGAGGTCCCACAGTGGCAGTTTTTGAGAGAGTTCTTTGTACTTGTGAGCTTGATCAAAAACAAGACTCAGCTCTGTATTTTTCTCCACAAAGTCAATGGACTAAACTCATCAAAGTCATAGGGTTAAAATTAGCTCAATGTGTCTTTGTTAAAATGCTTATAATGCAAATGGTGGCTGTTCACAAAAGAAGCAACAGAGAGTCTGTGGATGGATTTGTTTCTTTGTTACCTCACTGGACAGCTGGAAGATATCGCCAGGAAGAAATATATGTCTTCATGTAAGTCTGAAGAAAACCTTAGCCTCCTACTGTGTAAAGTCTTGGCTGCCCATTTCCAGGAAGGTGATGAACATCTTTGTGCCAATGCTTATTAGCTACAGTTAAGAACATTATTAAAAGCTACAGATGCAAGTTATTTCAGCTAGTGCAATAAAACCTAAATAAATAAAGTGATGGATGTTCCACCTGAAGTCAGAAGTTTCAGCATTTGCTCTGCCTAACACCTGCTCAGGGAAAGTAGAACTGAGCTTCAGTGAGGGACAGCTGTGGGAACTGTCTCCGGGAAGGGAGGAATGGCTGCAAACCCTGCAAGCCATGGACAACCAGGCCCAGTCACAGGTACCTTTGTCATAGCAAATGCTTGCAAGAATCCAGTTTGCCCAGAAACAGCTTTCTGCTGCCAGCAACCCTCTGTGTGGGATGAAGACATCTGACTCTGATGTTAAGTGAGCAAAGCCTTTTGAAGCAACTGGATCCCAGTGCCACAGGCGTGCTCTGGCTTAGAAGCAGACAGTGGGGGACCTCAGACGAGAGTTGGGGAGGGAAGTAATTAGCTGTCAGCAACACCTCCATGGTCTGACTACACCTGTGTGAATGCTGCTCCAGCTGCTTGTGTCCTGTCAACAGTGAGCTAAACTCTTAGCACAGGTTGCAAACACCTTTGACCACCATCTCAAAGTGTGACAGCCTGAGAGCATATTAATGAGCAGCTACTTCCCAACGGGAACAGTTATATCAGCATTTCTTCTCCCCGTATTGTCTTCTGCTGCTCTCTCAAGTGGTAACACAGAGGTGCACAAGCAGCTCAAAGATGACTGCAGCAGCATAGATATCTAAAAGCAACCAGGAGGGATTGGGATGTGGAAGCAGATACCCTAACCTTGGAATGACAGCTCTCTTTCATCTGAAGATAGGGTTATGAATATATAGTTTACTTTTATACCATCAAATACAAATGATGATGTAATGGACTGGCACTTCTGCTGCTATTCTGCAGCTAAAAAAGCACATAAACTGAAAGGCCAGGGGAATGATTCTTTTGCAGTTAGCCTTAATTCCTCTGCAGATTCAGAAGTATAATAAGAAGTCAGAAATGGACTTCTACAATGCCCTATTTAACCTATGGGAATCTTTCACTAGAAGAAGGGGTGGGCACACTGTGTCGGAAATTATATACAGTGCTAGTGATATATTAGACAGGAGATAATAAGCCTTTCAGGGATTCCTAAATGTATTACTTGTTAATTTCGGAGGTACCCTGGGTGCAACTTATGAGGTGGTACTAATTTAAAAGGTATCATGAGTAACTCTGCTTGCTGGAGGGCTGATATGTAAATCCCATTGCGCAACAGGGAAAACGAAAATGCTCCTTCCATTAAGTCTGTGATCTGTCCTGCACTTGCCACAGGGAATAGCATAATTTAGAAAGCTGCCTTCTAGGATGTTGAACAATCACGCCTCATCAGTGAGGTCTCCAGATTAAAAATGTGAACACTTTTACATTACTAGAGGGATTATTATATTTTGCTTAATATTTCATATATTTGACATCAAACTACCATGTAACGAGTATAATGTATTAAAATGTCCTTCTAGTCACATTATTTGCCTGCTTTTATATAATAGGACCCTAACTGCATTTGTTCAGGGATACAGTGGTTTGATTTATATTTTGTGGTGTCATACTGAAGGGAATTTAAAACTGATTGTCACAGTCAGTTCTCATCTGTCTCTGAGTTTCTGCGGATCCTGAAATAGGAGGTTCTCCTTGGAGGCAGAAGAGTTTTTGTAACCTATCCTTAAAAAAAAAGCTGATGCAGCAACACCTTCCATGGAGCTGGATGCAACTTCAGGCATCCAGCAGCATGCAACAACACTATTTTCAGCTGATTGATTCCTTCCAGAACTAGTGAATAAATTATCCTATTATGCTGTTACCATACTTTATACAGTAACACCTTGCGTATACTGGGTCCATCCCTCTTCACAGCTGTATGCCCACAGCTCTCACTATACTCAGTGCTCAGAGCTGTTCCCTTGGTCCTGCTTTGCTGTGGTGGGTACCTCATGCAAAGAAACCCCTCTATCCCCCCAAAAATAACCTGAAAATCATGGTGGGGCAGTGCTGAGCTTCACACCACACATGCACATCAGCTAGGTCAGTCCAAACCGTATAAACAAATTTGTTATTTATTGGATCCTGTTGTCTTCTCTTTCTTTATTCAGCCTTTCTCCTCCTATCCTGGAGTTAAAGTGAGTATCTCTCTGTGAACAGGGTTAATTGTTATTGCTCTCTGTAGCTGTGGCTATGCATCATTGTTCCAGCTTCAGACTGGAGCTTGTCTTTTATAGGATTGAAACCAAAGAGTAGGAGTGCATTATACACAGGTGAAAGGGAGAGAGGCAGGCATATTTTTACAGCAGAAAAGGAGAACTAGACATAAATCTCACTGTCTACGGCACATGGTAAAATCTGGGGCTAGACAACAGAATCTGTTCTTGCTTTTATGTGTTTCTAAATCATTCTGTAGCAATATGACAACAGGGGGAGCAAAGTTCCTCACTTCCAAAATACAGGTAACAGAGACAGTGAATTTATGTGGAGCTTCACCAAGAACAAGAGGCAATCTGTGGAGAGTATCAGGAGAAGACAGGACTTCTTGTTTCTTCACACTGGCACATGGACTCTATGTCTTTAACATTTGCAATAAATGTCTGTGTAGAATCATACTGGGAACTGAGGATTTATGAGGTACAAGGACACAGAAAAATGCTACTAAGTTGTCATAGTTACAGGGGCTGGGACTGGTTTATCACTATGAGGGTATAACCCAAAACTGAGTATCCTATACCATGTATGTCATTCCTGATGGGCTGTTAATGATAAATCATTTGGCAACAGCTGCCCAGAGCACACCTCACACCTCAGGCCACAATAGATAAGGGAAGAGATCCAGGGAGATGTTAACACCTCCACACCCAGCTGGAAGGGTCCTCCCTGCTAATGGGCCCAGCTGCACTGACACAATAGGCACTTACAACGGCCTACATCATCAAAGGATCCAAAATATCCCAGGACTCACAGAAATAAAACAACCATTGTGGAACTCCCTGCCTTGGGGAGGTATATCCTGGGGGGGATATATAATTCTTGGAATTTGAGACTGGGGTACATCCTCACCTGATCCAGAGGAGAACAGAAATCCAGCAGGACTGTGGCTACCACTCTTGAGGATGCTGTTGCCAACTTCCAACAGAACTGCTGTCTTCCACAGGACCATCATCCCAACTACCAGGTTTTTCCTTTCATTCTTCTCTGCACCCAGGGGCACCATGCAGTGCTGGGGCAGGGGCTCATGAGCACTGTGCTGTTCCTGTCCCAGGGGGGCTGGGTTGTACTTCGTTCTTGTGGGTCAAAGCACTTTTTGTTATCTTGTATCATGGTATGTGTCGTGATCTTTTTAGTAAACTTGTAGCTCTGACTTGTGGTCTCTCCAATTTGGGTTCATTTCTCCTGCTGGTTTACTTCTAAACCAGGACGTAAGAGAAAAGTATATTCTGGTTTTCAGGCTAGATGCTGCTTCCGGAGGCTTGTTCTCCATTTTTTACTTATTGTAGTTGTTTCTCTTTTTCTTCTCCTTTTTTTGTTCTGTTTGTTTTTTTTTTTTTTTTTTTTTTTTTTTTTTTTTTTTTTTTTTTTTTTTTTTTCCTTGTTTTTTTTTGTTNATATTTTTTATCTCCCTGTGTAGTTGGTGAAGACAGGCCTCTGCTAGTGATTAACTTGTTTTGGATGGCAAATCCAGAAAAGGAGGGTTGAATTGGTGTCAGTCAAGCAGTCAACTTTAATTAAAAATGTTGAAAATCGTTAATAAAAAAAGAGACAAAACAAAAAAAGGAAGGACAGTGGGTAGTGATAGGAAAGAGAGCACAATAAAAGGACAAATGAAGGACAAATGAAAGGAAAAGACAACAGAATTAATGGGAAAATGAAGAGAGCTAGTATAGAAGAAACTGTACATCAGTTGTGCTGGACTCTTACTAAAGTGGTGACATGTCTGGCAGCAGCCTCTAAAGTAGTAATCCTTTCCCCCTTGGCCCCCTTATATTTTATTAATTACCTGATATTTTAAAATATTCCCTTGCTAGTATGAACTGCAGCAAGGCAACTGTGGGGAATTTCTTCAGTGCGTTTGTTGCTGAATACACACACAAGCCCAGGCCCTCCTCAGAACAGACAGCTGCTGGTTTAGAGAGTACAAGAGAGGAGACACTGTTGCATACTATTGCAACAGTTTGATGATCATCACCCTGGCAACACTGGCGAAAGAAAAGTGATGCTTATCTTTATCCAAATCTAGACTAGGTTAAACTGATGTAAATGTGAAAATGACTTACTGAGAACAGCTACTAACTTCACAGACACATCTTGAAATATCACTGCTTCACAACATATTAACCTCACTAAAGAACATTAAATAGCCTCTCTAATGGACGCCTGAGACACCAAGGAGAATTCTGAGTCTCTGGTGAATTTCCACATTCTCCTCCAAGCTTAGTCCTCAGAAAGATTTGGATATGCTGGATGAATTTTCTCACCCATGCACTCTAGTATCTGCATGCCAGTCAAAGGAAGATGAAACGTCTTAACTGCTGTACATTCATAACTTTGAGCCAAATGATAAATAAATTAAATCTATCTCTGAGATGAGCTTTGTGAAACCGAAAATTTACCAAGTCTAAGAGCATCCATTTGCTTTCAGTTCTCCAAGCTCTGGGGGATCATTTAGACCAGAGCAACCTCTCATCCCCCAAGCAGGACTAGAAAATGTAGTCTTACCTGAACTCTGTAAGACACTGCCTTTATGTTTTCACTCAGTATAAGAAGAGGCTATGCAGACTCGTAGAAAAGACTATTATATTTACTTATCTAAATAAAATACAGATATTAAAGAGCAGGGTTAAAAGACATACACCAGCTTTTTACAAACAACCGCCTGCTAAAGTTCTTCTGAAGTTAAATAAAATTCAACTGATGACCGAGTGTGAAAACTCCATTTCAGCCTATAATCATCTAGGCCAAAATGGACTCCAGAAGCATTCAGTTTGGTGTCAGATCTATGCACTTTCTTAGACAACTCAGGCTATGTAGAATTTTACTTCTTTTTTTTCTTTTATGGGCTAAAGAAGGCATTTCAAATAGTTCACTGTAAGAGCTACCAAACTCCTAGTGACTAACAGAAAATGAATGTGTCTCCTTGTATAATTATTGATCAATTAAAAAAAATAAAATGTGAATTCTTCCATATTTTAAATCCCCACATGCTTGATAAAAATGCCAAAGAACTTTTTGATATATAACACTAAAAAACACTCAGAAAAATTGATACATAAGTAATTCAAACCCAAGATAATTTACCATCATATGTTTTGAGTCCTGTTTCGATGCTAGGTTAGCAGCATTTTATTTGCAGTAGAATATGCTGCTTTTCAGTTGGCTCACATGTATTCCTCAGATACTACATTGCAAAGCATGGTAACAACCTCCAAATACCTCTAAACATGCACACACAAAGGCACATACACAAAGGTGCTCAGAGAGATTTTATTTAATAAATTGAATTCAACGTTAGTATCTTTGTGGCTTCATTTGTATGTATACAGAACACATAAACACCATTCTTCACAGTGTAGTTTTCAACTGGAAAGAGAAGGTAAGTGTGGTGAAAGATATACTGGACCCTTGTGCACAGAAATTCCTCTATGCCAAGGAGACTTCTCTGCTTACATAGGCAAACAATTTAGGAACCACTAATAGCCTCAGTTGTTCCCTATAGTGAAAATATATATACATGGATGGACCAATACAAAACCCCATACATACAGAGACTTGCACCACATTTTTAAGAGCAAAAAGGACAAAGAACAAGCAAGGAAGGTATAATGAAAATTACCACATTTTCTAGGTGGAAGCATTTTTTTTTACTATAACAGCTTTGCTGTTACTTGGTAACTTCTTATAGCTGATTTTGGAATGTTGTTTATAAAAAATACAGGGGCTCCTTTTAAGTATGTCCTGCTTACCCCTGTTTTGAGGTGGAACATTTTAATAGCTCCCTAGGATTTTCTGACATCAGAAGCATTTGGCACAGAGCACTGTAGGTGTGTAGGTGTTTCTGTGATATACCTTCTTAGCAAATCTGAATATTACACTATACTGAGATAGTACTTCGTGCCTTCTGTACACATGCTGTGGAGGCAAGGAATGCCAGGGAAGGAAGGCATTTGTACCCTACAACTTCACTGGCCTTACTTCAGGTGCCTTCAGTCTGTAGATGTTCTGGAGCTCTACTCAGGCCAGAGGGGAGCATGGAGTACTTCAGCATTTCTTCTTTCCCAGTGACTCCAAGAAAGACTGCATGCATCTCTATCAACCATGAAAACAGTGTCCTGGGACTAACCACTGTGTGACACCTTGAAGGCAGGTGCATAAACATGGTGTTGTGAGCATGACACCTGTTTTGGGTAGAGTACCCATCCTGTGACCAGTGGTTGTGGAGCCTGCCAGCCTCCTCTGTCCTGCACTCCTTGCACGGAAGGTGAGAGATAGGACTGCCTGTACATTTTCAGGCCCAGCCACAGCTGGCAACACTGCCTCTGCAGGAGGAGAAAAGCAACTAGTTGCTTCTGTGAATATGCCCATGACACAAGGGCTGGAGATCAGGAACAAAATTGAGCAATACCTATTTCCCTCAAAGAGTTGATCGAAAGAGCAATTTTTTTTTTTTTTAAAGTCTGGGAAGTGGAAATTAAAAACAGGCTATCCATCAATGAATTTATGGTATCTGAAACTTCTCTGAGCCCTAGGAAAACATAAAGCTCTGCCCTTTGGTCTTCTTTTCAGTCTTCCTGGGTAAGCTCACTTTATGAGGCAGCATAATTTGCAGTGACCTTTTCTGAAGCTGTTGATACACTTCCTGCTTCACTGGAAACCACTTTTTTTAGCCATGCATGATGTGACTCCACGTACATTGGAATATAAATTTCAGGCTTTGTCACTAAACCCTGCAAAGTAATCCTGTGCTATAGGCGGTGGTACTGGTGCAGGATACTGTCAGTACTGCTGGGCTGCAGAAGACAGTGCTGAGGGACAAGTTTTGAAGGCTAGTTGGCCCTTGTTGCACCACAGCATGAAATCAGTGGAGGAGGGCTATCTTTTGTGATAGTTATTCTGCCTCTTATTTGTACAAAGGAGGGATCATGCAATTTTATAAATGGATTTTCAAACTTTCTCCACACTCGAGTATTTAAGTGTACCTCTGTACCAATATGTCTAAAGCCTTATGCCCATTTATACATCTATTGAGTTTTTAAATCTTGTTTTTGCCACATGTGAAATGAGAAAAGCATATATTCTCATACATATTCTCACCCAGAAGTTTTCCTTCAGCTGTAAATATTTCAGGATTTCAGCTCCCACATGTGAGAACTGCAGAAGCATGTGTGACATCTTCATATGCGTATTTTCTTAATATTTTACAAATTATTATATCTATTGTTATTTTTATGGAATTACACTTAATAGAACTGTGTGAGGCAGTCTGAAACACTCCTTGAATCATTCAAGAACTGCTGTCTGAAAGCTGGGCAGCAAGTTTACCTTTGAAATTTGTTGAAATCTTACTGACCAGATTACTTCACTTTCTTTGCTTTCTTTCTTTATCACTCTTTATTTACTTTATCTCTCATGAGGCTTTTTCAATTTGTTTTTTAAAGAAATAAGCTGAAGTATCAATGATTTTTCTACTTGCAGAAATTATATGCTGTGGTATGTTTTTTTAAGTGAAGTACTGGCCTGGAGAAGTAAATAATGAGTCCAAATTTCTCCAGAATAAATCCAATGTTTTTCAGATGCATCCTCCTTCACTGACATGGTGATTTAAAACTATTCACTGAAAGATATGGTTTCCTGAAGCTGTAGTGTAGTAATAGGAAATTGATTCATTTGTATCCTAAAAACTTTAAATTGCAGAATGCATATCCTTATAATGAAAAAACCTGAGAAACTGTTCTTGAGGTTGACAAAAATCAGGAATTCTGATGAAAATGAAAAATAACTGTGGAGAAAATATTGCTAAGTTGGCAAAAAAAGTTGAGATATTTTTCAACCAAATTAATAATCATAAACTTTTTAATCTGAATTTCAAAAGGTTTCAGCTGGAATCTGAAAAACTCTGTTCTGAAATGCCACTTCAGTCCACATCTATGAAATTTTCCACATCTTGGAAATTGGTCTTTGTAGGTTCTTGCTGCTTTGCTCTTGTAACAGGCTGGTGTTCCTGGCCAGGTTGTATGCCCATGGGTGTCCCGTGGGGCTGCTGGGACATCAAAATGGATTTTGGGAAGTTACCAGTCACAAGCGGAGCAAAGAAATTTGCCAACATGTCAGAGCTGGTCAGTAGCCCCAGCAGTGGGTACAACACACTTCAGCTTTAAATTCCCATGAGGTATTACAGCAATACTTCATATTAAAATGGTTTTTCTTTCAGTCAAAGGCTGAAACACTAACTCTGGTTAGGCCAAGAGCCTGAAACCTTCCAGTTTTCAAAGGCTTTGCTTGTTGACTAGCCTTTAAACTTTCCACAGAATTTGGCTTTCTTTTTGAATGTACCACCAGTGTATTTGATGACAGCTGAGCACCAAATTGTATAGCCCTGTTGTACATTACATTTATTCCAACCATTCAATCCCTGACTACGTTCTTTCTACTTTGTTCTTGTTTTTGTCCTTTGTTGCATCCATGTCGAGTTTTTCTAAGCATTTTGAGAGCTTCCCTGATAGCCATAGAAAAGTCACCCTGCCAAAAGAGTATCCTTTCCATGAGTGTTTCCCATTTTTTCCATTCCTTTAAGGAACACCACCACCACCAAAAACAATAGATGCATTAAAATTATGCTGCTGTGAGGCTTAGAATGAGAAAACTTCAGTGCATACTAGAAAGAAGCCAAATGTTCCATATACAGTTCCCTGCGAGATAATAAAAATTAAACTTGTATCATTTGATACACATAGAAGTGGTAATGTTGTCATATATTATGAGATACTACTACAGTCTCTGCAGCATTTCAGTTCCTTTTTTCCCTGTCATCTGCACAGCTAATATCGGGTGACAACGCTGAGATCCACCAATTCTTTTCTAATGCCCTGCTCAGAACTAGAGCCAGCATGTGACATTATGCATTATACCTTCCTCCGGTGTCCTTGCTTGCTTTCTCCATCTTGCCTCCTCTCAGATATATGTTTATTTGCTTCTCATGCATATTTCTATACTTTAACAGTGATATACAGTCTTTTCTTTTTATAAGAATTCAGAACACTACCGTCAGTCATTTAAGATCATTTTCTGTAACTCTCAGAAACGTATTTATAAGGGTCTTCATTGAGGAATGAAAGAAAAATTAAATCAGATCAGTAGAAATTATTTTCTTAATGGTAAAATCTGAATTATACATTAAAGTACCATTTATTCAATCAATTTTATTATTCTGTTTAAAAAGACAGTCACTTTTACGTGTTTCGTATGCATACAAAGGTTTATTACCTTAAGTAAAAGGTTATTATTATTCAATAAAATAATTTAATTCTAAATTATTGGCATTGCACTTCATATTATAACTGCTTTTCCAGATGCATTTGATTACGTCAAATTTGCCTTTTAATCTCCTGTCTGTAGACCATTTTCACTCCTTCTCACCCTTGTAGTGGTATCTTAATGAACACACATAGGCCAGCCTCACATCTTCCATGTAAATTACTGTGCATACCTCTTCTAGTCAGATCACATCAGACGCTATCTGGTGTCATATAATCCTGGATACTGATATGTGGCAAATCTTTTCAGGTGATTAATGCCATAGGCATCTAATTTTCCTGCAAAGCAATATTGCAGTGTTTATGTGAATGCCAGACTTAGTAATATGAAATGGACATTTAGAAAAGTTAATAATCTGTGCCTAATCCCCTCCAAGAATTATCTTTTGGTATTTCTATAAATAATTGCAGCTTTATTTCTTGTCACTAATGGAATCAAATATTAATTTATTAGATACATTGTTCATTAAAAACTTTAAACTTTGCTGTAAATCTCATTGGATGGGTGGAATAAATACATGTCAAGCTACACATAAAACATGTTCGCATTTGAAACATATATTAAGTAAAAAAGTAATAAAACAAGTATGCTTTAGTGTTTGTTTTTTTGCTTTGTTTGTTTAGTGCTCGAGCAAATGTGCCCTTCGAAAAGGTTTCATGTTTGCTAGAAACGTAAAATTTGTTCTTGACTGCACACTCAGATACTATGATTCCTGGGCCTAACACTGAAATTCTCAATTAAGATAACAAATCATACACCAAACAATCCAACACAAAATATCACGGTAGGCAGACCCAATGTGGAATATTCGGTGAGCATTCTTCATTGCCATGCCTAAATATTCTAATACCACGCCAAAAATGTGTGGCCAAAGGTGCTGCACTTATTTGCATGTACCTATGAATTACATAATGGTTTGCTGTTATTAGGCTGCTCCTTCCTCTGCTGAATCATCTTTCCCTCAGCCAGGGATTGTCCATTAATTTCATAGAAGTATCAGCCTTTCACAGCCTTCCATAATTTTAAGCAAATTATATTTTAGAAAGTAATCATTGATTCCTGAGATTTGACATAGGAAGCACTTTAAAAATGGCTTTGAATGCTCTTAATTAGCTCAAGAATTACAGTCTCATTCCTCTTTTACACTGCCATTACAAGCATTTATCTCAACTGATTTCAACAGAGCTGCCTCTGTCTTACACTGGTATGAGGGAACAAAAAACCCCAGGTTGCATAAATTGTTAACAGCTCTTTCCTTACCAGATAAAACTTTGATGAAGTATATTCACAGAAGATCAATATGAGAAACCACATAAGACCTGACTTTATGCTACTGGCTGATACTGAAAATCATAGAAATAACTATTTGTTTTCGAAACTCTTACTTAAGGTGATGACTTGTTTGATGCTGCTTTTCCTGAAAGAAATATTTCACCTTTAGGAGATGTACTGCCTCCTGAGTACATCTATAGCTCTGATTAAAGAGATGCAGAAAAGGGAATGGAGAGCAGTTGTTCATCTAGCAGTGAGCAACTCTATCCTTCACTTGAGGGAAGAATCCACTGTCCTTTCTCTGCCTTGTGCAAATGATGCTTCTGGCTGATGTGATGCACTGCTGTCAGCATCCTAGGAAGCTCCATGGGAAGGGCTGCATGCCTCACTGGAGGAACTAGGAGTTTTTGGGAAATTTGGGATCTTCTTCAAAAGAACTGGGAAATCACCTGATCAACAGCAATCTTTACCTGCAATTTATAGAGGCCAGAGCACAGCTGTGGGGTAAACAACAAGTGGTATTGAACTGGCCAGTAATATATTGTCTGTGAGCTAATATAGCTCAGGATGAATTTACTGCCAAAAGCAAACATTTTCCTTGAGATTCACTGAGATGACAGTGTTTGTTTGTGTAGTGGTTTACCTGTGTATGAAGGAGTGAGCAGGAGCAAAAATGCAATTGCAATCACACATAGTAAATCCAATTTATATTAATATTTCTCCAACCTAATGGATGTCAAATACATGCTTCTGCATACCTGGCAGTCTGCCCTAATTTGTTTCTGTCAAATGAAGAACAAACTTTTTTCACAAGTTTGTTGTCATTTTTTTTCTAAAAACACCCCAAACCCACCAACACTGAAGGTTACAGAGGTGGCTATTTTTAGAAAGTTTGCTCTCCACACACTTAATCAAGACCATCATACTTTACTTGTTTTCCTCCAACTGTTACTAAAGCCTTCCACAGCCTTCGAAATCCAAGCGTTACGAAGTGGAAATGCCTGTGCAGGAAAGCTCTCTGATGCGATTGAGTCTTGATGACAGGCTTAATCCCAAGATCAGCGGAAGCTCAGTTGTGCTCCTTTTTCTCCCTGAGGTAGTTGAAGAGGACATCCAGCCCCCCCTCGACAACCTCAGGCAGGGGCCGGGACAATGGGTTGTGGGCGATGTGGAGGCCTTTGTCCATCGGGTTCCAGGCGATACGGCGCAGCCGGCGCAAGAGGTAGAGGTCATCAGGGAGAGTCTGTATGGCATTGTAATCAACATTTAGTAACTCCAGAGTGGTGATGCAGCAGAGAGAGCGTGGCAGACTACGTATATTGTTATTCTCTACGATAAAGATTTGCAGATTGACCAGATACTGGATACTCTCTGCGATGTTTTCCAGCCTGTTGGACCCTAGGTGCAAGAAGTCTAAGCTCCTCAGTGCAAAAATGCAGAGGGGAATTTGCACAAAACGGTTGTTACTGAGGTTCAGTTTCCTCAAACTTGTCAGGTCAGTGAAGCTCAAAGGCAGTTGCGAGACGCGGTTGTGCGAGAGGCTCAGAACCTCCAACTTCCTGCATAAGCTGAGCTCTGCTGGCACTTCTGTCAGGCAATTCATATTGACGAACAAGACCTTCAGGTTCCTCAGCAGCCCAATCTCTTTAGGCAGACACTTGAGGCAATTGCCACCCAAGTTCAGCACTACCAGCCTGTCCAGTTTCCCCAGTGAAGGAGGAATCGTCACCAACTGGTTGCGTGAAAGGTTCAGCTTCTGCACCTCGGGCAGTCCCCACAAGAAGTCAGGCGTGCTGGTCATCCCTTTCATTATGAGGCTCAAGCTGACATAACGCAACCCACGTTTTAGCAGTGACTTAGGCTCTCTCCCTGAGAGAAGGGCATCTTCCCATGCAGGCAACTTTGGACCTTTCCTAAGAAAAACCATGCTCCTTCGTCCCTTGTTCTTTGAATGCTCAGTTCCCATAACACTCTGATCCCCTCCTGTGAGAAGGGAGGTTTTCTTCCCTTGCAAGTGCTACACCAATATGCAAATGCCAACAAAGGATGACAGCTTGCAGGAGGCGGGAAAGTCAAAGCAAGGAGACGAGGAGGAGCCTGTGAAGTGCATCTCAGTCCACCAGGGTCGTTTCCATAGCTGCTGAGGGAAAGTTTCAGTTTTGGGGGCTTATGTTGATCTTGGTGCATAGTCTGTAATGAAATACTTGTTCCTGACTTGTGAGCAAACCTGTTCAATTCAAACTGAATGCCACAAGACAGCTGTCACTGTCATTTGGCCTGGGCTTTATTGGACAGATATGTATCTTCACTGCAAAAAGGTCACAAGGATGCTGTATATAACTTCACCATGTCAGCTTTCTTGGCTATGTGGTACATACCATGGCTGCAGGACAATTAACAAGAGTGACTTAAAAAAAAAAACAAACAAGCAAGCTAAAGAAGAAAACAAGCAAAAAAGCCATCATTTCAATTCAGATTGAAAGGACATTTTCATAATAATTTTTATTTTGATGTTCCTGATTTCACTGAAGTATTTACTAGTCTATCATAAAATTTTTCATGCTGCAAAAACACTGGCAAAGATTTTTATGTGAGACCTTATTTTCCACTTAGTTTATTAAAAAAAATGCTCACAAGAAGTGTTAGCTTTTATATTCCCTTTGTGGCAAGGATAGACTTCTTACTTTTTAGAAGCGCTACTGCCTTCACTGCAGCAGTCACATTTTCCAGTGGTATCTGCGCCCACTTGGATCATTGCTTGCTACCCATGTCATCAAATGTGAGCAGTCATACCTCTGCCCAAATTGCTCTGTCGTAAATGTCCTGTTCTACTTTCACATTATCAACCAGATTTTTGGGTTTTCTGGCTTTTTTGTGCTCCAGAAAATAGAGTCTCTTGATGTTTCTTTCCCTGTGAACTTTCATGTCTTTCTGGGCTATTCTGAGGTACAGGGGACTGGCAGTCAAATAGCTTGAACTATAAATGACATTTAGATCTGATATAGAGGGAGTGATGGGAGAGAAAGGAAGCAGTGAGGTATAATAATACCCAACAACAGCTGAAGTGAGCTCTGCTGGTGAAAGGAAATTGTATTGCTACAAGAATACACATGCAGTGAATTTAAACTTAAAAGGGTCTGCAAAAACTTAAGGCACCATTTAAACTGGGTGAAAATTGCAACAAATACAAGACTTTCAGGGCTTTTCCTCTCCATTGGTTCCAGGTGATGAAGACCTGTTGCTGCTTCCTGAGAGATTTGGTGATGTATGTACCCTCCCTTACCACCTCATTTCAGAGATCTTCACCCTAAAACCTTGCATAAGCTCAGATGTTAAAGGATTATGCAGGAAGCTGCAGCTGGGAGTCAAGGCACACCAGTAACCTCTTCAGAGTCAATTGCCACAGTCCCTTCTTACTGTCAAGCACCTCTCAGTCTCCTTTGAGCTCTAGGTCCCTCACAGAGCTGCATGTGCTTGGGAAGAGAGGGGAGAGAGGGCCCATTCCTGCAGGTGTGTCTGGCAAGTGGGGTCCTACAAGAGGACAAGAGCAGACAGGACCACACTGAGCAGTGCAAGACAGTGGCAAGCTGAGTGAGCCACGCAATTAAAACCTGTGCTTTAACAAGGCTGCCTGCCAACTGTTCCTGAGGCTGAAATACTGCGTTCCCTAGAGTGCCTGGGCAAGCCTGAAAATGGCTGAGGCCAGTTTTATCTGTTTGGCTAGAGCCGGTTGGCAGCCTGACTGTGAGTCACAGATCTCTCCCTCGCAAGCACTTTTCACCAATATTTGTCAGTTTGCAAACAAAAGTTATATTAAATGCCATTGCAGCCATAAGGTCTGATTCTTGTTAACCAGCATCCCCACACGCTGCCCAGAGTGGCAGAGATGACCCTGCTGCTGCAGGCAGAGGAGCTGATCAGTGGAGGAAACCCAGTGGCTGGCCAAGCTTGGGCCAGATTGGGCCTTGTGTGATGGGGGACATAAGGCTAAAATGTGGCTCTTCAGCCCAAGGAAATGGAAAAGCAAAACCAAGAGATTCTCGTGAGCTCTGCCTCTGTGTTTTCTGCCAGCTGCTGTTAAAAATGCAACTATTATCAGGGAGCCTTCATGGATTTGAACAAGGCATTGCCCTTCTGCAGTGGCAAATGTGAAGAGAAGAAAAAAGCTTTTTTGTAGAGCATTTGTAAAATTAGGCATTCCTCCTCTTTTAGTCTCACTGCTGGAATGAGGAACCTGCTGCAGCTCTACACAGCGACCAGCACTGCTCCCCTTGACTGGGCTCCCACCTGCAATCAGGGCCCCACAGTCACTTCAGAGCTCTTCCTTCTGCAGGTCGCTTTTAGTAGCAAACAAAAACAAAACACAAAGGAAACACAGTCTTCCTGTAGTCACAGCCTCTCTGCATGGCTGGACAGATATTTTTGGATAAGAACGTCCTCCTTATCTCCAAAACATATTGGAGTTCACTGCCTAGGGACTTGGCAGTGCCCATTCTGGCCTCTCACCACAAAAATCCTTGTTTCCTAACAGTGTGACTCAGCCAAAGTGCTCTGTGCCCTTCCCTGCCTTTGCCCCATGCTGTCCATTTGAAACTAAGCCTGTGATACAGCCCAGTTCAGTCTGGGCTGGGCTGTTGCTGGAAAGCTTCTATCAAAGAAAATGCTTGCTCTGCTCCAGCCTCAAAGCATCTCCTGCTATTGCACTGCTGTATCTCCACTGCCTGTCAGGCAGCAAGCAGTAACAAAGGCAATTTTAAAAAGAAATTCCACATCTGCAGCTCTCATTGTCCAGTTCCCTTCCTGCCCCCACGAGTACCGTAACTGCAGTGTGAAATAAAAAAAAAAAAAACAACAACATTTCCTTTTCTTTGTTCTCCAACAGAAAAACAGGCTATTGAGCACGCTTGCTGTTGTGGAGACGGGAAACTCTGAGGTAACCAAATTAAATGTCTTTCTTGAAATCAAGATAATAAACCCACAGTGGCCTCATCTGGACATCTCAGGAACTAAAACTCTGAATAAAATTAGTCACTTATCCCTTGGTGTCCTGGACTGGTTTTGTTCAAACATTTTTCACTTCTCCTTTCTTTGCGTTGTCCGCTGCCCTGCCCTGCTCCATGCTGTGCTGTGCCATGAGGATGGACCAACCTTTGGGCTGCTCTTAGGTAGCTGAGCCAGTAAGAAACACTGACCTGTGTTCACACAGCTTGGCAGAAAGCAGAAATTAATTTCATGCGTGCAGGTTTGGAAGGAAAAATAACACAAGCAAATTGATGGGCTTTACATGACACAGTGTAGTTGATAATTTCTTTGTAGGCTAAACAAAACTGTTAGTGTGAAAGGGGAAAAAATAACTCAAAACTTACTAGGGACATTTTAATCTAACTAATATAATAAGAGAAACTGCACCACTAGCAATGATAAAAAAACTAGTATGCTGACAAAAATGACAGGCTATATTTTCTGACATTCTTTGACAATTCAAATTATTAGATTTTTTTTTCTTAAGGAAGCGGGATTGTCAACCCTAAAAAAAGATGAAGTGGAGTTCACAAAAGACCTGGAATTTTAAAGTCTATTATCTTTGGGTTCTTTCATTTGTCTTGAGGTTAAGAGTCTATAGAATGCACTTGGGAAACATTTTCAAGCTTTTCTCTGCAGCCAGGCAGGAGTTGCAATAAAACCAATTTCATTGTTTTTAAGTAAAACTTGAGCTCATGACATAATTACTGTAAGATTTGGGCTTTTAATAAAATATCCAATAGCATAATGCTTTTAATTATTGAATCCATAGCCATTTTGACACACTGAGTTTAAATTCTGTTTTGCTTCAAAAGCAAATCCTGTCATCGTCTTTTGAATTGCTGAGCATACACTAGATACCTATAATGTCATTAGCATATATCTATAGGTTCATAATTAATTATGAAGCAAGTTTTATGTTCTCTATGGAGTCAAAATCTTATATAGTTCCTCTGTCTCAGCATTCTTACAAATATATTAATATAAGAAGGAATCCTTTAAATCTTTAAGCATAGCCTTTTCTAAAGTGCTGGGAAGTTCACCCACACTCTGGAAGAAATTTTCATTTTCATTCATTATCTAGGTGTTATAATAAACATATATCTAAATGAGAATGCAGAAACTACCTAACAGTTCTTGTGACAGGAAGGATGCTTTGGCTAAAAGAACTTAACTGGCTTCAAGTTCAGCAGAAAGCAACAGTCATGCTGGAGAAATATTCACTACAAATACAGCTGCAGCTACTGAACCATTTTCTCTTGTGCTATTTCTTTCCTCTGAAGTAAATAAAGGGTTTTAAAAGCATCAGTGTTATTCAGATTGTCATAGATATCCTCTGGTCTTAGTGCTAAAGAAGCAAATTTAGTAGGTTTTTTACTACTTTTTAGTGGTTTGTTGATCTTGCAGCTATTCTGAAATACTAAGTCAAATTTCAAAGGTAATTTGAGATTTATGAGATGTGACACAAGATAGGAACAATTCTTAAGGCAATTTCGGATTTCCTGTTAATGTGTTTTTAATTATGGTGCTGTTAACAGCCTTTAATGACTGTCTGTCCCTGGAGTTTTCCTGAAATGTTTTATTAAGGTGCTATGTGAAGCTGGTGGATCACCTGACCCATGAAGAATCGGACGTGGAGGTGAATAACTGCCTGTGCAAGGCTCATTTTTCTGCAGACCTCTTGACAGAAGACAAGCTTGAACTGTCCATAGTACAGAATAAAAAGAGATTTGGTTTGCATGTAATCTTCCTCGTGGTGGTCAGGGCTAGCATCAATTTTCATGTTACATAGAAGTACTGGAAGTTTTATTTATTTTCTGCAAACTTGCCATAATATTTTGAAATTTCAGCAAATGCATAAATGACTGGTTAGTCACCTCCTACTCCTGCCACAATTTCCCTGTATTACTGCAAGCCAAATAACTGCTCTTTCTGTCTATATTAAACAGAGGCAACCCATGATTCTGCGCTGCACAATCATCTGTGTTCTCTGTGGCACTGTTTCATCCAGTGCCCATTAAATTTCTCCCAGGCACCACCAAAACCCACTTACCTTAGGTGCTTGTCCACTCCTCTGCAGGAAAAGGAGAGTTTAGCACCTGGACATGCCCTAGGACACACCACCATCCTGCAGGAGTATACAGAGGGCCCTGTGCTGCTTTATTTAACCATCTGGACACAGCCTCCTTGTCTCAGCCTTCTCCTCCTCTTATGGCTAGTGTGACAGATTTGACACCAGTTAAAAATGTATTTGAAGTAATTACATGCAGGACAGCATTGCAATATAGAAAGCATATGCTGTTCTATTTTCCATCACGACATTTATGACCAGTCACATCTACATTCATAAATTTCCATTAAATAGCCTGTACTTCATATATACTTCTAATAGCAACATGGATGTTGGTTAAATGCTACTTATAGTCTGTGGGTTCCTGAAACAAATTGACAAAAAAGTCGGACCATATTGTCCAAACTAGATGAAGCAGCTTTTACTATAACTGCTGACACAGCACCTCTGCTGCAGGTACCCTTTTTCATGGAGCTCTTGAAGGTCAGATTCTTACCTATTGAATGCATCATAAAAAAGAAAACAGCAATTCTTGGAAAGTAGAAGAGAAAGCCTGAATTCTCCTTACCTAAATCTAATATGATATAATAAGAGATACTTCTTGGCTTGTCTCACAGGAGTCAGATCATCTAAGTGTCTGTCACATGCCTACATGGTTGGCACTGAACTCCTCCCAGACTTATTTCAGTGCTTGGAGCAGATTCAGTTCAGCTGTCTGTGGTGTACAATGCCCAGCTTTCTGAAGCATCTTGTGACCAGAGGCTACGTCACTCTGGGATCAGGAAATAACCCCACCTCTTATAATGCTGTTGCTCAAATTATTAGGGTTTTCTTAAGCATCCATGGGTGCCAAAAGTCTAAAAATAAGCATGACTGTATGGGCTGCTGGCAGAATTCCCAGTCCCACCTCCAAAGACTTTTTAAGTATTCTACATTTAATGGATCACTACCTACTAGAAGTAGTTACCTACTTTTCAGGAACATGAAAATCCGTGCACTGTTCTGGAAACAGAAGGCATAGATAACCCTGAGGGTACTGAGCAGAGAGAGGCATTTCCACGCGGTCCAATGTGTAGTACCTGTAGTCCAGAGACAGATGGGATTTAAGCAAGACCATTAATTCAGCATTATCTAGTAAGAGCCTTAAAGATTCTCCCTGCTCAATCTGCCAATATGCTGATTTTGACAGACTTTTTAAAATAAGCAATGCTTTCCAGGCATTGTTAATGTCAATGTATCTGTGTCCTGGCTCCGTGAGAATTTGCATGTCATGGTAAAGACCAGGCGACTGAACATCATTGCAAAGTTCATTGCTGCTGTACCAATAGCCATTGTTTTTATTCTAATTGTTTAGGTGTCTTTGAAAATGCTGTTGCAACTTAATGTCTTAAGGAAAAAAGCCAGAGAGAAGTTGAAAATTTGTTTTAGAAATGAAATAAAACAGCAAGTGATCCAGCTTTTCGTGCCTAATCTAGTGTTTAAAATAAATGCATGCTTCTCCAGTTGAAAGCACAAGCCCTTTTTCTCTTGGTCCTCATGAAACTGGGCAAATCAGTACCACAAATCAATGTGACCCGGTGTGAAGGGGTTTAGGTATTTCCATCCAGAGTCCATTACAATAATGATTGCAAAAAAGAACTTAGGAAATAATTTAATCAAAGCTGCTCTGGAGTCTTAATCCCAGGTCCATGCCTCTTACACAAATTTTAATGATAGAAGAAGAAACTCTGCATTTACCTTCATATGCCTGATAAATGATAGAGCAGAATCTAATTAAAACTCCCTAAAACACAGAGTCTCAGTTTGGGATTTTTCAGAGACATTATCAAATGAAAGAGCAGACATCTCTCTAGACATTTGAAGACTCAATGCTGACAATTAATAGCTTGACTTTTAAATTTCCAAGTTCTGACTTAAGAAAACATATTGAATGCTTAGCTCAAAGGGCTTTAATGGACAAATAAAACTTCTCAAGTAATCAGTAAAGCGATGCATCTGGATATTATTATTATGACAGTGATATTTGAAATCCTATGAAATAATATGGGTCACTGTATGGTCAGACAAAGGCTGGTGAGATCTGAGCAAAGTTGCAGGTAACAGAAGATAAGGACATCACACAGAGCACAGCCTGGAGGGAGAAGATATAGCTCGGTAGGTGAAAAAAGCACATGAAAAGCAACTTGCATAAAAAAAAAACCTACCTTAAAAGTAATAAACAGAGAAAATCAAAAGGAAAATACAATCTTCTAATCCAAGTACAGGCAAAATAAAAAAGAAGAAAGGCCCACCCATAATTGTCATCTCTCTATTTTACAACCTCTAATGAGCAACTTCCCAATAGAGAGAATCAAACATGAATCTGTTCTGTACCTGAACATCAGAAGAGATTAATTGTGGTTTACAACTGCACAATTGTTGTTGTAATAATGGCTGCAGCAATTATTGGACTGTGAGAAGACAGGATATTGTAGTTAATGATTCTATCTGGAGTGGAACGATGGCACATTTGGCAGCCCTGGAGGTGAGTGGAAGGGAAGCATCGATGCCCTGATGTTGGCCAGGTCAGCTAACAAGAAAGCAAGATTTTTGAAAAGGTGGAAAATGATGTGTGGCTTAAAAAGGAATGCAAATGGCATTTGAGAATGAAATTAAAACAGGAGGTTGGATTGGGGTGAGCAGGGCAAGAAGTTGGAGTATTTTATTTTTAATCATATCTTCCTGGACCAGGGAAGACGACAAGCAATATTTGTGGAGGATTTGAAACAACAGTATCAGCCTGTACATTTGTCATTAAAATTTACTACACGCAGAACTCAACAAGAGGATGAAAGTCATTCTATTATAGGGTTGCCTATGAGATTGGAGACTGAACGTGGTGACCCATATTGTCTCTTCCCATTCTGTGATCTTAAATCTGACCTCCTCTCCTGCTGTCTTCAACTCCCCTACACGTGTAAAATTCAGGAGCCTTGGTTCATAGTCCACTGCATTCACATTATCTTTGGTGCTGATCTACACATTTTCTGCCTCGCTGCATTTTACTTATAGTTTATTGGATTTGAACAAATGTATGCAATTAGAGGAAAATGCAATTATAACAGAGTTGCAGACAGCTGTGTTCCAAGTGATAAGAAATCTTATCTGTAGCCAGAGCTGAGTGCAGACATAACCTGGGCTGGTGGGCTCAGAGCAATGTGCTGGCAGATGCTAGCAGAAGGCTACAGTCTGTTTCCCTCCCTCTTCCATGGAAATGCATTCTAGTTTTCCAAGGCTAATGGACTTTGCTAAACCATTTCATGAGTCTAGGCTGAATATACAGCGTGTTACAAATATCTTAATTGAGTCAGTTTGGCAATCCAAAAATTATCATCTTGAGATGTATTTAACTAGCAGTCTGGAAACCACCAGTGTTCTATGGGTTTGGACAGGTAACATTTCAGGAATATAGATTTTGGCAGCTTTGCTTTAAAAGCCACTGGTGGAATGGAGCAGCAAGAAAAATGTTTCTAATATGATGTTTTTACTTCCTGCTCAAATGATGGTATCATGATACTGAAGTAATAAATGGTAATTTATGGTGACAAAGGAGTGGTGCTATTCCTTCACTGATAAGGCAGAGTGAACATTTGTCTGCAGCCACCTGTTCTTGAACTTCTCTAACTGCACTTTTTCACTGTCTCACTCTGGAGCAAACTATATGCAGCACAAGTGGAAAAGAGCTAAGTGCACTTCCTTGAGTGGAAAGTGATATGGAAATACCGAACGCTGTCTGCTACCTGACATAAATACTGATTTAAAAATACACCACCTTCCCCCCAAACCCTTATGTCATAAATGAAGCATAAGCAGACCCCAGAAAGATTGAAGCAGAACGTCTACTGAATTTATGATTAATAAGTATGTCAAGTTTTATAACAGCATCCTTATGTGGACACAGCTAATGGCCTTAACATTGCTTCCAGAATCAAAATTGAATGGTTGAGCAGATTTAGCCTCAGGAAGGCCCACAGTGATAAGGGAACCATCAGAGAAAATAGGTGTACGCATTTTTCAACCTGTCAAGTGAAAAAAAGCACAGATGATGATAAGTCAAGGATATGCCCTCTCCTATATGAGTTGTACGAATGTTTGTGCTGAACAAGGCTGCTTCCTAAACAAGAGGGAAAAGGTGAATGTAAGCAACAGCAAGCTGCATGATTATCCCTTAAATTGCACTCACCCAAGAGCAATAATCACTTTGAATCAGCATTTAAAAAGGGAGAGAGTTGGGTTTTGCTGCTCAAAGCTGTTGTAAATTCCTAACCCTGGAAGAAGTGCAGGAAGAAAGAAGCACACAGGTAGGTGGCAAAAAAGGAAGCACAAATTTATATAGAGCGGCACGTACACTTCAGAATTATTCAGATTTTGGGGGGTGGGATTTCACCTGTCAGTCTTATCAAAGACTCTAGAAAACATCTCAGGCCCCAGGGACTGAGGCAGGCTGTAGGTGCTGAGGATTAGGAAACTGTAAAGTGAAGGAGAGTCTAAGGACCTGCCAATTTCAGGTAAATTTGTCTTCCTCCTGAGGCACCTGCTGCTGAAGACAGGGCTGAAGGGACCATGCACCAGCCAGGTCTCATACAGAAAGACTCAGATGCCAAAATTACTTCTTTCTCTTTCTAACTAGCAAAACAGTGTGTACAAGTGTTGACACAGGTGAAATGGAAAGCACTAGACACGGCATATTGTCTTTTAATATTGACAATTGCTGCTCTCCTGGATCAGCCTTCTGGCAAGAACAATAATTGACTACTTAGAGATGTTATTTGTGTCAACCCAAACTTTCCCTGTAAGTCTCATAAACAAATCTTAGCTATTACTATAATGCTTACATGTTTTATTAGTTTTCAAATAAGTGCTTTGAATGAAAAAAAATGCTGTAAAGGTAGAAGTCACAAATTAGGGTGAATTCTCCATTAGCAGTGGTATACAACCATAACACATCCTTTTGGAAGCGGTATCCAGATAACTTATTGAACTATCCAGGCAATCACTGAAAAGCATTTGAAGAGAAACTGTCATCTGAGTTGTCTATGTGCAGCATATAATATTGTTGACATCTACTGCAAAAATGTTAACTAATTTTTTAACTAATTTCACAGCCTGGAAAACCTTTTTCATACTTTGCTTTTACTAGAAAAGCCCAGCCATTATCCTTGATGTTTTTACCTGAGGACCAGCAGCATCTAACTGTGCTACAGAGGCAGCTTTTTCCTAACTAGCTTCTGAAGGGCCATTGTACTCTTTAGTGCTAACAAATCTGTTTTTCTTCCACTACTATATCTATAGCTATTAGGAAGTATCAAATTTTGCTATTGCAGCTTTAAAAACAAAACAAAATAACAAAGGGAAATAGAATTGGACAAGACAGTACAACACTAATCCCCAGCCTCCTCCTTATGTGCTCTGTAGCGAGTCCCTCTCAGGACACCAGAGAGCAAAGTATCCACTGCACAGCTCAGCTGAGATGTCAGCCTTGGCAGCACTGCATTTGTGGCAGTGGAACTCCAGTTCCTGCTCCGTGCTGACTTGAAGGCAGGGATGGCCCCTGATGAAGACTTAATTTGTGAGGCATTTAGGTGATATGGAGTCTTCTAATACAAGTGCTGACAGAGAAGGTTTGTTTCAGACATGAAAATTACATGTGATACAGTGATAAATCCCTGTTTCGGGGAGGTTCCGGTTGAGAGGAGGTAAGCCCATCTACAAGATAGTCTGGAAGGAGGATCTAGGAAACTACAGGCTTGTTAGTGTGACTTTGATGCCAGGGAAGGTCATGGAGCAGTACACTTGAGTGCCATTATGTGGCATGTACGGGATGACCAGGGATCAAGCCCAGCCAGCATGGATTTATGAAAAGTCTTGCTTGGCTAAACTGGTCTCCTGCCACTAAAAGATGACTCAGTGAATGAGGGAGAGATTGTTTCTGTCTGGACATTATAAAGCTTTTGACACCATTTCCCACAGCATTCTTCTGGAGAAATCCATCTGCTCACGGCTTAGATAAATGTACTCTATGCTGGGTAAAAAACTGGCTGGCTGGCCAGGCCCAGAGAGTGGTGGTGAATGGAGTTACATCCAGCTGGTAGCTGGCCACAAATGGTGCTCCCCCAGGGCTCAGTGTTGTGGCCGGTCCTGTTTGACATCTTTACCAGTAACCTGGGCAAGGGGATTTAGTGCATCCTCAGTCAGTTTCCAGATAACACCAGGTTGGGTGGCAGTATTGATCTCCTGGAGGATAGGAAGGCTCTGCAGGGGGATTTGGACAGGCTGAGACCAATTGGAAGAGATTCATAATGCCAAGTGCTGAGTCTTGCACTTGGGTGACAGCAGCTCCATGCAGCACTACAGGCTTCGAGCAGAGTGTCTGGAAAGCTTTCCAGCAGAAAAGGCTCTGAGAGCGATGGTTGACAGCCTGCTGAAGGTGAGCCAGCGGTGTGACTGGGTGGCTGAGAAGGCCAATGGCATCCTGGCCTGTATCAGGAATAGTGTGGGCAGCAGGACCAGGGAAGGGATTGTCCCCTTGTTCTCAGTACTGGTGAGGCCACACCTCAATCCTGTGTTCAGTTTTGAGCCTCTCACTACAAGAAAAACATGGAGATGCTGTAAGCATGTTCAGAGAAGGGCAATGGAGCTGGTGAAGAATCTGGAGCACAAGGCTTATGTGGAGCAGCTGAGGAAGCTGGGGTTGTTTAGCCTGGGGAAAATAAGGCTCAGGGGAGACCTTATTGCTCTCTACAATTACCTGAAAGAAGGTTGTAGTCAGGTGGGGGTCAGTCAGTCTTATCTTCCAAGTGAAGCGGGACAACAGGAAATGGCCTCAAGTTGTGCCAGGGGAAGTTTAGGTTGGGTATTAAGAAAAAATATCTTCCCCAAAAGGGTGTTCAAGCACTGGAACAGTCTGCCCAGAGAAAAGATGGAGTCACGGGCATATTAAATTCTGGAGGTATTTAAAAGATGTGTAGAGGTAGCACTCAGCTGGAGGATTTAGTGGTGGACTTGGCAGTTCTGGGTGAACAGTTGAACTTAATGACATTGGAGGTATTTTACAACCTAAATGATTCTATGGTTCCACGATAATGAAAAAAAGGTTTTAAAAACCTCAAGACTTCTGACTATCTCTCTTTGTAGGTGACCACTATTCTCATAAGGCATAGAGCTACACTGTGTATTTCCAACACAATTATTAAAATTTTATTAATATTGTATTATTTTCCGTGTATATTTTATGTATGTATAAATAAAATTTTTACGCAATCCATTGCATTTAGACAATTTGAGAGTACCTCTGACAGTGTGAAGCTATTTTGTGTTGTGGGGCATTAACCAGAAAAAAAAATTTTCTAAACAGGCCAAATTCAGAATCAGTGTCAGTCAATGTTGTTTATTTTGGAAGTAACACCTGTTAGTTCTTAGCTGGATTGTGACCCTCTGGCTTTACATCTTAAACATTCATATTTATATCAAAGTCAAAAATGGGGTGGCTTTCTTAGACTCTTAGAAAGTCTACGGCTTTCTTAGACTCCTACAACCACATCTCTGCATCCCTTTACTTCTGACACTAGAAAGAGCTCTGATAAATAAAAAACTATCCCTGAACAGCTAATTTTCTTTTATTTAAAATCTCTAAATCATGAAGCATCCTAATAGAGCAAAAAGGGGCCAGTGAAATAATCAATTATATAAGAATAGGTGATTAAATACATCTAAATATATGTATGATTCAGGATTGTGGTTTTATTGATTGCCTCAACTGATTATGTGATTAAAACATGTCAATGATGTGTGTTTTCAGTAAATACTCAAATTCTGCTAGTATTCAAATTACAAAAAAAAAAGACCTGAAGCCTCTTATAATATTGTGGCATTTTTTCAGAATATATCTTATTTGGAGAGATGTTGAAACTGGGATCATTAATATTCCTAGGAGGCTTACAGCATTGCCATCCACAGGCTTTGACTGTGTTCCTTGCCCTTCGAGACAGACTGTGACTGCCTAAGAAGCATGGTCACACACCGTTTTTTTTAAAGCTAAAAAGCCATGGCACATGCTTACTTTGCTGTTTGCAAAGCAGGTCGTATCCTCTGGAAACATATTCAGAAACAAAACATTATTCATCTTTCTGTGAATGAAAGGTGTTCAAATGGTGTGATCTGGCCAGAGATGGATGCTCAGCTCCGCAAGCAGCGTCTGGCCTGCCATTAAATCATGTCCTGATTACAGATGCTTCTTCCTCTGTCTCCAGAGGTGGAGGCAAAACCTGGGCAGAGAGAGCAGGCCATGCAGACATGCTCTGGCTGGTGGCACAGACATGCTCTGGGTGCTGGCAGAGCCATGACTGGAAACCTGGCAGCCAGAGCTCAGCCATTGGATACTTGTGATGTGGGGCTTTTAGTTTAGAGGTGTCACTCTTGGTTTAGCCATGTAACTCCCAGTTTATGTACCCTGTATGCATGTCACACTGACTTTGCTACTAAACCAGATGCATTTCTGTGTCCCTACCATCTCTCCAAGAGGAGTTCAGGTGGTGTATAGTTACCACTACCCTGAACCCAATCCCTTCATGGAGTCACTGGCCATTTTATAACCCTAGTCTGCGAAATCTCAGCTATAAAGTAGAAATTTGGTACACTGGCTTTTCAGAGAATTGGGAGAATTATGATAGCAAAAATATTAGTGCTTCAAACCCATTTCCTTGCAGTGCCTCAGTCCTGATTTAGAAAGATCACTTTTAGAGATAAAAGGATAATTCAATCATCATTTAGTTTCTCTTCCTCTGAGACTCCTAGCCAGGAATGATTTATTGAAAATTGTCATGATAGCTGTTATGTTTCAGACATTCTTGGAAAGGCTCTTTCACAATGCATAGCCAATTCACATGGGCACAAAAATGAACTCTATTTTAAAGACAGGTGTTCTAAAATATGTATTAGAGAAAAAAAAAACAAAACACAGTTGAATTTAAACAGAACAGCTATTAGCTTCCCGAGATAGTACTTTTTTTTTACTAAAAATTACCTATTAATTATTTACTACTAGCTAAAGATTTGATCTCAAGCAAATTCTTTGGATTTTGTTGGCTTTGTTGCAGTTGCTGCTGCAAAGTCTGGCACGTGGTAATTCCAGATTCTAGGCTCAGCTATTAAATTTTTTTTATGTGTTAAAGTTCAAACTGACTCTAATGAGAGATTTGCTTCAGGATGGGATGTGGAATTTTGTCAGTGTTACAGAAAATATATAAAAATTAAATCTGTTACCTTGCCAAAGCAATTAAACCTGTGAACTTTGAAGACGTCCTGCTTGTCAAATGCTGCTTGTCAAATCATACTTGTCAAATAGGCTACTTCAGAATCGTATGAGGAGGAGCCCAATATCAGAAATTTTTAAGAAAAAAAAGGCTCTGTGAAAGTTGTTTTTGAAAGAGGAGGGTAACATGGCATTTAGACGAAGCAAAAGATAGATATTATCCTTAAATGTAATGAAACACTACAGCCAAGAAGTACCCATTGTACTCATAGTAATTTTCAACGTTGCACATCAGCTCCCACATGTGCACCCCTCTCCCACCCATAATTCTCTGGACTCTGATTGTTACAGAAATACTGTCAGGGCAACGGTGTGTCAAATAAGTGTGATACTGTCAGTCTTTGGGCACTATAGATATTATAAGGACACTCAAACAGCTAATAAGTTACATCACGCTAGTGAAAAATAAATGCATGAAAGTTGTGCTTTATGAAATAAGGTAATGTTAAACTGCTCAGGAGCAGGAAAACTCCCCTACAGACAGCTTGTCTCATCATTTTTTCCATCAGAGTGGCTGTTTTGTCTGCCTGAAGCATCCAGAGCTGGCCAGCCTCCCACTGGATACCGTCAGCACCAAGTCCCAGCCTGCAGCAGCTGGAAGCAGAGTCTGCATGACCCTGAACCTGGAGGTGCTGATTTGCTTTGGGAAAGGTGTGTAAAGTGAAAAAAAAATTGACATTGAAGAGGAAGCTGGTGGGATCTGCTTTGTGACTACTGGTTGCACTGGTTTCAATCAGCACACTGAAGTGGGTGTTAGCACTAAAGGAGTTAGAGGTTTTGACTTGCAGTTTTACAGTGCCATCCTGTGGCTACCTCAAATGCTGCAGAATAAAATCAGGAAAAGTTGTGGACATGATGGTGGTGGTGCTGGTGGTGGTGCTGCTGGGTTGACAGCTGAACTTAATGAGCTCAAAAATCTTTTCCAACCTTAACGATTGTACGAAAAGAAAAAGACTAACTCACTGAGAAATTCTTAACTTACATGTTAGTCCTCTTGTTTGTCCTTTAAATTTTGTTTTTTTTTCCTGTAGAGTGTTGTGTTCGTGGCTTTGTTGTCGTGCTAATTAATTGAATCTTATACATCGTTTTTGTCATCAACTTACAGAGTTCTTAGAGTACTTTGAAAATGCTATAATATAAAGTAGTCCCCAAAAATCATGGTGTAAATTCTATGGCTGACTTTTTTATTTTGTAGTTGGCTTGTATTCAGTCACTGTTTGTCAGAACAACTTCCAATCTTTTGTAGTTCTTCATATTTTATCAAAAATCCTGCAGCAATAATAACTATTTTTCCTGTTCGTTTATAGCATTTACAAGAGGCTAAGGGAAAAAAAAAAAGAAAATTTTGCTTGGTTGTATTGTGCATGAGATACCAGTCAGGTTTGGGGTTTTTTTTCCCCTTGCTTTCACAAATAAGGAAAGGTTTTTTAAAAAAAAAAGAAAAAAAGAAGGAGAGAAAAGGATAGATTTGTGGGACAGCTCATGATAAGATATACAAACATTATCTTCAGGCTGATAGAGCTTTGTACCAGAGATTAGCGCATTCCTGGGAGTACCTGTTGTGGGGTCACCTTGGGCTGCAGAGTAGTGGAAGGGAAAGGGGAAAGAGAAAAAAGTTTTTGCAGAGGAGGAATAATTTTAATTGCCTCTCACAGGACAGCACCTCTGCTTGCTCCCTGCAGACCACCAGAAAAGTGCAGGCAGGAATCCAGAAGCAGTAAATCCAGCACTGCAATGTTGCTGCAGATAATCATTTACTAAAGTTTGATAATGTTTTCATTTGTTTAAACACAGGCAATTCTTGATTGAAGTCAAAGACAGCTAGAAAGCTCAGCTCCTAAGCTGTCTACTCATCAAACTGATTGGCTTTGTGTCTTGTTCTCCAAAACAAACCTCTAATTAGCAATGGAGTTTACACAGAAATGCTACCTTAGTAAATACAGCCTGACGATCCATCCATCATATGTATAATATTTACGTAGACACAGTTGTCTCTTTTTGCTGTGCAATTCAGATTCTAAACATTTCCACTATCTCATCAATTTTTAACCATAATCCTTTTTAAAGTGGAGCTGATACCTTGCTAGATACTAAAAAATGTTAGGCTGCTTCTTCACTGATGAGCATTTGTTTACACGGCACAAAAGAGACAGCAAACACTACCGTCATCCTTGGTAGCATTTAACATAGACTTTGCACTCTGGATAGCTGTGTAAGTAGAAAGAGAATCACAAAATAAGTTCCACTTAGTTCAATTTCACTTGACAGTAATTAACATAAAACTACCCCATAAACTTTGTTCTTTTGCCATATTTATTTATTTATGAATTAATTTGGCATCTGATTTGCCCTCAACACAGCTTTAGGACTATGATTCCATAACTACCTGCAGTTAGTTAAATGTAAGTGTATTTAACTCAAAAATGATACACCTCAAATAAAGCAGAGTTCATTTTAAAGATAAAATATAAGCATTAGCTCTGTTTCCATCCTATATTAATAGTAACATTCGAATAGCAGAGGATCTCTCTAAGTAGCATCAAAAAGCTGAAGGACAGAGATTTCCATACTACAACTTCCCTTTTTTATCCACTTGTGACAATTCAGTGGAAATACATGTAAAGGTGCCCATAATGTAGCAGGAAGGCACATTCACCTCTTTTTAGAGACAAGAAAAGTTGGTGCTGGTTTTAAAATAATGCTCCCCAAACTACACATTAAGATGCTTCTACTGTTCCTCAAATTAGGACCCTGACATAAGTTTTTGAATTATTACTTTTTAAATGGCTTCTGGTTTCAGCCTTAGGCAGGGCTAATTTCTTGCAAATTGGAAGTGATAAATTATTCAGTTTGCTAATAATGGCTTTCCAGATAGGTGTAAGACACTTTCTTGCAATAGCAGGAATGGCAGTTAAGATTAAAAAATAGCTCACATTATGCTCATATTTCCTCCCACATTAATAAAATTAAATTGCCTCTTGAATTAGATTCTATGGCAAATTTCTATAACAGAAGCTTAAGGCTGACATCAAATTCATGTTTAAGTGTATAAATAAATTACTTGATTTTAAAAGCTACAGAAGACAACTGGAGATGTTCATCGTTCCACAAGTTGGACTAAGGTCCAACTTTAGGCTCTTGGCCTTCTTGTAGTTTGGTTTCTTGAATTATCTCTATATAATCTACAAAAAAAAAAAAAAAAAGGTGATGAATCCTTGCTAATCTCACACCAAGATCTTCTAACACAGATTTTTTGCATAGGCAGGTATATTCTCTGAGCAGGAAAATCTGAGCACTCGCTGTTAAAAGCTCAACTACCAGAACAACACTGATGTCCTACAGATCTTTTCCCAGCTGCATACCTGACTACACTTGAAAAGAAATGCAAATTCACTAAAGAAAAGATCAGAGGGTATGATTAACTTATTAACTCCTATGTAATAATTTTTGCAAAATTAGAAGGAAGCAAGAATTAGCCACAAGCTCCGACTGCTTTCACAAATTAATTGTGGTTTAAAAGTATGAGCTAAATTACTTTATAAATTCTCTATCCACTAAGAACTATCTGAGGTGTTAGGAGCATGAATTAAATGCCATTCAGTCTGCACATCTCTGTGAAGGCCAAGTTATATTCTCATTGCTTCCTGACACAAAATTTGGAGGTGATGAGTTTGGATCCTTCAAGTCCTACAAGTCCTTCCAACAAGACCAGTTTGGAGATGATCAGCCAGGCTTTTGATGCTGTTAACATCCGTCCTTACTGTTATAGATGTCTCTTTTGAATTTAAATCTAGCCATTCCTTAGCCTGCACAGGCTACTGGAGCCCTCAAGATCTTCCAAAGTTTAATCAAAATGTAAGGAAAAGTCCTTTATTATTAAAGCACTTTTATTATGCTATTTGCTGTTATGCCTTTCTTATTTAGATTGTGGAAGTAGCCTGTACATTCCCCAGGCACAAATAGTCATTGATGATGCTTCCGCGCTCTCCTAACTCCTGCCAACATCTCCTCCTGAGCAGGGCTCTTGACCTGTGCTGAAGCCTTTTATACCTTCTTCCCAGCAGCCTGGCAGGAGGTGTCTGGACCCTCTGCCTTTAGCACCTGGGATAGATTATGGCTGGTAATAGGAGGGGGTGGCTGGCTGGTTATAGCCCCTTGAAAGCCTGGGTGGAAGGGTATCACTACTTCTAGATGCTGTCAGTGTGAGGGATATGGAGGTGCATGAAGGTGGAGGCATGTACCAGGCATGGGTGATAGCTTAAGCTTTAAAAACCCCTTGTGTTATTGGACTTATGGTTCTAGGAGCACTATGAACTTACATAGTTTCTTGTTTTTTCTTCCACTTCCTCTTTTTGGCACCCAGACTGTCCTGGAGCTCCTGCTTCACTCTAAAGACAGCTCTCCTCTGGTGAGATCTTAAGTCCAGGCAACTCCTGTGTGAAGTGAAGTGAGTGAAGTGGCACAGTGAAGCTTGTACCACAAAGCAAACCCTTGAGACTCCTTGTGCTCAGGGGCAGCTGGCATGGTGCCTTTTCTGGCCAGGCGGGAGGCATTTAGTATGCTTGTGACTTTTCCACCATTCCGTGACAGCTTTATGCAGGCTCCTGGAGCAGCTGTTTCCCAGATTCTCCTGAAACAGCATTTTTTCTCAAATCCTTATGGAAGTCTTTGTCATCTCAGAGACAAATTATTATAACATTGATTTCAAATTACAGCTTGAAATCACTTTCAGGAATAGCAAGCGCAAAGACTTTTTAGCTGCTAAAGCACTGTCAGGCTACCAGCTGAGGAATACCAGGAAGCATCTGGGAAATGCCCTGGCCTACATCTCTTTCCTTGTGTTGCACTTCCAGCCTGTCAAGCTGCAGAGGTGGTGTCTCTGTTGAGAGGAAGTGGGCAGAGTGCACTGTGAAGGGCCTTTTGCTTTGAATTTACTCCTCTCTTTGGTCTGCAGCTCAGATTTATTAACCTCTGGACATACTTCTCTGAGAGAGGCAGAAAAACACTTGAAGGGTTCTGGGCAACAGCTGAAGAGTTATCTAAACCAGCTTTTAGTAGAGACTGAATGTTTATACTAATGGCAGAATAGGCAGTTTACTGTATTGTTTTTTTCTCTGATTACAAGTGATGATTATTTCCAGAAAGCTTCTTCAGAACACTTGGGTGGTGCTTATGAGATAATGAGGCAGAGAGGCAGAATGGATAACAAGTGTGTGCAAAAAGCCCAACAAAAACCAGCTAAAAATTGGAAACCCTTTGTTGTACAGTATAGCTATAGATAAAAGCCTTATTTAGCCTTTAGATGTAGTTCTGGATGGGTTTAGAGACTCGTCGTAACACCTCCTTCTGGAAACTGTTCCAAATTCCCTACCCCAATTCCAGCAGCTATTGCATTAGTAGTGTTCACAGTGTAGAAACGCCCCTATATGCATTGAGGAGAAAGGCTCATTGGGAGTGGGATGCATGGTAAGGTGGGATGGTGGGACATGCAAGTTATTAAATGCTATGGATAAGGAAAAGCACGGCATCGCTGACAGCTATGAGTGCCCCTGCTGCCCTCTGGGGTCAGGAGGTGACCTCATGCTTCTGAGGGGCCTGAAGGGAACCTGCCATTAACACAATAGCTCTGCCCTAAGCACAGCAACACAGACAAAAGCTGAAAAAACAAATTTGGTGTTCACTTGGAGTTTACTTAGGTGCAGGATAGCCGAGTGGTTCCATTCAGACTCTGTATTTGGGTTTTCTCTGGTTTGAACTCTCCCAAACCTGTGTTTTTGCCACTGGCAATGTTTTTATCCATAGGCTGTTATCCACAGATGGTTGAATTAACATATTCACTTTGTGCTACATCATTCTAAATACCAGGATTTTCTTTTTTTTTGTAGCTGAAACACTCAGTCCTTATGACAATTCTAATTCATGAAAATAGGTGAGAGAGAAAACAAGATTTTAAGTTGCCTATAACCACATCTCTGAGTATTTTCTGTGTATTTACAGATTTTGTCTTACATTTCGAATTTGTTTGCTTGTTTTATTTTGTAGTACATTTTAATTAGCAAGACCAGTAAGTGTGAGGCATTCAGAAATTACTGTTTCTAAAGTGTGTGCTGTTTCTAAAGTACTGTTTCTAAAGTCTGTCTCTTTTATGTGAAGCTGGAGCAGTAGCAACCTAATTCTTTTACAATATAGTACAGTCTCCTGTACTATTTGAATTTGTAATTCTACTACCTCTGTTATGCGTATATGATATAGTAGCACTCAGAGTTTCAATTTATGCGGATGGTTTTTGGAGAATGTATAAACATACACAAAAGTGCAGTGCTTTAAAATAATTTCATTCTCGTGCACATTTCTTCACTCATTCATGGTCTTACCTGTATCATTTGGTTAATTTGTCAATGACTAATAAATTTCTGATCTTGAACGTATAATACCTGATGAACTCAGTGTAAATGTGAAGTTACACTTATGAAGCTCAGATTCTCATTGATCATCATAATCATTCAAAGCTCATTAGAAACCTACATTAAGAAGAACTATATTAATAGTGCTGTACCTTGAAATGGGGATCATTCTGATTGCCTGGTACTTTGTAACACCAGCAATGAACTGTGGAAAAAGAAACAACAGAAAACACAGTAATCCTCTTCTCCAAGAAGGTACACAGTTAAATGAAATTTGAGAAGAATCAGTTTTCTTAGGAAATTATTATGATGGGCACTGAATAATGATGATATGAATATGAATAATGAATAATGATAATAATGATAAATTAGTCCTGCAGACTAATTTACTGTATATATTTTGCATTTACAAGTTGTATAGAGATGTTTAGTTAAACTATAGAATCAAGTCAGATGATAAAGTCCAGAGATGGAACTCAATATACATTCTCTAGCTCTTGCGGAATAGTCTGATGAGGATAAATGCATGTAATAATAAACTGGCACTTCTCATTGTATGGGTGCAAGACAGTACTCTTGAGCTTGCTTTATTTGAAGAAATAGTTAAACTGATGATAAAACTGTACACTGGCAGGATTTTATGTTGCACAGATGCTCTCTCTCTTTCCTTTGTACTTGGCTCCCAACTGCTACTTATGATCCTGCACAGAGGACTCCTTAACCTGACCTCTATGATTTTAGAACAAACGACACTTTGACTCTTGAAATTTGTTGACTTTTCTCTCCACAGATGTTTTGCTTTCCTCCTCCTTGCCTGTCCTGAAATTTAAGAAGTTCCTGGTGTGAGCAAAGAATGGATCTGTTGGAAGGGACAGATGTGGAGTGTTATTTATTTGCAGGCTTGAAGGCCTTTGATAAGATTTTATAGTAAAAATTTTTCATTTTCTATCTCCTTGACCCATAGAAGTTTTTTCTGTTTGTCTATGTTTTGAATATAAACATTGCTATGCCTTCTTGAGTATAACTCATAACTCTGAATTATATGATAAGAAATAGCTTTTTTAATATATAAAACATGGAAATTAACTATTATTTTCCTGACTTGCTTTACCCTGATTAATCAAAAAACTCCAGCCAAACAAACTGAAGTCCAAATTCTGCAAACTGTTGCACACAATTTTAAGAAGGCACTTGCAGTCTAACTCTAGTCATGCAACTTATACTCTTGTATTTTGAAATATGGCTTTTAATACAATACCATACAGATGAGCAGAAAAGTTTTGTAAAAAGTAAGCAGAACACATTGTCAGAGGGGATTTGTGTTTGAGGAATGGTATCTTTTGACTAAAATTCCCCCACCTCAACCAATTTTGTCATACAGTTCTTTTTTCACGAAAATGTTCCTTGCTGCAACTTACTTGAAATGTTCGTTAAGGAGTATTGTAGATACAAGCTCTGTGACCTGACAAACCTTAAAGCAGTAAAGCCTAAGGGGAATGAACTTCCATGAAGTATTGAATAAATGTGTCTCCCTTGAAGAATCTCTACATCCTTTTTGCTATGTTTTATGCTACTTTCATGAGGTAGCTGATCATTAAAAAGCTGCCCAGATTTTCTACGAGACAAGAAGTAATCAACCGCGTAGTTCAGCAACTGAGGAGAGAACTCGTTTCATTTACAAACATGGCTGATTTGTTGTATTTATCTGGAACAGAGGCTCAAAAAGTATCAGTAGGAGAATGAAGTTTCAAAGGGGATGACAAAGTTACAAGGAAAGTCTCAACAGACAATTTTTTAAAAATTATTTTTGTTAATGTGAAAATATCAGCTGTATAGGAAATGTTGAAATGTTGAATTAGCTTAGCATTGCTTTCTCCCTCCCCACACATTTACCTTACTATTTCACACATTCACCCTTCCCTTGCACTCCTCCTCGGAGAAACTCCCAGTTCAATAACTGCAGCTTTCCAGAACTCCTTACGGACCGGACTCGGGCTCGTCGCATCCCGCGCATCACTCGCAACGCGCGGCCGGGGCTGCAAGTGCTTCGGGGATGGTTTTGAGGGGTCGGAGACTTGCGGTGGGGGGGGCAGGGTCCCTGACCGTGCGGGTGTGTGAGGAGGTGGGGTGTGTGTGTGGGAAGGAGGTGTGTGTGAGCGAGCCCCCGGTGGTGTGGGGCGGGGCGGGCCGGGGGCGGTGGGGCAGCATATAAGGCGGGCGGGCCCGGTGGGGCGGGCAGGGTCNCCCGTTCGCCCCTATCTCCACGTTCTGCAGCCGCCCTCCCCCACTTTCCTGGAGCCCTTTCTCCTCCCTCGGCGGCGGGGGCCACTCCGCCCGGCCGCCTCCGGGGCCGCCCACTCCCTTTGTGGGAACCGAGAGAAGCTCTGGAGCGGCAAAAACCCGGAGGTGGGGGCGACTCCGGCAGCGCGGCCGCTGCCCCGCTCTTGGGGCGTGGGGGAGGGCTGCGGCGGCCCGGGAGAGCCCCTAGTGCAGCCTCTGCTTTTATGGGAGACGGATAGGAGCTGGGCAGGGGCCGTAGTCCCGGGGGTCCTGCTCCGAAGAAGGGAGGGCAGCCGAGAGCCCCGAGAGATGCCGCATGCTGTCCCTAATATAAACTAGATTAAGCTCTAAGGAGCGAGAAAGCATCTAAACCACTTTCCAGGCATAAGATAGAGGTAGAATGAAGCAATTTTACGAAACTGTTTGTTTTTTGTTGTGGGATTTTTTTTTTTTTTTGCACGTGGACTGTCCGGTGCGTTGCGACCGGGACACCGGAACGCTCCGCGGCGAGTTCTTCCTCTGCGAATAACTTCATCACACGCATCTTCTTTGTTCGAAATGCTGTAACTTGAGTTTTCCTGGTGAGACCGAGGTCACTGAGTAAATCTGCTCGCTCTGTTGCTGGGTTAGCAGTAATCGGCTCTGCGACGTGCTGGGTAGTGATGGGAAGCGCTGGTAGGCACCAGACGCTCTCACCTGTGGCTTGGTTCAGCTCCTGCTGGGGTCCACAGCAGAATTTCTGCCGATCCCGACTCCCTACACACGAATCCCCAGCCGCATTAGGTCTCTATTAAAAAATAAAAAAAGTGAGTGGAAAATGGTTGGAAGGCATATGTTGTGCAGATGCATGACTTAATTTTCTTTAAGATGAAATGTAGTGTTTGAGATAGATATAGTGTCGAAGATTAGCGTCTGAATGTTTACAGGCTGCAGTAAAAGAGAGTGTTTATTGATCTAATTATGTGTGCAAAACATTCTCTAGGTGATGAGGACAAAATCAAGGCCAAATAAATTTCAGAATCCATATGTTAAGCTTGTAAAATAGATACACATCACCTTAGTTATGCAAATTCAGTCTTAGAAACACATGAAAAAAAGAGAAACCAGACAAAGTGATGCAAAATTTACTTTTTAATTTTTTTTGTAAGGTACCATCTTATGTATGCTAAACAAACTTAATTCAATATTAACTCCTATTTGAATATCTATATTAGCATGTAGTTTTAAAAGTTAGAAATCTTCCTGAAGCTGGTCAGATATAGGTGATGAGTCTGTACCTTTTTTCATAGAGATGTGCAGTGTAGCGTTGTAGTAGTCTGCAGCTTTTGTGAATAGCTAATATTCCAGCTTTTATGTAGCAGTTCGTGTTGTTAGAGGCATCTGGATAAAATGCGTATTTTTTTATATCAGTGATTGAAGCTACCAGTATGTTTGATGGCTTCTAAGCCACTCTTCCTGATATTTAATGGGGATATTTAAATGCATAATTATATTTTTCTAGTTGAAAGATCAGGTCAGGAGACCATTCTTCCTATTAGACTAAGTTGATAGAATGTTTTTTTCTCAGCATGAGAGCACAAATCATCCAAGGAAGCTGTGAGTATCAACCCCCTGGTGGAGAACTGCCTTACAAAAACCAGAATTCAAGATAACTGATCCTAAAACAATGCAAAGAATGTGATGCAGATTAGAATAGCCATGTTGCTTTTGCAGAAAGTAAATAGCTGAAGCTCAAACTTGTAAGCATCGTGATGATGTAAAAATACATTTGAAGTGAGGCTGGAAAGATTTCTCGGAGCCATTGCCAAGATCAGTGGAGAAATTTGGGGAAAAGCTATCTTGGCCTGCCCATGGAGAGTGCTGTGGTAGAGCTTAAAGCATTTCTTGTTTTTCTGTTCAATTCTGCTTCTGTCCTGGCACCAGATGAAGAAACTGGAGTGTACCACAGCTGCAAGGGTCTGTCAGAAAGTGCTGAAGTCCAGTCTAAGAAACACACAATACTAAAGTCACTGCACTGAACAAATTTGCAAGTTAATGATTGGTTCTTTTGGCCTACAGATTAATATCTACACAGCTATAAAATTTAGTTGGTATTTTAATTGCAGGTGTTTTGTTAAAGTCATCATATTGAACAGTTAGGTTTGTATTTTCAGTTGAGTCTAATAAGTTACTCTAATGGAGAAACTCTTCATGAAGCGTATATCACTGGTGTTTGGATACAGAAGAGTCGTTTTACAGCCTCAGAAGCAAATAGCCATTTTGGAGGCTTGTTGTAGCAGCTTTGCTCTACTGGAATGCATTCTTTATTATACTGGACTTAACTCATACAAATCAACAAAGCAGAAAGGAGAATCAGTTAACGATTTTGAATGCTATTGTCTATATTTCATAAACTTGATTCTGCCACTATAATTAAAAAGAAAATCCTGCTCCTGTAAATGTGTGGCAATGGTAACTTTCAAGGCTATACTTGTAGACTAAGTGTTTCCTCAACTGCATCTCTCCTCAGTTTTTTTGTAAGCTGGTATGCTGAAGTAGCCTGCTTTGTTGTTCCTGCCTGAGGTTTTGGATAAGTGCTGGTGCTTGGGGAATTGAATGGCCCCAGGAAGGTGCTCCATCTAGCAGAGCTGAACACAGTTATTTCGCATGCCTGTCATCATTTGGATTTCAGACCTGCCTTGCTTCAAGAATCTGACTTAGTATGTATGCGTAGGCTATGACTAATATACAAATTATGACATTATGGTCAGCAACCACATTTTTTGCTGAAACATAAGTGATACGGCTTGCTTATAAATCATTTTGTTACAGCACTTTCCCAGGAAGTGGGAGATTTATTTTCATCTCCTTAGTTTGAGGTGGTTTGAACATCTCCAATTTCTGAATAGTGCGCTGCGTTACCAAGTTGTGCTCACAGGTAGTGTGGAGGAAGAGGAGTAGTGTACGAAATCTCTCTAGACCTCTGTTTGAAACTGAGCTAGTGTACAGCTAAGAAGGCAGGTTTAACGGGTGCAGAAGGAAAATGGCCAAGGGAAAAAAAGCTAATGCTGTAGTTCAATCATTAGGGCACTCAAAATGGAAGAATACAATTGCAGGCCTTTCTCTTTTATCTACTTGCAGCAAGCAGCAATCGGGTATCCGAATTCAGTGAAAGAACTTGTATTGTACCAGTGTCTGCTGGTTTGGTTGGTTGTGTTTTTTTGACTGGGTGACTCAAGCCTGGCATCACTCATCTATATGATTGTGCATTCCACTTAGTGGAGAAGGACTCTTTCATGCCTAATTCAGGATGGCGAGTTCCACCATAGATGTAATGCGCTTTAGTTGTAGGAGTGACAGAATTTGACAGAAGTTTGGGGTCTTGTAGATGTGGCTGTTAGACTAAGCCTCTAGGCTAGTAGACTACAAGGCTGTTAGTCTAAAAGCCTAAGGTGGATCTTACCCTCTTGGTTGCCTTGCTACAACCTCATCCATTCAAAGGTGTTTTGTGTGCCAATAAAGTTTCCTCTGACACTTTTAAAACAGAACCAGACTTCCAGAATGCACATGGACACCCACAAAGCTTTGAAGAAAGTTTTATTAAACATGTAAGATGAACTGGATGTTGTATTCACAAGTGCCTTCTGTATGAGATGAAAAAAATACCAGTACTTTGTCATACTGCATCTTGGGTTTGTGTATGTTAATGGCTCAATAGACCTTATTTCCATCACTCTTCAATGCTATTTTTTTCCCAATATCTGCAACAAAGAGTTGAGTGATATGGGACATGGGAAAGTTTCTATGCCCTGCAAAGTTTGTCTTTATTTTTAAATATTTCCCTTTAGCGTTTCTTCTATGCTTCCACTGATGTGAATATTGTTTCCTGAAATGAGAATGCTAAAAGAAACCTAAAGTCCTTTGAGACTTGTGGAAAACTTAGAGGCAGTGCTGTTTACTACTTGCAGTGTGAGGCAGGAGACAGTGAGCTAAAAATGTGACAGAAGTCTGAGGTAGGATCACTTAATATTGTGATAAGGTGAAAACTTTAACTTTTGGAAAAATGATGCAGAACGGTAGACTTGGCTTAAGTTCACACATTTTCCCTGGGTTGGAAATTTTGGTTATAGTTACAGACATATAACCTTTATGTCTTAAGGTGGGCTAAGTGATACTTATTAACTGTCCACATTCTTTTTAACTTGTTAGATTGTGTGGTCTCATGTCCATGCACAAAGGAACACCAAGGAACAATTTGGGCCAACACCAATAGTGAACCCAGAGAAAGGAGCCTCTGCCAGGGCTGTCCCATGACAGCCACCTATGTCTTATGGGAGCAGCTCTCCAGAGCTTAAGGGGTGGAGGTGGTGGCAGTCTGTAGGTGTATGAGATTCATCACGAGAGGCAGAGGATGAACATTTTTGGATTGTACAAGACTTATTTGCAATAAATAAAGGAAGAGCTGAACATGAGAGTAGATCAAGATGTTTTAGGAAAGAACAATCATGGAGGGTATTGAAGAGAGGTGTAAGATGCTAAAGGAGGCCAGTCACAGATCAGTGTGCTTGTCTCTCCATGCCCTCTATGTGTACTGTAATAATAGATCACCTCTTTTGTCTTTTTATTTAACTTTGTTTCTAAGTGCTGTCTTGGGTAAGGAGAGAACAATTGTGTTCTGTGCAGTGTGCAAGAGATACAGGTGTCAGCCACTGGAGAGCCATGAGAGCCTGTGCATATCTGGTGCCCATGGCTGGAGAGTCTGGACCGTGTCCATGTTATGTTGGATCTGTGTCAGCATACAATTGCCAGCAAACATCAAGTCACAGCAGCCAGCAGGATGAGTAGCTTGGGAGTAAGGTATCAAAGTAGCCATAATTTTGGGATGGATACTGGTGAGACTAGAGGGTCTGCAAGTTGGCTACTGGAGGGAGCAGGAGATCCAAGGCAACTAGTGAGCAGACCAGAGTGTGTAGAAGCCAGTTAAGGCATCTGTCTGCACACATGTTTGTCTGTCGGGGAACTGGTGATCCTGGGGGAACTATGAGGTAGAGTGAGTGTCTTGGTCAGGAACTGGTAGGGACCCATAGTGGGTGTGTTTGGTGTGACAGTGGGGTGGTATATGTGCAAGGCAGTCTGTACCAGTGACTGGAGTGAAGCTGTGGGCCTTGGGGGCTCACCTGGCCAGGTACCAGCTAAGGGGAGATCTGAGGGGCAGGGGGGCAGTTACGGTATAGACTGAATCTCCAACCTCAGGTACCGAAGAAATCCACATGGTGGATTGGCATTGAAGAAATACATATCTGTATATGAATGTACATTTTCTATTTCAAGCCTTTCATCATGGAGCAGGGAACAGGATGAAACCATTGGTGATAGTTGCATTTGTGTGTTCCTCTTTGATCTGGCCATATACATATGACACATACATGCATTGCATGATGTGCCACTGTATATGCACCTATTGGGATTACATGCTCAGCTTTACTATTGACTAGACCTGGCAACATGGAGCTGTAGCCAACCCTCCGTTAGGGTACAGGACTTCGTACATCCCAACAAAACTCTACAGAAGAGCAGATGTAGTTCTGGAACTCTGAATTTTTGTTTTCTGAGACCGTTTGGCTGTTAAAGCCTTGGTGTACTGGACTTTTAATTTTAGAGTACTGTATAGAACAAGGTAAGTTTTAGATATTCTGTTTATGATGTCACCTCAAACAGAGGCCAAACTGCATGTTCTCAGAAATGCTGATTTTTGTGGGTACCATTGTGTTAAAATGACAAAGTTGCCTAAATTTATGATAAACAGTGCAAATATATTTTTAAACTTCTATGAAACAGGAATGATGCTTGATCATATTAAAATGAATTTGTACTGAAAAAAGAGTAGTGTAAGAAGTAGTGAATCTCACCTAGGGGCAAAATGTGCTGTTTGAGGCCTGACTTAAGGTTGGAGGAGAAAAAGAAAGAACTGTGAGAAATCTCTTTTTCTGGTGGTCTGCAAGGAACATCTTTGGCATTCTTTGGGGAAAATGTTGTGCTTGGCATTGATTAGAGTCCTAAATTTAAAATCTGCTTTGTTTTTTCCTTTACTTATTATGCAAGAAATCACCAACAAGCCACAGACTATTTTTTTCCTCAGAGTACAAAGGTATGTAACAGAAAAAAATCCCATGAAAGCATTCTAAGCAGACCGAAGATTAAGATAAAAAAATATTTGTGTGTTGTAAATATTTTCTCCATTCCCTCAGGGCTTAGAAAATGCATTTCTAGAAATTCAGGGCTATCAGTGTGTGTTGATCAGTTGTTGGTATTTGCTTCAGTCTTCCAAAGGATCTTCAGATGATGTTTGCTGGCTCTTTGTCTGTCCTGCAAACATCTCTTTCTGACCAAAACGAGGAATAGGGTGTTGAAAAAATTTTGCAAGACACGACTGATTAGGTCAGCGTGCTGGAATTGTGATTTGTTACTTGGCATAAACCTTAGGAGCACATCAGTCAAACTCCCCATGTATTATGCTTTTAGGTACTTAAGTGATAGCTCAGAGGCTGTGTACAAGTGCCTCTGGGCACTAGGATATGGGTACAGCTCTCTGGCTTGAGATTTGAGGTAAGTACTTAATTTGCTTGTGGATCAGAGCAAAAAAAGGTTAGGCATATTGGTGTTCATTCTTTAGTTACTTCTGCTATTTAACGACTTCAATGATTTCTCACTCATTCTGTGTTATTTTTTAGAGTGCAGGGAAAAACTGCATTTGCCCTGAAATGTAATTATTATGTATCCATTTTTGGATATTAAAAACTATATACATAAGAATTTTGTGGGAAAACCAAGACTTATTTATATCCACTGTAATTCTAAAATAACAGTCTGAAAATTGGAAAGCACAGAGGTGCAAGACTATAAAACAGTCTTTGCAATTAGTATTCTAATTGTGAATAAGTGTAGATGCATATAATTTAGACTTCTTTCTGATGTGAAACAGCAGCTAACAATTTCTGAGAAGTGCAGGGCAGAACATACATATAGAATGCTTTGGTCTTACGCAAAACCTTATTTTTACTGTGTGTTGTGTGTGGGGGTTTTTTTTGTTGTTGTTTTTTTTTAATATCCCTGGAAAATCACTGCTACTCTCATGGCTATGTGAGCTCAGTCACTGGAGGGGAGGCAGGATTCATGGCAGGCATTTTCACCCACTGCCCTTTCCACAAGTGGTTTAACTTTTCAGGGTGTCTAAAATGGGAGCTAATGCAAGTTGATGGACTGAGTTGGTTTGTCTTGTTCTTTCTGGGCTTTTCCTACCAGGCAAGGCCATGGAGATCCCACTGCTGCTTTGTGTAGGCTGGGTACTTTTCAACCTTTAGCAATCCATTCCTTCCATTTTATTATCTTTAAATTGTTAGCTTTTGATGACTTTTTTTAAACTGTCATTTGATACAGTAACAACTCAGTCAGAGATATTCCCTAACCAGTTCTTTTAGATTCAAATTTCAGATTTGAAAGTCATTTTGCAAGAATAATGCAATTCCTTTCTGAGACCTCATTTATTGTGCTGTGAGATCCAGCCCCATCTCTTGATTCCCGTATGAGAACAAAGGTTAAAAAGCTGTTTAAGAAATGGTCTTCTCAAAGTGGAAACCTGATTTTCCTCTTGGCTTTGTCTGTATTTTTATTGCTGTTTTGCTCCAAAATGACCTTGAAGATAGGTCCATGCTGCTTGCTTTGTTGTATTTGTATAAGCTTTTATTTGCTGAAAGTCCAAGAGGATATGAGAGGACAGTGCAGAACCTATAGGCAATTTGAAAGAACTCGCTTCTACAGTCTTGATTTGATTATTGGGTTATTACTTTTTCTGGTGGATCTGATGGAGCAAGAAGGTTTTAATAGTAAATTCCTAGCTCTTTGCAAATCAGTGGCACAAATCTTGCTGACTGTAATCAACCTTGGAATTCAGCCACTGACCATAAATGCAAATTGGAGCTAGCACTGATGCTCACTTAGATTAGTATTCATAGTTTTTATTCAGTTTTTTGGAAGCATAGCTGGCATTTTGCCTTCTGTCAAAGAACTCAAATATGTGTGCAAAGAAATACCTGTGTGGGAAGGGGAGAAAAAAACCCAGTAGCAACTGACACATCCAGTGTGTTAGTTTGACTGTAGTCTAGTACAGCTCTTCCATGGGGCGCTGGAGCAGGGATGCAACTTCTCCATCACTGTTCACATGGATGCTGACAGAGTGAGCTTTGAAGTGAGGGCACAAAGTGTTGGGCAGGATGAGTGCCTGGGAGGATGGTAGGCTGGGGAGCCTGGCTGCACCTGATGTTCCTCTGATGCTTCCTACCCAGGCAGAGCTGCTGCCAGGCCGGATGGAGTGGACCCTGGCCAGTCTTCACCGACTCCTCAGGGTTATTCCAGGTCCATCTAGGAGTATCATGACAGTGCATGAATCGATGGAAGTCTAGCATTAGCAGTTGGCCTCTACTTGAAAAACCAGTTAGTTCACCTTTCCTGTTTCTTTACAGAACTGAGAAATCTAGCTCCTTAAGGTGCTTCACTACTGATAAAACTGTGTTAACAGAGTCCACTGGTTTTTCTTGTCTAGTTTTCACTCAAATGCAGAAATAGCTAATGTGTGTGGTTTTTATTCTGCATGGCACACCATTCGTATATTTTACTCTTTGAAGTGATGCCTTTTGTTCCTATCTTGCGCTGTTGTAAGAAGGGAAGGCAGAAGAGGCTTGTAACTGTGTGCTAATGTCTCTGATTATTAGGTTGTTTCTACTTTATTGGCTGAGAAGGGCTAGATAACAGAAGTTTGAAGTGAAGGTTCTTTGAATTGTCAAGATCTGTGGAAACCCTGGTTAAATTATGGTTGTGAAATATATGCTGTTGAAATTTCTAGGATTACTTTTCTTTTTTTTGCTTGTAGTCTCTAAAATATGTGCTCAATGACTTCTACTAGAAAACACCCTTTAAGATATACTGAAGAGATAAAAAATTTTGATGGGAAAAGGAAGGATCAAATCAACTTCACTGACTTTGGGAGAGTTGCTGTGAACTTACATCTACCAACAGTTGTTCATTCTTTCCATAGTTGCTAGCTAAGGCATAGATTTGATATGTCTTTTTTACTTGCCTATGAAATTCAATTTGCTTTTATGTGGTAATCTGTCTTGTTTATGGGATTAAGAAAAAAATATTTGCAAATAGAAAGTAAGTGTGCTGTGTGTCTCCACTATTTTTTACTAAAACTGGGTATGTTTCAGGGTTATTTTTTGATATTGGCAATATTGCTAAGGCAAAAATGTGAGCTTGTTACTGAAATGGTTTTTAGACATTAACATGAATTTTAAGCTAAAACTTACAGGAATAAGTACTTTTCAGCCCTCTCCCTATTTATCTTCATTGAAGTAGGTTTATAGTGTGTCTGCCAATGTCCTCCAGAGCAAGTTTATCATTGCTAAAGGCATGCAGCAAATGCCTAGTCTGTCTTTGGATGAGCACTTGGGTGTGGTCACACTAGAGACAGCTTAGTTTTGTGCATATCTGATAATATTGTAATGGGGACATTTCTAATTGAAGAAATGATTTTGCAAAGTACAGTGCAGGTTTGCTGTGAGGTGAAGGAGGCTGCTCCTTGCAGGCAATGAGAAGATGTGACTGGGCAGGGAGCAATTCAAGATGAACTGCATAATGACTAAAGGAGAACAGATCTTTCCACAGCGATGAGTGGTAGGCTGTGATCTGAAGACAGCAATGAAGCAACAGGTACAAATCATGACCGCTGGTGGACAGCTGTATTTAGTGTCTGTCTTGGCATGGGTCAGAGGTTGCCATGCTGGTGTTTAGCTCCAGTGATATGTCAGGTTGTTCAGAAACCTTTTACTGTGGGTATTGCTATGCTGCCATGGCTAATAGTGTTAATGGACACATCCAGGTTTGGATGTCTGGTAGGCTGAAAATCCTACAGGAATGATAGGAAAAGAGGGTAAAAAGGGGCTTCCTGATGGTAGGTACGGTGTTAGGGAAGAGGTCATGATGTTTACCCCATTGATGAAAATCCCTTCTGTATTCCACAGAGTATCGACTGATAATACAATCTCTCTAAAATTTGAGCAGCCCTTCTTTAACTTTTCTGTTCTTAAGGACAACGGGAAATAAGCTGTCCTCTCTTCAGCTCTGCCTGTGTTGTTGCTGCATATCCCACAGTAATCAGCAAAACATATTTGGGGTGTTTAGGCAGGATCTAACTGTGAATTGCTATTTTTTAGTGTCACTGTAGCATTGCTGAATTTTAAGTTAAACTACTTGAACTCTCACTCTTAGAATTTTCCTTAAGAATTGTGCTTTGGGCTGAAATGCATAATTCTTGTTTTCAGGCCAAAGGCAAAATACTTTCAGAACACTTGATTAAAATTCCATGTGGTTGGCTGAGTTCTTGAACATTGATGGCAAAATACAGAAAAGAACTTTAAAAAATATTGTTCATGTCCCCCCTTTTGTTTTTGTTTCCTAAAAATTACACTTTTCCAAGAATTTATCCTGGATGGTGCAAATGCCTTTGATTTTCATGAAGTCATTTACTGTAAATAATTAAATAAGAATTTGCAAGTGGTGAGAGTTTGAATCATAGAAAATGTACAACAGTTGACTTGCTATTAATGTTTTTAAATAGTTGCAATTTGTATCCTGTACATTTGTTAATCTATGTGCCTGGAGACCAGCAGATGTAAATAAAAAAAGGATGATAATTTGCAATTTTTCTCTATTGCTTAGAGTAAAATGCCTAGGGAAAAAAGTAGCGCCATAAATAAAAAAAAATCCCTCAAGTTTTACTACTTGTGAAGAGCAGAAACCCAGCTCTATAGTATGGTGAACAGTTGGTTATAAATAAAGGAATCCTACAGGTTTTTCCCAATTAACCTTTTAAATCGGAGATTACTAAATCTTGTCAGTAGAGATAAGGGAATGACCAAATTTTGCATGTCTTCAGGGTTACACAGTTGCAAATCCTTTCAGCTCCATTCAAGCTGGAGGAAATGTGCTGCCTTCTACCCAGGAAGATCTGGCAGTGATACAGGGCTATGTGTGCCTTGATAATGGCTTTGTGCCTGCTAGAATGGAAACATTTTTCTTCTGTGTCTGAAAACAGGAGAGCTGGTAGTTCTGAGGTGCCAAAAACTGTTCAACTTGAAATAGCTTTTGTTCATTAATGGACAAATTCCACTTAGTTTAAATAGAAATTTAACTTCTTCTAAAGCAGCTGCATTTTCTAATATTAGGATAGTGCATTTATATTGAGAAAGTGAGATAAAAATAATTTTTTTTTTTAAATTAAGGAAGTGAAATTTTGGGTTTATGTAAGGCTAGTGAATAACATGCATAAATGAACTAAGTGAAAAATACATTTTGGAGTTCCTTTGTAGTTCAACTGTTTTATGATCACAAGGTCATGCCAGCTGACTCAAGGCTATTTTTAAGTTATTTAACCTTTTTAATGTTTACATGGAAAAAGAAGTAGTAACACTCTACTTGGTTGTAAGACTGTGTCACACTACCTAAGTGACTGGGACAACTAAGCCTTTAAAATTCTTCCCAAGCTCAGATGTCTTAGACTTGGCAAATGGTAAATAGAAATCTAGAATCAGAAGAGAGCTAATAGATATTTGGGTCATAACTTCCTATTTATTATAGTAAATTATTTCGTGTGAAGCCTAAAGCAGCACATTTTTGTGTGCAAACTTAATTAGGATTAAACCTAACAGGATTTTCATTTACAAGTAAGACTATTGCTTCAGGTGGAAAACTGGTGATTTAAAAGTTGAGGGGGAAATATTATTGATTGCAACAGTTATAGTAAAAGATGGGGGAGGGGGAAAGGTCTGCTTTAAGTCCTATGTCAATGGACAAAGTGTTGAGTTTTGTTAATATTGAGACACATCATAAGTGACAAGTGACTGAGGTCATTAGTCTTAGACATGTCAGTCACACTGCCAGTACTACTGTCATGTTGCTCAAAGCTAATATTGTGCCTTAGGCAGCATATAAGCAAAACTGGCAAGATGCTAAAGTAGCTAATAGCTGTGGCTTGTATTTACTTCTGGTTTGAGTGAAGATCATTCCCAAATGATGACTTAAGGAAAAAAAAAGCCAGTGCAATGCTAAAAGAAAGAACAACCCCCAAAACAAGTACAATGATGTAGACTCCTCAGCTTGTGGAAAAAGCTTTTGGGTGAACAAGAAAGAACTAATTTCATGGTCTGGCAGGTTTGTTGTTCCTTGGCAGCCTGCCCATCTGTCAACTTTTGGCTCTTTTGCTTTGGTGTAAACGGTGTGACAATTTCTGGGTGGATTCTTGAACAGGCCAACAGCATAAAACAAAAAAAATCAGTACTTGCAAGATATGACTTACAGAACAAATATTGATTGTACTTTGAAAATGCATGACAGAGTACTCAAAAATTACACACCTTGTTTATCAAGTTGTACTGTCAGATGCTGAAAAATAGTATGAAAGCTAGTTTTCTCTCTACTACCCTTTAGTTTGTTCTGATTGGAATAAGCAGGAAGTTAGTGCCACTATTGAAGGTCCTAGAAATTTCTATGATAAACTTTTGTGTTTATCCTCAGGAACTTCTGGGGTTTTTTGACTGCAATCTGATCCCTGAAATTTATGAAAAGACCAAGCCATGATACTAGAAAACACATTCAGGGCTGGTATGTAAGCTATTAAACCTATTGTATTTAATAGTGTTTTCTATTCTCAGGCTGTCAAAGATGGTATGCACTCCTTTGGGAAACAAGGTAGCTCATTTGTAGGAGTCTCTGGATGGGGCTGAAAAGCTCTAACTCCTTCAGTGTTAAGCATTTGACCCATGACTTGCATTCTTATCCTCTCTACTTCCAATTTAATGACATGTATTGTGGTATAGTCCCTGTGTGATCTGCATCTGTTTGTGAGCTGAGCATGTGATGGACTCGGAAGGTGGGATTTTGTGAAGTTTGCACCCACTAACTTGATAACAGTTAGCTTTGTAGTCTAAAGGTTGGGGGTTTTTTTGGTTTTGTTTTTTTTTTTTTTAGTGTAAGTATTCAGCCTAAACTAGTATCTAACCCACTTGGGGTATTAAAAACCTTAATACTTTGTGTAAGTAAATATTAGTTACTGTGTAACTGAGATGACAAGTTCCAGTTTCTTCTTCAAGATATTATTATTACTTGTCTTTCCTTTTTCTAAACATATAATGTGAAAGTCTGAGATTTCTTTGTTACAGACACTTTTCAGTGACTTTGATAATTCCCTAATTTTAATTCCTATCCCTGGTACTCCTCTTTCCAATTCTGCATACTGGGAAATGTAGCATCCTGGAATGAACACTTAATGGGGACATAATGCTTTCCTTGCTCTTTCTTTACCTTAGTTTTCCATTGCCTTTTATATATAGCATGCTTTGTGAACTTTGAAATTTAAAATTTTGTTAGGGCTCAGGTATTCTGTCCTCTTTTGGAAAAAAAACCCAAACACTTTGCCTTGTTCAAAATCTGTTACATTGGGGGTGTCAACCTGGCTATAGGCTGGTGTTTGGGAAATTTAAGGAAGACATGCAAGCTATACCGGATGCTTGCTCTCTAACCTTCACAACTTATATGGAGGTAACTAGGTAACTACGTGGTATTCACTCTTGAGTGAGCGAACTTTTACCTTTTATGTTTGCAGTCTGAAGAATTTTATTAATTTGTAGTGTTAAAACTTTAGCTTTGTTAACTTTATTGATTTCTAGTCTTATACTTCTCTTTAATGTATTTGTGAGCACTGAATGCTAATTAGCACATCATCTTGCCTAAGGCAGACCACAGTAGCTGAAAGGCTTTTGCTGCAGTACCCTGTCTGCCTTAAAACTCTCATTAATAATGCTGAATGCACATAAGCAACTACAGAAAATATTTGGCAGAGAAGCCTTTGCCATTTAGAAGAAGGGGCAAGGTTTTTCTTCTGTAGCTTGTTTGTGCTCTTAATAGCTTGCAGGGTTCAAGCAGAATGTTTTTAGTTACATTAACTGCTGTAATGATTTTTTTTCCCGTTGTCCTTTCTTTTGGTGGTCCAGTTAAATGTCATTTAACTTGACTGAATCTGAGCTGTAAAATAGTCAGCAGATCCTTCTGAAAGTAAGTGTTCGAGTGTTCAGCAAAAGGCTGCCAAGTTTTACAGATAACCTGAGCTCACCCCAGGGCTGGATGTGAAGTATACTTCTCTTTCACGACTGACCAGGCAGCAGTACAACAGACAAGGATCTTTTACTTACTGCAGTTCTGTTTGCACTGCATGGTAAGTTATCGTTGAAAAAACCGCAAAACTTATTCTTGTGTGTGTTAACAAAACTGTCAAGAATTTAAGAAATTCTACTCTAGCTGGTGCTGCTAAGGTTTGAGGAGCCACACCGTTGGAAAAATACAAGCTGCCAAGGATTCAGAAGGATAAGAAGTTTGGAAAATTGACTGAAAAGATTGAGAGGATTGTTTACTAAGTCTGGAAAAGGGTGTGTGATAACAGCCTTTCAAGTAAACAAAAGCTGTGATCAAGATCATGGCAGATAATGAATGCAACAAAGAGGACTGAATTTGTAGCTTTTAAAGTGATAAAGCATCAGAGTTGATTTACGAGGGAAGTTGAGGAATATCCCTCATTGGAAGCTCTAGAGAACAGACAAAATGCATTCTTACAGTGAAAGCTGAATGAATTAAATAAATGTAATCTTCACCAGCTATGTTTCTGTGATTGACACGTTACTCAGCTTTGCTCTACAGTATGAGAAGAAATAGAGAATGGGTTTTAGTAGAAGATAGTGATCTGTCATAGTAGAGGTTTCTTTTTAATCTGAAGTAATTTAATCTAAACACTGCAAATGAAAGTTTGCAGAGGTTCTGCTAAAAAACACACTTAGTTCCTGTAAACTTGGTATTGTGTTAGCAGAAATTTTCATCTCTGGAGAGCTGCTGAAAAAGGAGTGATGAATTTTCGGAGTAATTTTTAACTAGTGGCTTGCTACCTAAGCCTATTGTGTAAGTTGTGGTGAGGCTTTCAGCTTTTCAAATAGGTTTAATGCTGCAGCTACAGATTTTTAGGCAATGTCTCCACAAAGTGGATTACAAGGCAGGTGGAGTGTTATACCCTATATTTCTTGCTGATTCTTAAGAACAGGGAATTAGTGCCTTAATTACTGTAGTTAGAAGTTAGCAATTTCAGCCCATTTATTTTAGGGAAATCAGCCTAGATATTTGATGTGATTACAGGATAGGATTCTGATGAAAGTATATAGGAAAGGTTAAGCTAAGGATACTTGCTAGTAAAATATAATGAGG